>CM036212.1:30421452-30444596 GCA_020631735.1 Saccharum officinarum | reverse complement strand
CAAACCGTGCACCTATCTTGAATCAAGATTAGCACAATCTCCAAACGAACCGAAATGAGCTTCCATTTGAGCCTCGTCACCTAGGACTACCATCCGTTTTGTCCATAATGATTTCTGAGCCTATAGTACATTTGGCGCAAACTGTGCACCGATCCTGAACCGAAACTAACACTATCTCTAAAGGATCAAAATGAGGTTCTACATGACCCACGTCACCTAGGAGTTCCATCAGGTGCGTCCAAAATGGTTTCTGAAGCTATGGTACGTTTGGTGCAAACTGGATTTATCTTGCACCGATACTAAACACTATCTCAACTGGACCGAAACGAGATTCATTCATGACCCACATCACCTAGGAGTTCCATCGGTGCGTGTCCAAAATGATTTCTGAGCTTATGGTACGTTCGACGCAAACCGTGCACCTATCTTGAATCAAGATTAGCACTATCTCCATACGAACTGAAACGAGCTTCAAATTTGAGTCTCATCACCTAGGAGTATCATCCTGTGTGTCCAAAATGATTTCTGAGCCTATGGTACATTTGGCACCAAACTGTGCACCTATCTTGCACTGAAACTAACACTGTCTTGGAAATGGATCGAAACAAGCTTCCACTTGAGCCTCGTCACGCAGGAGTACCATCCGGTGCATCCAAAACAATTTCTGAGCCTATGATATGTTTGGCGCAAACAGTGCACCTATCATCCACCGAAACTAACACTATTTCCAAAAAGGATCGAAAGGAGATTCTACATGACTCACGTCACCTAGGGAGTTCCATTAGGTGCGTCCAAAATGATTTCTGCGGCTATGGTACATTTGTGCAAACTGTGGATCTATCTTGCGCTGAGACTAACACTATCACCAAATGGACCAAAACAAGATTCTACATGACCCACGTTACCTAGGAGTTCCATCGGTTGCGTCCAAAATAATTTCTGAGCTTATGGTACGTTCGCACAAACCGTGCACCTATCTTGAATCAAGATTAGCATTATCTCCATACGAACCGAAATGAGCTTCCATTTGAGTCCCATCACCTAGGAGTATCATCTGGTGTGTCCAAAATGATTTCTGAGCCTATGGTACATTTGGCGCAAACTGTGCACCTTTGTTGCACTGAAACTAACACTGTCTCCAAACGGATCGAAACAAGCTTCCAGTTGAGCCTCGTCACCTAGGAGTACCATCTGGTGCATCTAAAACAATTTCTGAGCTTATGGTATGTTTGGTGCAAATTGTGCACCTATCATGCACCAAAACTAACACTATCCCCAAAAGGACCGAAAGGAGATTCTACATGACCCATGTCACCTAGGAGTTCCATCAGGTGCGTCCATAACAATTTCTGAAGCTATGGTACATTTGGTGCAAGCTGTGGATCTATCTTACATTGATACTAACACTATCTGCAAACGGACCAAAACGAGATTCTACATGACCCACGTCACCTAGGAGTTCCATCTGGTGCCTCCAAAATGATTTCTGAGCTTATGGTACGTTCGGCGTAATCCGTGCACCTATCTCTTGAATCAATATTAGCACAATCTCCAAACAAACTGAAACGAGCTTCCATTTGAGCCTCGTCACCTAGGACTACCATCTGTTTTGTCCAAAATGATTTCTGAGCCTATAGTACGTTTGGCGCAAACTGTGCACCTATCCTGAACTGAAACTAACACTATCTCTAAAAGGATCGAAATGAGGTTCTATATGACCCACGTCACCTTGGAGTTCCATTAGGTGCGTCCCAAATGGCTTCTGAAGCTATGGTACGTTTGGTGCAAACTGTGGATCTATCTTGCACCGAGACTAACACTATCTTCAAATGGACCGAAACTAGATTCTACATGACCCATGTCACCTAAGAGTTCCATCGGTAGCATCCAAATTGATTTCTGAGCTTACGGTATGTTCGAAGCAAACCGTGCACCTATCTTGAATCAAGATAAGCACAATCTCCAAACGAACCAAAACGAGCTTCCATTTGAGCCTCCTCACCTAGGAGTACCATCAGGTATGTCCAAAACAATTTCTGAGCCTATGGTACGTTTGGCGGAAATTGTGCAACTATCATGCACCGAAACTATCATATTTTTCAAATGGATCAAAACGAGATTCTACATGACCCACGTCACCTAGGAGTTCCATTAGGTGCGTCAAAAATAGTTTCTAAAGCTATGGTACATTTGTTGCAAACCATGCACCTATATTGAATGAAGATTAGCACTATCTCCATACGAACCGAAACGAGCTTCCATTTGAGCCTCGTCACCTACGAGTACCATCCGGCGTGTCCAAAAGGATTTCTGAGTCTATGGTACATTTAGCGCAAATTATGCAACTATCATGCACTGAAACTAACACTATCTCCAAAAGGATCGAAACGAGATTCTACATGACCCACTCACCTAGGAGTTCCTTCTGGTGCATCCAAAATGATTTCCATGCTTACGGTACGTTCGGCGCAAACCGTGCACCTATCTTGAATCAAGATTAGCACAATCTCCAAACGAACCGAAATGAGCTTCCATTTGAGCCTCGTCACCTAGGACTACCATCCGTTTTGTCCATAATGATTTCTGAGCCAATAGTACATTTGGCGCAAACTGTGCACCGATCCTGAACCGAAACTAACACTATCTCTAAAAGGATCGAAATGAGGTTCTACATGACCCACGTCACCTAGGAGTTCCATCAGGTGCGTCCAAAACGGTTTCTGAATCTATGGTACGTTTGGTGCAAACTGTGGATTTATCTTGCACCGATACTAACACTATCTACACCAGACCGAAACGAGATTCTTCATGACCCACATCACCTAGGAGTTCCATTAGGTGCGTCCAAAATGATTTTCGAGCTTACGGTACGTTCGACGCAAACCGTGCACCTGTCTTAAATCAAGATTAGCACTATCTCCATACGAACCGAAATGAGCTTCAATTTGAGTCTAATCACCTAGGAGTATCATCCTGTGTGTCCAAAATGATTTCTGAGCCTATGGTACATTTGGTACAAACTGTGCACCTATCTTGCACTGAAACTAACACTGTCTTGAAATGGATCGAAACAAACTTCCACTTGAGCCTCGTCACGCAGGAGTACCATCCGGTGCATCCAAAACAATTTCTGAGCCTATGGTATGTTTGGCGCAAACAGTGCACCTATCATGCACCAAAACTAACACTATTTCCAAAAGGACCGAAAGGAGATTCTACATGACTCACGTCACCTAGGAGTTCCATTAGGTGCGTCCAAAATGATTTCTGTGGCTATGGTACATTTGGTGCAAACTGTGGATCTATCTTGCGCTGAGACTAACACTATCACCAAATGGACCAAAACAAGATTCTACATGACCCACATTACCTAGGAGTTCCATCGGTTGCGTCCAAAATAATTTCTGAGCTTAGGGTACGTTCGGCACAAATCATGCAGCTGTCTTGAATCAAGATTAGCACTATCTCCATACGAACCGAAATGAGCTTCCATTTGAGTCCCATCACCTAGGAGTATCATCTGGTGTGTCCAAAATGATTTCTGAGCCTATGGTACATTTGGCACAAACTGTGCACCTTTGTTGCACTGAAACTAACACTGTCTCCAAACGGATCGAAACAAGCTTCCATTTGAGCCTCGTCACCTAGGAGTACCATCCGGTGCATCTAGAATAATTTCTGACCTTTTGGTATGTTTGGTGCAAATTGTGCACCTATCATGCACCGAAACTAACACTGTCCCCAGAAGAACCAAAAGGAGATTCTACATGACCCATGTCACCTAGGAGTTCCATCAGGTGCGTCCATAACAATTTCTGAAGCTATGGTACATTTGGTGCAAGCTGTGGATCTATCTTACATTGATACTAACACTATCTACAAATGGACCGAAACGAGATTCTACATGACCCACGTCACCTAGGAGTTCCATCTGGTGCGTCCAAAATGATTTCCGAGCTTATGGTACGTTCGGCGTAATCCGTGCACCTATCTCTTGAATCAATATTAGCACAATCTCCATATGAACCGAAACGAGCTTCCATTTGAGTCCCATCACCTAGGAGTATCATCTGGTGTGTCCAAAATGATTTATGAGTCTATGGTACATTTAGCGCAAACTGTGCACCTTTGTTGCATTGAAACTAACACTGTCTCCAAACGGATCGAAACAAGCTTCCATTTGAGCCTCGTCACCTAGGAGTACTATCCGGTGCATGTAAAACAATTTCTAAGCTTATGGTATGTTTGGTGCAAATTGTGCACCTATCATGCAACGAAACTAACACTATCTCTAAAAGGACCGAAAGGAGATTTTACATGACCCATCTCACCTAGGAGTTCCATCAGGTGCGTCCAAAATAATTTCTGAAGCTATGGTACATTTGGAGCAAGCTGTGGGTCTATCTTACATTGATACTAACACTATCTGCAAACGGACCGAAACGAGATTCTACATGACCCACATCACCTAGGAGTTGCATCTGGTGCATCCAAAATGATTTCCGAGCTTATGGTACGTTCGGCGTAATCCGTGCACCTATCTCTTGAATCAATATTAGCACAATCTCCAAACGAACCGAAACGAGCTTCCATTTGAGCCTCGTCACCTAGGACTACCATCTGTTTTGTCTAGAATGATTTATGAGCCTATAGTACGTTTGGTGCAAACTGTGCACCTATCCTGAACCGAAACTAACACTATCTCTAAAAGGATCAAAATGTGGTTCTATATGACCCATGTCACCTAGGAGTTCCATTAGGTGCATCCCAAACGGCTTCTGAAGCTATGGTACGTTTGGTGCAAACTATGGATCTATCTTGCACCGAGACTAACACTATCTTCAAATGGACCAAAACTAGATTCTACATGACCCATGTCACCTAAGAGTTCCATCGGTAGCATCCAAATTGATTTCCGATCTTACGGTACGTTCGGCGCAAACCGTGCACCTATCTTGAATCAAGATAAGCACAATCTCCAAACAAACCGAAACAAGCTTCCATTTGAGCCTCCTCACCTAGGAGTACCATCAGGTGTGTCCAAAATGATTTCTGAGCCTATGGTACGTTTGGCGCAAATTGTGCAACTATCATGCACCGAAACTATCATAAATTTCAAAAGGATCAAAACAAGATTCTACATGCCCCACGTCACCTAGGAGTTCCATTAGGTGCGTCAAAAATAGTTTCTAAAGCTATGGTACATTTGTTGCAAACCGTGCACCTATATTGAATGAAGATTAGCACTATCTCCAAACAAACGAAACGAGCTTCCATTTGAGCCTCGTCACCTACGAGTACCATCCGGCGTGTCCAAAACGATTTCTGAGCCTATGGTACATTTAGCGCAAATTGTGCAACTATCATGCACTGAAACTAATACTATCTCCAAAAGGATCGAAACGAGATTCTACATGACCCACTCACCTAGGAGTTCCTTCTGGTGCATCCAAAATGATTTCCATGCTTACGGTACGTTCGGCGCAAACCGTGCACCTATCTTGAATCAAGATTAGCACAATCTCCAAACGAACTGAAATGAGCTTCCATTTGAGCCTCGTCACCTAGGACTACCATCCGTTTTGTCCATAATGATTTCTGAGCCTATAGTACATTTGGCGTAAACTGTGCACCGATCCTGAACCGAAACTAACACTATCTCTAAAAGGATCGAAATGAGGTTCTACATGACCCACGTCACCTAGGAGTTCCATCAGGTGCGTCCAAAATGGTTTCTGAAGCTGTGGTACGTTTGGTGCAAACTGTGGATTTATCTTGCACCGATACTAACACTATCTCAACCGGACCGAAACGAGATTCTTCATGACCCACATCACCTAGGAGGTCCATCGGGTGCGTCCAAAATGATTTCGAGCTTACGGTACGTTCGACGCAAACCGTGCACCTGTCTTGAATCAAGATTAGCACTATCTCCATACGAACCGAAACGAGCTTCAATTTGAGTCTCATCACCTAGGAGTATCATCCTGTGTGTCCAAAACGATTTCTGAGCCTATGGTACATTTGGCACAAACTGTGCACCTATCTTGCACTGAAACTAACACTGTCTTGAAATGGATCGAAACAAGCTTCCACTTGAGCCTCGTCACGCAGGAGTACCATCCGGTGCATCCAAAACAATTTCTGAGCCTATGATATGTTTGGCGCAAACAGTGCACCTATCATGCACCGAAACTAACACTATTTCCAAAAGGACCGAAAGGAGATTCTACATGACTCACGTCACCTAGGAGTTCCATTAGGTGCGTCCAAAATGATTTCTGCGGCTATGGTACATTTGGTGCAAACTGTGGATCTATCTTGCGCTGAGACTAACACTATCACCAAATGGACCAAAACAAGATTCTACATGACCCACGTTACCTAGGAGTTCCATCGGTTGCGTCCAAAATAATTTCTGAGCTTATGGTACGTTCGGCACAAATCATGCACCTGTCTTGAATCAAGATTAGCACTATCTCCATACGAACCGAAACGAGCTTCCATTTGAGTCCCATCACCTAGGAGTATCATCTGGTGTGTCCAAAATGATTTCTGAGCCTATGGTACATTTGGCGCAAACTGTGCACCTTTGTTGCACTGAAACTAACACTGTCTCCAAACGGATCGAAACAAGCTTCCAGTTGAGCCTCGTCACCCAGGAGTACCATCTGGTGCATCTAAAACAATTTCTGAGCTTATGGTATGTTTGGTGCAAATTGTGCACCTATCATGCACCAAAACTAACACTATCCCCAAAAGGACCGAAAGGAGATTCTACATGACCCATGTCACCTAGGAGTTCCATCAGGTGCGTCCATAACAATTTCTGAAGCTATGGTACATTTGGTGCAAGCTGTGGATCTATCTTACATTGATACTAACACTATCTGCAAACGGACCAAAACGAGATTCTACATGACCCACGTCACCTAGGAGTTCCATCTGGTGCCTCCAAAATGATTTCCGAGCTTATGGTACGTTCGGCGTAATCCGTGCACCTATCTCTTGAATCAATATTAGCACAATCTCCAAACAAACTGAAACGAGCTTCCATTTGAGCCTCGTCACCTAGGACTACCATCTGTTTTGTCCAAAATGATTTCTGAGCCTATAGTACGTTTGGCGCAAACCGTGCACCTATCCTAAACTGAAACTAACACTATCTCTAAAAGGATCGAAATGTGGTTCTATATGACCCACGTCACCTAGGAGTTCCATTAGGTGCGTCCCAAACGGCTTCTGAAGCTATGGTACGTTTGATGCAAACTGTGGATCTATCTTGCACCGAGACTAACACTATCTTCAAATGGACCGAAACTAGATTCTACATGACCCATGTAACCTAAGTGTTCCATCGGTAGCATCCAAATTGATTTTCGAGCTTACGGTACGTTCGGCGCAAACCGTGCACCTATCTTGAGTCAAGATAAGCACAATCTCCAAACGAACCGAAACGAGCTTCCATTTGAGCCTCCTCACCTAGGAGTACCATCAGGTGTGTCTAAAATGATTTCTGAGCCTATGGTACGTTTGGCGCAAATTGTGCAACTATCATGCACCGAAACTATCATAATTTTCAAAAGGATCAAAACAAGATTCTACATGCCCCACGTCACCTAGGAGTTCCATTAGGTGCGTCAAAAATAGTTTCTAAAGCTATGGTACATTTGTTGCAAACCGTGCACCTATATTGAATGAAGATTAGCACTATCTCCAAACAAAACGAAACGAGCTTCCATTTGAGCCTCGTCACCTACGAGTACCATCCGGCGTGTCCAAAACGATTTCTGAGCCTATGGTACATTTAGCGCAAATTGTTCAACTATCATGCACTGAAACTAATACTATCTCCAAAAGGATCGAAACGAGATTCTACATGACCCACTCACCTAGGAGTTCCTTCTGGTGCATCCAAAATGATTTCCATGCTTACGGTACGTTCGGCGCAAACCGTGCACCTATCTTGAATCAAGATTAGCACAATCTCCAAACGAACCGAAATGAGCTTCCATTTGAGCCTCGTCACCTAGGACTACCATCCGTTTTGTCCATAATGATTTCTGAGCCTATAGTACATTTGGCGCAAACTGTGCACCGATCCTGAACCGAAACTAACACTATCTCTAAAAGGATCGAAATGAGGTTCTACATGACCCACGTCACCTAGGAGTTCCATCAGGTGCGTCCAAAATGGTTTCTGAAGCTGTGGTACGTTTGGTGCAAACTGTGGATTTATCTTGCACCGATACTAACACTATCTCAACCGGACCGAAACGAGATTCTTCATGACCCACATCACCTAGGAGTTCCATCGGGTGCGTCCAAAATGATTTCCGAGCTTACGGTACGTTCGACGCAAACCGTGCACCTGTCTTGAATCAAGATTAGCACTATCTCCATACGAACCGAAACAAGCTTCAATTTGAGTCTCATCACCTAGGAGTATCATCCTGTGTGTCCAAAACGATTTCTGAGCCTATGGTACATTTGGCACAAACTGTGCACCTATCTTGCACTGAAACTAACACTGTCTTGAAATGGATCGAAACAAGCTTCCACTTGAGCCTCGTCACGCAGGAGTACCATCCGGTGCATCCAAAACAATTTCTGAGCCTATGATATGTTTGGCGCAAACAGTGCACCTATCATGCACCGAAACTAACACTATTTCCAAAAGGACCGAAAGGAGATTCTACATGACTCACGTCACCTAGGAGTTCCATTAGGTGCGTCCAAAATGATTTCTGCGGCTATGGTACATTTGGTGCAAACTGTGGATCTATCTTGCGCTGAGACTAACACTATCACCAAATGGACCAAAACAAGATTCTACATGACCCACGTTACCTAGGAGTTCCATCGGTTGCGTCCAAAATAATTTCTGAGCTTATGGTACGTTCGGCACAAATCATGCACCTGTCTTGAATCAAGATTAGCACTATCTCCATACGAACCGAAACGAGCTTCCATTTGAGTCCCATCACCTAGGAGTATCATCTGGTGTGTCCAAAATGATTTCTGAGCCTATGGTACATTTGGCGCAAACTGTGCACCTTTGTTGCACTGAAACTAACACTGTCTCCAAACGGATCGAAACAAGCTTCCAGTTGAGCCTCGTCACCCAGGAGTACCATCTGGTGCATCTAAAACAATTTCTGAGCTTATGGTATGTTTGGTGCAAATTGTGCACCTATCATGCACCAAAACTAACACTATCCCCAAAAGGACCGAAAGGAGATTCTACATGACCCATGTCACCTAGGAGTTCCATCAGGTGCGTCCATAACAATTTCTGAAGCTATGGTACATTTGGTGCAAGCTGTGGATCTATCTTACATTGATACTAACACTATCTGCAAACGGACCAAAACGAGATTCTACATGACCCACGTCACCTAGGAGTTCCATCTGGTGCCTCCAAAATGATTTCCGAGCTTATGGTACGTTCGGCGTAATCCGTGCACCTATCTCTTGAATCAATATTAGCACAATCTCCAAACAAACTGAAACGAGCTTCCATTTGAGCCTCGTCACCTAGGACTACCATCTGTTTTGTCCAAAATGATTTCTGAGCCTATAGTACGTTTGGCGCAAACTGTGCACCTATCCTGAACTGAAACTAACACTATCTCTAAAAGGATCGAAATGTGGTTCTATATGACCCACGTCACCTAGGAGTTCCATTAGGTGCGTCCCAAACGGCTTCTGAAGCTATGGTACGTTTGGTGCAAACTGTGGATCTATCTTGCACCGAGACTAACACTATCTTCAAATGGACCGAAACTAGATTCTACATGACCCATGTCACCTAAGAGTTCCATCGGTAGCATCCAAATTGATTTCTGAGCTTACGGTACGTTCGGCGCAAACCGTGCACCTATCTTGAATCAAGATAAGCACAATCTCCAAACGAACCGAAACGAGCTTCCATTTGAGCCTCCTCACCTAGGAGTACCATCAGGTGTGTCCAAAACGATTTCTGAGCCTATGGTACGTTTGGTGCAAATTGTGCAACTATCATGCACCGAAACTATCATAATTTTCAAAAGGATCAAAACGAGATTCTACATGCCCCACGTCACCTAGGAGTTCCATTAGGTGCGTCAAAAATAGTTTCTAAAGCTATGGTACATTTGTTGCAAACCGTGCACCTATATTGAATGAAGATTAGCACTATCTCCAAACGAAACGAAACGAGCTTCCATTTGAGCCTCGTCACCTACGAGTACCATCCGGCGTGTCCAAAACGATTTCTGAGCCTATGGTACATTTAGCGCAAATTGTGCAACTATCATGCACTGAAACTAACACTATCTCCAAAAGGATCGAAACGAGATTCTACATGACCCACTCACCTAGGAGTTCCTTCTGGTGCATCCAAAATGATTTCCATGCTTACGGTACGTTCGGCGCAAACCGTGCACCTATCTTGAATCAAGATTAGCACAATCTCCAAACGAACCGAAATGAGCTTCCATTTGAGCCTCGTCACCTAGGACTACCATCCGTTTTGTCCATAATGATTTCTGAGCCTATAGTACATTTGGCGCAAACTGTGCACCGATCCTGAACCGAAACTAACACTATCTCTAAAAGGATCGAAATGAGGTTCTACATGACCCACGTCACCTAGGAGTTCCATCAGGTGCGTCCAAAATGGTTTCTGAAGCTATGGTACGTTTGGTGCAAACTGTGGATTTATCTTGCACCGATACTAACACTATCTCAACCGGACCGAAACGAGATTCTTCATGACCCACATCACCTAGGAGTTCCATCGGGTGCGTCCAAAATGATTTCCGAGCTTACGGTACGTTCGACGCAAACCGTGCACCTGTCTTGAATCAAGATTAGCACTATCTCCATACGAACCGAAACGAGCTTCAATTTGAGTCTCATCACCTAGGAGTATCATCCTGTGTGTCCAAAACGA
This sequence comes from Saccharum officinarum, assembly GCA_020631735.1. Classification (NCBI taxonomy): domain Eukaryota; kingdom Viridiplantae; phylum Streptophyta; class Magnoliopsida; order Poales; family Poaceae; genus Saccharum; species Saccharum officinarum. Next base: position 30,433,660 of record CM036212.1, on the reverse strand, counting down.
TTTCTGAGCCTATGGTACATTTGGCACAAACTGTGCACCTATCTTGCACTGAAACTAACACTGTCTTGAAATGGATCGAAACAAGCTTCCACTTGAGCCTCGTCACGCAGGAGTACCATCCGGTGCATCCAAAACAATTTCTGAGCCTATGGTATGTTTGGCGCAAACAGTGCACCTATCATGCACCGAAACTAACACTATTTCCAAAAGGACCGAAAGGAGATTCTACATGACTCACGTCACCTAGGAGTTCCATTAGGTGCGTCCAAAATGATTTCTGCGGCTATGGTACATTTGGTGCAAACTGTGGATCTATCTTGCGCTGAGACTAACACTATCACCAAATGGACCAAAACAAGATTCTACATGACCCACGTTACCTAGGAGTTCCATCGGTTGCGTCCAAAATAATTTCTGAGCTTATGGTACGTTCGGCACAAATCATGCACCTGTCTTGAATCAAGATTAGCACTATCTCCATACGAACCGAAACGAGCTTCCATTTGAGTCCCATCACCTAGGAGTATCATCTGGTGTGTCCAAAATGATTTCTGAGCCTATGGTACATTTGGCGCAAACTGTGCACCTTTGTTGCACTGAAACTAACACTGTCTCCAAACGGATCGAAACAAGCTTCCAGTTGAGCCTCGTCACCCAGGAGTACCATCTGGTGCATCTAAAACAATTTCTGAGCTTATGGTATGTTTGGTGCAAATTGTGCACCTATCATGCACCAAAACTAACACTATCCCCAAAAGGACCGAAAGGAGATTCTACATGACCCATGTCACCTAGGAGTTCCATCAGGTGCGTCCATAACAATTTCTGAAGCTATGGTACATTTGGTGCAAGCTGTGGATCTATCTTACATTGATACTAACACTATCTGCAAACGGACCAAAACGAGATTCTACATGACCCACGTCACCTAGGAGTTCCATCTGGTGCCTCCAAAATGATTTCCGAGCTTATGGTACGTTCGGCGTAATCCGTGCACCTATCTCTTGAATCAATATTAGCACAATCTCCAAACAAACTGAAACGAGCTTCCATTTGAGCCTCGTCACCTAGGACTACCATCTGTTTTGTCCAAAATGATTTCTGAGCCTATAGTACGTTTGGCGCAAACTGTGCACCTATCCTAAACTGAAACTAACACTATCTCTAAAAGGATCGAAATGTGGTTCTATATGACCCACGTCACCTTGGAGTTCCATTAGGTGCGTCCCAAATGGCTTCTGAAGCTATGGTACGTTTGATGCAAACTGTGGATCTATCTTGCACCGAGACTAACACTATCTTCAAATGGACCGAAACTAGATTCTACATGACCCATGTAACCTAAGAGTTCCATCGGTAGCATCCAAATTGATTTCCGAGCTTACGGTATGTTCGAAGCAAACCGTGCACCTATCTTGAATCAAGATAAGCACAATCTCCAAACGAACCGAAACGAGCTTCCATTTGAGCCTCCTCACCTAGGAGTACCATCAGGTGTGTCCAAAACAATTTCTGAGCCTATGGTACGTTTGGCGCAAATTGTGCAACTATCATGCACCGAAACTATCATATTTTTCAAAAGGATCAAAACGAGATTCTACATGACCCACGTCACCTAGGAGTTCCATTAGGTGCGTCAAAAATAGTTTCTAAAGCTATGGTACATTTGTTGCAAACCATGCACCTATATTGAATGAAGATTAGCACTATCTCCAAACGAAACGAAATGAGCTTCCATTTGAGCCTCGTCACCTACGAGTACCATCCGGCATGTCCAAAACGATTTCTGAGCCTATGGTACATTTAGCGCAAATTGTGCAACTATCATGCACTGAAACTAACACTATCTCCAAAAGGATCGAAACGAGATTCTACATGACCCACTCACCTAGGAGTTCCTTCTGGTGCATCCAAAATGATTTCCATGCTTACGGTACGTTTGGCGCAAACTGTGCACCTATCTTGAATCAAGATTAGCACAATCTCCAAACGAACCGAAATGAGCTTCCATTTGAGCCTCGTCACCTAGGACTACCATCTGTTTTGTCCATAATGATTTCTGAGCCAATAGTACATTTGGCGCAAACTGTGCACCGATCCTGAACCGAAACTAACACTATCTCTAAAAGGATCGAAATGAGGTTCTACATGACCCACGTCACCTAGGAGTTCCATCAGGTGCGTCCAAAACAGTTTCTGAATCTATGGTACGTTTGGTGCAAACTGTGGATTTATCTTGCACCGATACTAACACTATCTCAACCGGACCGAAACGATATTCTTCACGACCCACATCACCTAGGAGTTCCATTGGGTGCGTCCAAAATGATTTCCGAGCTTACGGTACGTTCGACGCAAACCGTGCACCTGTCTTGAATCAAGATTAGCACTATCTCCATAGGAACCGAAACGAGCTTCAATTTGAGTCTCATCACCTAGGAGTATCATCCTGTGTGTCCAAAACGATTTCTGAGCCTATGGTACAATTGGCACAAACTGTGCACCTATCTTGCACTGAAACTAACACTGTCTCGAAATGGATCGAAACAAGCTTCCACTTGAGCCTCATCACGCAGGAGTACCATCCGGTGCATCCAAAACAATTTTCTGAGTCTATGGTATGTTTCGCAAACAGTGCACCTATCATGCACCGAAACTAATACTATTTCCAAAAGGACCGAAAGGAGATTCTACATGACTCACGTCACCTAGGAGTTCCATTAGGTGCGTCCAAAATGATTTCTGCGGCTATGGTACATTTGGTGCAAACTGTGGATCTATCTTGCGCTGAGACTAACACTATCACCAAATGGACCAAAACAAGATTCTACATGACCCACATTACCTAGGAGTTCCATCGGTTGCGTCCAAAATAATTTCTAAGCTTATGGTACGTTCGGCACAAATCATGCACCTGTCTTGAATCAAGATTAGCACTATCTCCATACGAACCGAAACGAGCTTCCATTTGAGTCCCATCACCTAGGAGTATCATCTGGTGTGTCCAAAATGATTTCTGAGGCTATGGTACATTTGGCGCAAACTGTGCACCTTTGTTGCACTGAAACTAACACTGTCTCCAAACGGATCGAAACAAGCTTCCATTTGAGCCTCGTCACCCAGGAGTACCATCCGGTGCATCTAGAACAATTTCTGACCTTATGGTATGTTTGGTGCAAATTGTGCACCTATCATGCACCGAAACTAACACTGTCCCCAAAAGGACCGAAAGGAGATTCTACATGACCCATGTCACCTAGGAGTTCCATCAGGTGCGTCCATAACAATTTCTGAAGCTATGGTACATTTGGTGCAAGCTGTGGATCTATCTTACATTGATACTAACACTATCTACAAATGGACCGAAACAAGATTCTACATGACCCACGTCACCTAGGAGTTCCATCTAGTGCGTCCAAAATGATTTCCGAGCTTATGGTACGTTCGGCGTAATCCGTGCACCTATCTCTTGAATCAATATTAGCACAATCTCCAAACGAACCGAAACGAGCTTCCATTTGAGCCTCGTCACCTAGGACTACCATCTGTTTTGTCCAAAATGATTTCTGAGCCTATAGTATGTTTGGCGCAAACTGTGCACCTATCCTGAACTGAAACTAACACTATCTCTAAAAGGATCGAAATGTGGTTCTATATGACCCACGTCACCTAGGAGTTCCATTAGGTGCGTCCCAAACGGCTTCTTAAGCTATGGTACGTTTGGTGCAAACTGTGGATCTATCTTGCACCGAGACTAACACTATATTCAAATGGACCGAAACTAGATTCTACATGACCCATGTCACCTAAGAGTTCCATCGGTAGCATCCAAATTGATTTCTGAGCTTACGGTATGTTCGAAGCAAACCGTGCACCTATCTTGAATCAAGATAAGCACAATCTCCAAACGAACCGAAACGAGCTTCCATTTGAGCCTCCTCACCTAGGAGTACCATCAGGTGTGTCCAAAACGATTTCTGAGCCTATGGTACGTTTGGCGCAAATTGTGCAACTATCATGCACCGAAACTATCATATTTTTCAAAAGGATCAAAACGAGATTCTACATGACCCACGTCACCTAGGAGTTCCATTAGGTGCGTCAAAAATAGTTTCTAAAGCTATGGTACATTTGTTGCAAACCATGCACCTATATTGAATGAAGATTAGCACTATCTCCAAACGAAACGAAACGAGCTTCCATTTGAGCCTTGTCACCTACGAGTACCATCCGGCGTGTCCAAAACGATTTCTGAGCCTATGGTACATTTAGCACAAATTGTGCAACTATCATGCACTGAAACTAACACTATCTCCAAAAGGATCGAAACGAGATTCTACATGACCCACTCACCTAGGAGTTCCTTCTGGTGCATCCAAAATGATTTCCATGCTTACGGTACGTTTGGCGCAAACCGTGCACCTATCTTGAATCAAGATTAGCACAATCTCCAAACGAACCGAAATGAGCTTCCATTTGAGCCTCGTCACCTAGGACTACCATCCGTTTTGTCCATAATGATTTCTGAGCCAATAGTACATTTGGCGCAAACTGTGCACCGATCCTGAACCGAAACTAACACTATCTCTAAAAGGATCGAAATGAGGTTCTACATGACCCACGTCACCTAGGAGTTCCATCAGGTGCGTCCAAAACAGTTTCTGAATCTATGGTACGTTTGGTGCAAACTGTGGATTTATCTTGCACCGATACTAACACTATCTCAACCAGACCGAAACGAGATTCTTCATGACCCACATCACCTAGGAGTTCCATTGGGTGCGTCCAAAATGATTTCTGAGCTTACGGTACGTTCGACGCAAACCGTGCACCTGTCTTGAATCAAGATTAGCACTATCTCCATACGAACCGAAACGAGCTTCAATTTGAGTCTCATCACCTAGGAGTATCATCCTGTGTGTCCAAAACGATTTCTGAGCCTATGGTACATTTGGTACAAACTGTGCACCTATCTTGCACTGAAACTAACACTGTCTTGAAATGGATCGAAACAAGCTTCCACTTGAGCCTCGTCACGCAGGAGTACCATCCGGTGCATCCAAAACAATTTCTGAGCCTATGGTATGTTTGGCGCAAACAGTGCACCTATCATGCACCGAAACTAACACTATTTCCAAAAGGACCGAAAGGAGATTCTACATGACTCACGTCACCTAGGAGTTCCATTAGGTGCGTCCAAAATGATTTCTGCGGCTATGGTACATTTGGTGCAAACTGTGGATCTATCTTGCGCTGAGACTAACACTATCACCAAATGGACCAAAACAAGATTCTACATGACCCACGTTACCTAGGAGTTCCATCGGTTGCGTCCAAAATAATTTCTGAGCTTATGGTACGTTCGGCACAAATCATGCACCTATCTTGAATCAAGATTAGCACTATCTCCATACGAACCGAAACGAGCTTCCATTTGAGTCCCATCACCTAGGAGTATCATCTGGTGTGTCCAAAATGATTTCTGAGCCTATGGTACATTTGGCGCAAACTGTGCACCTTTGTTGCACTGAAACTAACACTGTCTCCAAACGGATCGAAACAAGCTTCCATTTGAGCCTCGTCACCCAGGAGTACCATCCGGTGCATCTAGAACAATTTCTGACCTTATGGTATGTTTGGTGCAAATTGTGCACCTATCATGCACCGAAACTAACACTGTCCCCAAAAGGACCGAAAGGAGATTCTACATGACCCATGTCACCTAGGAGTTCCATCAGGTGCGTCCATAACAATTTCTGAAGCTATGGTACATTTGGTGCAAGCTGTGGATCTATCTTACATTGATACTAACACTATCTACAAATGGACCGAAACGAGATTCTACATGACCCACGTCACCTAGGAGTTCCATCTGGTGCGTCCAAAATGATTTCCGCGCTTATGGTACGTTCGGCGTAATCCGTGCACCTATCTCTTGAATCAATATTAGCACAATCTCCAAACGAACCGAAACGAGCTTCCATTTGAGCCTCGTCACCTAGGACTACCATCTGTTTTGTCCAAAATGATTTATGAGCCTATAGTACGTTTGGCGCAAACTGTGCACCTATCTTGAACCGAAACTAACACTATCTCTAAAAGGATTGAAATGTGGTTCTATATGACCCACGTCACCTAGGAGTTCCATTAGGTGCGTCCCAAACGGCTTCTGAAGCTATGGTACGTTTGGTGCAAACTGTGGATCTATCTTGCACCGAGACTAACACTATCTTCAAATGGACCGAAACTAGATTCTACATGACCCATGTCACCTAAGAGTTCCATCGGTAGCATCCAAATTGATTTCCGAGCTTACGGTACGTTCGGCGCAAACCGTGCACCTATCTTGAATCAAGATAAGCACAATCTCCAAACGAACCGAAACGAGCTTCCATTTGAGCCTCCTCACCTAGGAGTACCATCAGGTGTGTCCAAAATGATTTCTGAGCCTATGGTACGTTTGGCGCAAATTGTGCAACTATCATGCACCGAAACTATCATAATTTTCAAAAGGATCAAAACGAGATTCTACATGACCCACGTCACCTAGGAGTTCCATTAGGTGCGTCAAAAATAGTTTCTAAAGCTATGGTACATTTGTTGCAAACCGTGCACCTATATTGAATGAAGATTAGCACTATCTCCAAACGAAACGAAACGAGCTTCCATTTGAGCCTCGTCACCTACGAGTACCATCCGGCGTGTCCAAAACGATTTCTGAGCCTATGGTACATTTAGCGCAAATTGTGCAACTATCATGCACTGAAACTAACACTATCTCCAAAAGGATCGAAACGAGATTCTACATGACCCACTCACCTAGGAGTTCCTTCTGGTGCATCCAAAATGATTTCCATGCTTACGGTACGTTTGGCGCAAACCGTGCACCTATCTTGAATCAAGATTAGCACAATCTCCAAACGAACCGAAATGAGCTTCCATTTGAGCCTCGTCACCTAGGACTACCATCCGTTTTGTCCATAATGATTTCTGAGCCTATAGTACGTTTGGCGCCAACTGTGCACCGATCCTGAACCGAAACTAACACTATCTCTAAAAGGATCGAAATGAGGTTCTACATGACCCACGTCACCTAGGAGTTCCATCAGGTGCGTCCAAAACGGTTTCTGAAGCTATGGTACGTTTGGTGCAAACTGTGGATTTATCTTGCACCGATACTAACACTATCTCAACCGGACCGAAACGAGATTCTTCATGACCCACATCACCTAGGAGTTCCATCGGGTGCGTCCAAAATGATTTCTGAGCTTACGGTACGTTCGACGCAAACCGTGCACCTGTCTTGAATCAAGATTAGCACTATCTCCATACGAACCGAAATGAGCTTCAATTTGAGTCTCATCACCTAGGAGTATCATCCTGTGTGTCCAAAACGATTTCTGAGCCTATGGTACATTTGGCACAAACTGTGCACCTATCTTGCACTGAAACTAACACTGTCTTGAAATGGATCGAAACAAGCTTCCACTTGAGCCTCGTCACGCAGGAGTACCATCCGGTGCATCCAAAACAATTTCTGAGCCTATGGTATGTTTGGCGCAAACAGTGCACCTATCATGCACCGAAACTAACACTATTTCCAAAAGGACCGAAAGGAGATTCTACATGACTCACGTCACCTAGGAGTTCCATTAGGTGCGTCCAAAATGATTTCTGCGGCTATGGTACATTTGGTGCAAACTGTGGATCTATCTTGCGCTGAGACTAACACTATCACCAAATGGACCAAAACAAGATTCTACATGACCCACGTTACCTAGGAGTTCCATCGGTTGCGTCCAAAATAATTTCTGAGCTTATGGTACGTTCGGCACAAATCATGCACCTGTCTTGAATCAAGATTAGCACTATCTCCATACGAACCGAAACGAGCTTCCATTTGAGTCCCATCACCTAGGAGTATCATCTGGTGTGTCCAAAATGATTTCTGAGCCTATGGTACATTTGGCGCAAACTGTGCACCTTTATTGCACTGAAACTAACACTGTCTCCAAACGGATCGAAACAAGCTTCCATTTGAGCCTCGTCACCCAGGAGTACCATCCGGTGCATCTAAAACAATTTCTGACCTTATGGTATGTTTGGTGCAAATTGTGCACCTATCATGCACCGAAACTAACACTATCCCCAAAAGGACCGAAAGGAGATTCTACATGACCCATGTCACCTAGGAGTTCCATCAGGTGCGTCCATAACAATTTCTGAAGCTATGGTACATTTGGTGCAAGCTGTGGATCTATCTTACATTGATACTAACACTATCTACAAATGGACCGAAACGAGATTCTACATGACCCACGTCACCTAGGAGTTCCATCTGGTGCGTCCAAAATGATTTCCGAGCTTATGGTACGTTCGGCGTAATCCGTGCACCTATCTCTTGAATCAATATTAGCACAATCTCCAAACGAACCGAAACGAGCTTCCATTTGAGCCTCGTCACCTAGGACTACCATCTGTTTTGTCCAAAATGATTTCTGAGCCTATAGTACGTTTGGCGCAAACTGTGCACCTATCCTAAACTGAAACTAATACTATCTCTAAAAGGATCGAAATGTGGTTCTATATGGCCCACGTCACCTAGGAGTTCCATTAGGTGCGTCCCAAACGGCTTCTTAAGCTATGGTACGTTTGGTGCAAACTGTGGATCTATCTTGCACCGAGACTAACACTATCTTCAAATGGACCGAAACTAGATTCTACATGACCCATGTCACCTAAGAGTTCCATCGGTAGCATCCAAATTGATTTCCGAGCTTACGGTACGTTCGGCGCAAACCGTGCACCTATCTTGAATCAAGATAAGCACAATCTCCAAACGAACCGAAACGAGCTTCCATTTGAGCCTCCTCACCTAGGAGTACCATCAGGTGTGTCCAAAATGATTTCTGAGCCTATGGTACGTTTGGCGCAAATTGTGCAACTATCATGCACCGAAACTATCATAATTTTCAAAAGGATCAAAACGAGATTCTACATGACCCACGTCACCTAGGAGTTCCATTAGGTGCGTCAAAAATAGTTTCTAAAGCTATGGTACATTTGTTGCAAACCGTGCACCTATATTGAATGAAGATTAGCACTATCTCCAAACGAAACGAAACGAGCTTCCATTTGAGCCTCGTCACCTACGAGTACCATCCGGCGTGTCCAAAACGATTTCTGAGCCTATGGTACATTTAGCGCAAATTGTGCAACTATCATGCACTGAAACTAACACTATCTCCAAAAGGATCGAAACGAGATTCTACATGACCCACTCACCTAGGAGTTCCTTCTGGTGCATCCAAAATGATTTCCATGCTTACGGTACGTTTGGCGCAAACCGTGCACCTATCTTGAATCAAGATTAGCACAATCTCCAAACGAACCGAAATGAGCTTCCATTTGAGCCTCGTCACCTAGGACTACCATCCGTTTTGTCCATAATGATTTCTGAGCCTATAGTACATTTGGCGCAAACTGTGCACCGATCCTGAACCGAAACTAACACTATCTCTAAAAGGATCGAAATGAGGTTCTACATGACCCACGTCACCTAGGAGTTCCATCAGGTGCGTCCAAAACGGTTTCTGAAGCTATGGTACGTTTGGTGCAAACTGTGGATTTATCTTGCACCGATACTAACACTATCTCAACCGGACCGAAACGAGATTCTTCATGACCCACATCACCTAGGAGTTCCATCGGGTGCGTCCAAAATGATTTCGAGCTTACGGTACGTTCGACGCAAACCGTGCACCTGTCTTGAATCAAGATTAGCACTATCTCCATACGAACCGAAACGAGCTTCAATTTGAGTCTCATCACCTAGGAGTATCATCCTGTGTGTCCAAAATGATTTCTGAGCCTATGGTACATTTGGCACAAACTGTGCACCTATCTTGCACTGAAACTAACACTGTCTTGAAATGGATCGAAACAAGCTTCCACTTGAGCCTCGTCACGCAGGAGTACCATCCGGTGCATCCAAAACAATTTCTGAGCCTATGGTATGTTTGGCGCAAACAGTGCACCTATCATGCACCGAAACTAACACTATTCTCCAAAGGACCGAAAGGAGATTCTACATGACTCACGTCACCTAGGAGTTCCATTAGGTGCGTCCAAAATGATTTCTGCGGCTATGGTACATTTGGTGCAAACTGTGGATCTATCTTGCGCTGAGACTAACACTATCACCAAATGGACCAAAACAAGATTCTACATGACCCACGTTACCTAGGAGTTCCATCGGTTGCGTCCAAAATAATTTCTGAGCTTATGGTACGTTCGGCACAACATGCACCTGTCTTGAATCAAGATTAGCACTATCTCCATACGAACCGAAACGAGCTTCCATTTGAGTCCCATCACCTAGGAGTATCATCTGGTGTGTCCAAAATGATTTCTGAGCCTATGGTACATTTGGCGCAAACTGTGCACCTTTGTTGCACTGAAACTAACACTGTCTCCAAACGGATCGAAACAAGCTTCCATTTGAGCCTCGTCACCCAGGAGTACCATCCGGTGCATCTAGAACAATTTCTGACCTTATGGTATGTTTGGTGCAAATTGTGCACCTATCATGCACCGAAACTAACACTGTCCCAAAAGGACCGAAAGGAGATTCTACATGACCCATGTCACCTAGGAGTTCCATCAGGTGCGTCCAAAATAATTTCTGAAGCTATGGTACATTTGGTGCAAACTGTGGATCTATCTTGCATTGATACTAACACTATCTCAAATGGACCGAAACGAGATTCTACATGACCCACGTCACCTAGGAGTTCCATCTGGTGCGTCCAAAATGATTTCCGAGCTTATGGTACGTTCGGCGTAATCCGTGCACCTATCTCTTGAATCAAGATTAGCACAATCTCCAAACGACCGAAACGAGCTTCATTTGAGCCTCGTCACCTAGGAGTACCATCTGTGTGTCCAAAATGATTTCTGAGCCTATAGTACATTTGGCGCAAACTGTGCACCTATCTTGCACTGAAACTAACACTATCTCTAAAGGATCGAAATGTGGCTTCTATATGACCCACGTCACCTAGGAGTTCCATTAGGTGCATCCCAAACAATTTCTGAAGCTATGGTACGTTGGTGCAAACTGTGGATCTATCTTGCACCGAGACTAACACTATCTTCCAAATGGACCGAAACTAGATTCTACATGACCCATGTCACCTAAGAGTTCCATCGGTGCGTCCAAATTGATTTCCGAGCTTATGGTACGTTCGGCGCAAACGTGCACCTATCTTGAATCAAGATAAGCACTATCTCCAAACAACCGAAACGAGCTTCATTTGAGCCTCCTCACCTAGGAGTACCATCAGGTGTGTCCAAAACGATTTCTGAGCCTATGGTACGTTTGGCGCAAATTGTGCAACTATCATGCACCGAAACTATCATAATCTTCCAAAAGGATCGAAACGAGATTCTACATGACCCCGTCACCTAGGAGTTCCATTAGGTGCGTCAAAATAGTTTCTAAAGCTATGGTACATTTGTTGCAAAACGTGCACCTATATTGAATGAAGATTACACTATCTCCAAACGAACGAAACGAGCTTCCATTTGAGCCTCGTCACCTACGAGTACCATCCGGCGTGTCCAAAACGATTTCTGAGCCTATGGTACATTTAGCGCAAATTGTGCAACTATCATGCACTGAAAACTAACACTATCTCCAAAAGGATCGAAACGAGATTCTACATGACTCACTCACCTAGGAGTTCCTTCTGGTGCATCCAAAATGATTTCCAGCTTACGGTATGTTCGGCGCAACCGTGCACCTATCTTGAATCAAGATTAGCACAATCTCCAAACGAACCGAAATGAGCTTCCATTTGAGCCTCGTCACCTAGGACTACCATCCGTTTTGTCCATAATGATTTCTGAGCCTATAGTACATTTGGCGCAAACTGTGCACCGATCCTGACCGAAACTAACACTATCTCTAAAAGGATCGAAATGAGGTTCTACATGACCCCACGTCACCTAGGAGTTCCATCAGGTGCGTCCAAAATGTTTCTGAAGCTATGGTACGTGGTGCAAACTGTGGATTTATCTTGCACCGATACTAACACTATCTCAACGGACCGAAACGAGATTCTTCATGACCCACATCACCTAGGAGTTCCATCGGGTGTGTCCAAAATGATTTCCGAGCTTACGGTACGTTCGACGCAAACCGTGC
>CM036212.1:30367722-30421352 GCA_020631735.1 Saccharum officinarum | reverse complement strand
GTATATGAGAGGGTAGAGGATGACCTGGACGTGGGGCTTGGTGGATGACATTAGGATATTTAGACTTGGTCCCAATCAACTTCATTAACCTTCCATTCTTCCATATGCAATTGAACCTTCTCTTCATCCATGTAAGTAATTCTGAAAATGAAAATGCACACATTTTATGGTGCAGCACCAATTCATCAAATGTATCAATGATAAGCCTCATATAGAATGGTTGCACCTTTACTTTTGAAGTGTTAATTGGTCATATTCGAGCCAATGATGTCCTCATCGGTACGTTCGCGCAAATCATGCACCTATCTTGAATCAAGATTAGCACAATCTCCAAACGAACCGAAAGAAGCTTCCATTTGAGCCTCGTCTCCTAGGAGTACTATCCGGTGTGTCCAAAATGATTTTTGACCCTATGGTATGTTTGGCGCAAATTGTGCGACTATCATGCAACGAAACTAACACTATCTCCAAAAGGATCGAAAATTAGATTCTACATGACCCACGTCACCTAGGAGTTCCATCAGGGCGTCCCAAAATGGTTCCGAAAGCTACGGAACGTTTGGTGCAAAACTATGGATCTATCTTGCACCGATACTAACACTATCTCCAAACGGATCGAAATGAGATTCTACATGAGCCACGTCACCTAGGAGTTCCTTCTGGTGCGTCCAAAATGATTTCCATGCTTACGGTACGTTGGCGCAAACCGTGCACCTATCTCAAATCAAGATTAGCACTATCTCCAAATGAACTGAAATGAGCTTCCATTTGAGCCTCATCACCTAGGAGTATCATCCGGTGTGTCCAAAACGATTTCTGAGCCTAAGGTAGGTTTGGTGCATACTATGCACCTATCTTGCACTGAAACTAACACTGTCTTCAAGCGAACTAAATCGAGTTTCCATTTCAACCTCGTCACCTAGGAGTACCATCCGGTGCATCCAAAATAATTTATGAGCCTATGGTATGTTTGGTGCAAACCTGCAGCTATCATGCATGAAACTAACACTATTTATAAAAGGACCGAATGGAGATTCCTACATGACCCACATCGCCTAGGAGTTCCATCTAGTGCGTCCAAAATTATTTCTGAGGCTATCTTGCACCGAGATTAACACAATCTCAAAATGGACCGAAACAAGGTTCTACATGACCCACGTCACCTAGGAGTTCCATCGGGTGCGTCCAAAATGATTTCCGAGCTTATGCTACGTTCGGCGCAAACCGTGCACCTATCTTGAATCAAGATTAGCACTATCTCCAAACAAACCGAAACGAGCTTCCATTTGAGTCTCATCACCTAGGAGTATCATCATGTGTGTCCAAAATGATTTCTAAGCCTATGGTACATTTGGCACAAACTGTGCACCTATCTTGCACTGAAACTAACACTGTCTCCAAATGGATCGAAACAAGCTTCCATTTGAGCCTCGTCACCCAGGAGTACCATCCGGTGCATCCAAAACAATTTCTGAGCTTATGGTATGTGTTGGCGCAAATTGTGCACCTATCATGCACCGAAACTAATATTATCTCCAAAAGGACCGAAAGGAGATTCTACATGACCCATGTCACCTAGGAGTTCCATCAGGTGCGTCCAAAACAGTTTCTGAAGCTATGGCACATTTGGTGCAAGCTGTGGATCTATCTTACATTGATACTAACAATATCTGCAAACGGACCGAAACAAGATTCTACATGACCCATGTCAACTAGGAGTTCTATCTGGTGCGTCCAAAATGATTTCCGAGCTTATGGTACGTTCGGCACAATCCGTGCACCTATCTCTTGAATCAATATTAGCACAATCTCCAAACAAACCGAAACGAGCTTCCATTTGAGCCTCGTCACCTAGGACTACCATCTGTTTTGTCCAAAATGATTTCTGAGCCTATAGTACATTTGGCGCAAACTGTGCACCTATCCTGAACCGAAACTAACACTATCTCTAAAAGGATCAAAATGTGGTTCTATATGACCCACGTCACCTAGGAGTTCCATCAGGTGCGGCCAAAATGATTTCTGAGGCTATGCTACGTTTGGTTCAAATTGTGGATCTATCTTGCGCCGAGACTAACACTATCTCCAAATGGACCGAAACGAGATTCTACACGACCCATGTCACCTAGGTCTTCCATCGGGTGCGTCCAAATTGATTTGTGAGCTTACGGTACTGATAAGAGTAAGTGTGTCCTAATCTTTCGGTGGAGAAGGATAACTTCGGTTCCACTGGAGAGACATTCACGACCCGACTACAACCATCCAAGGACGCTGCGCCTTAGCGATCGATACACCAATTCTAGCGGTTGTCACGATCTTGCGGATCACAACCAACCAAACCACTAGGGTTATTCCTGCAAGCAATCGAAGAACAAGCAAGAACAAGCACTCAATTGCAAATATGAGATGAAGTTTTAGATCTAATACACATAAAGGTGGGGTTCCGGATCGAGTAGAACAGATGGTCTAACCAACACATGTGTCTACCAGGAAGTAGCAGGAGCTAAACTTACATCAAAACAAAAAACCCCAATCTCTTTGTGGCGGCTATGGAGGTATATGAGAGGGTAGAGGATGACCTGGACGTGGTGGCTTGGTGGATGACATTAGGAATATTTAGACTTGGTCCCCAATCAACTTCATTAACCTTCCATTCTTTCCATATGCAATTGAACCTTCTCTTCATCCATGTAAGTAATTCTGAAAATGAAAATGCACACATTTTATGGTGCAGCACCAATTCATCAAATGTATCAATGATAAGCCTCATATAGAATGGTTGCACCTTTACTTTTGAAGTGGTTAATGTGGTCATATTCGAGCCAATGATGTCCTCATCAGGTACGTTCGGCGCAAATCATGCACCTATCTTGAATCAAGATTAGCACAATCTCCAAACGAACCGAAAGAAGCTTCCATTTGAGCCTCGTCTCCTAGGAGTACCATCCGGTGTGTCCAAAATGATTTTTGACCCTATGGTATGTTTGGCGCAAATTGTGCGACTATCATGCAACGAAACTAACACTATCTCCAAAAGGATCGAAATTAGATTCTACATGACCCACGTCACCTAGGAGTTCCATCAGGGGCGTCCAAAATGGTTTCCGAAGCTACGGAACGTTTGGTGCAAACTATGGATCTATCTTGCACCGATACTAACACTATCTCCAAACGGATCGAAATGAGATTCTACATGAGCCACGTCACCTAGGAGTTCCATTGGGTGCGTCCAAAGTAATTTTCGAGCTTATGGTACGTTTGGCGCAAACCGTGCACCTATCTCAAATCAAGATTAGCACTATCTCCAAATGAACCGAAACGAGCTTCCATTTGAGCTCATCACCTAGGAGTATCATCCGGTGTGTCCAAAACGATTTCTGAGCCTAAGGTAGGTTTGGTGCATACTATGCACCTATCTTGCACTGAAACTAACACTGTCTTCAAGCGAACTAAATCGAGTTTCCATTTCAACCTCGTCACCTAGGAGTACCATCCGGTGCATCCAAAATAATTTATGAGCCTATGGTATGTTTGGTGCAAACCTGCAGCTATCATGCATGAAACTAACACTATTTATAAAAGGACCGAATGGAGATCCTACATGACCCACATCGCCTAGGAGTTCCATCTAGTGCGTCCAAAATTATTTCTGAGGCTATCTTGCACCGAGATTAACACAATCTCAAAATGGACCGAAACAAGGTTCTACATGACCCACGTCACCTAGGAGTTCCATCGGGTGCGTCCAAAATGATTTCCGAGCTTATGCTACGTTCGGCGCAAACCGTGCACCTATCTTGAATCAAGATTAGCACTATCTCCAAACAAACCGAAACGAGCTTCCATTTGAGTCTCATCACCTAGGAGTATCATCATGTGTGTCCAAAATGATTTCTAAGCCTATGGTACATTTGGCACAAACTGTGCACCTATCTTGCACTGAAACTAACACTGTCTCCAAATGGATCGAAACAAGCTTCCATTTGAGCCTCGTCACCCAGGAGTACCATCCGGTGCATCCAAAACAATTTCTGAGCTTATGGTATGTGTTGGCGCAAATTGTGCACCTATCATGCACCGAAACTAATATTATCTCCAAAAGGACCGAAAGGAGATTCTACATGACCCATGTCACCTAGGAGTTCCATCAGGTGCGTCCAAAACAGTTTCTGAAGCTATGGCACATTTGGTGCAAGCTGTGGATCTATCTTACATTGATACTAACAATATCTGCAAACGGACCGAAACAAGATTCTACATGACCCATGTCAACTAGGAGTTCTATCTGGTGCGTCCAAAATGATTTCCGAGCTTATGGTACGTTCGGCACAATCCGTGCACCTATCTCTTGAATCAATATTAGCACAATCTCCAAACAAACCGAAACGAGCTTCCATTTGAGCCTCGTCACCTAGGACTACCATCTGTTTTGTCCAAAATGATTTCTGAGCCTATAGTACATTTGGCGCAAACTGTGCACCTATCCTGAACCGAAACTAACACTATCTCTAAAAGGATCAAAATGTGGTTCTATATGACCCACGTCACCTAGGAGTTCCATCAGGTGCGGCCAAAATGATTTCTGAGGCTATGCTACGTTTGGTTCAAATTGTGGATCTATCTTGCGCCGAGACTAACACTATCTCCAAATGGACCGAAACGAGATTCTACACGACCCATGTCACCTAGGTCTTCCATCGGGTGCGTCCAAATTGATTTGTGAGCTTACGGTACTGATAAGAGTAAGTGTGTCCTAATCTTTCGGTGGAGAAGGATAACTTCGGTTCCACTGGAGAGACATTCACGACCCGACTACAACCATCCAAGGACGCTGCGCCTTAGCGATCGATACACCAATTCTAGCGGTTGTCACGATCTTGCGGATCACAACCAACCAAACCACTAGGGTTATTCCTGCAAGCAATCGAAGAACAAGCAAGAACAAGTAGAACAAGCACTCAATTGCAAATATGAGATGAAGTTTTAGATCTAATACACATAAAGGTGGGGTTCCGGATCGAGTAGAACAGATGGTCTAACCAACACATGTGTCTACCAGGAAGTAGCAGGAGCTAAACTTACATCAAAACAAAAACCCCAATCTCTTTGTGGCGGCTATGGAGGTATATGAGAGGGTAGAGGATGACCTGGACGTGGTGGCTTGGTGGATGACATTAGGAATATTTAGACTTGGTCCCCAATCAACTTCATTAACCTTCCATTCTTTCCATATGCAATTGAACCTTCTCTTCATCCATGTAAGTAATTCTGAAAATGAAAATGCACACATTTTATGGTGCAGCACCAATTCATCAAATGTATCAATGATAAGCCTCATATAGAATGGTTGCACCTTTACTTTTGAAGTGGTTAATGTGGTCATATTCGAGCCAATGATGTCCTCATCAGGTACGTTCGGCGCAAATCATGCACCTATCTTGAATCAAGATTAGCACAATCTCCAAACGAACCGAAAGAAGCTTCCATTTGAGCCTCGTCTCCTAGGAGTACTATCCGGTGTGTCCAAAATGATTTTTGACCCTATGGTATGTTTGGCGCAAATTGTGCGACTATCATGCAACGAAACTAACACTATCTCCAAAAGGATCGAAATTAGATTCTACATGACCCACGTCACCTAGGAGTTCCATCAGGGGCGTCCAAAATGGTTTCCGAAGCTACGGAACGTTTGGTGCAAACTATGGATCTATCTTGCACCGATACTAACACTATCTCCAAACGGATCGAAATGAGATTCTACATGAGCCACGTCACCTAGGAGTTCCATTGGGTGCGTCCAAAGTAATTTTCGAGCTTATGGTACGTTTGGCGCAAACCGTGCACCTATCTCAAATCAAGATTAGCACTATCTCCAAATGAACCGAAACGAGCTTCCATTTGAGGCTCATCACCTAGGAGTATCATCCGGTGTGTCCAAAACGATTTCTGAGCCTAAGGTAGGTTTGGTGCATACTATGCACCTATCTTGCACTGAAACTAACACTGTCTTCAAGCGAACTAAATCGAGTTTCCATTTCAACCTCGTCACCTAGGAGTACCATCCGGTGCATCCAAAATAATTTATGAGCCTATGGTATGTTTGGTGCAAACCTGCAGCTATCATGCATGAAACTAACACTATTTATAAAAGGACCGAATGGAGATCCTACATGACCCACATCGCCTAGGAGTTCCATCTAGTGCGTCCAAAATTATTTCTGAGGCTATCTTGCACCGAGATTAACACAATCTCAAAATGGACCGAAACAAGGTTCTACATGACCCACGTCACCTAGGAGTTCCATCGGGTGCGTCCAAAATGATTTCCGAGCTTATGCTACGTTCGGCGCAAACCGTGCACCTATCTTGAATCAAGATTAGCACTATCTCCAAACAAACCGAAACGAGCTTCCATTTGAGTCTCATCACCTAGGAGTATCATCATGTGTGTCCAAAATGATTTCTAAGCCTATGGTACATTTGGCACAAACTGTGCACCTATCTTGCACTGAAACTAACACTGTCTCCAAATGGATCGAAACAAGCTTCCATTTGAGCCTCGTCACCCAGGAGTACCATCCGGTGCATCCAAAACAATTTCTGAGCTTATGGTATGTGTTGGCGCAAATTGTGCACCTATCATGCACCGAAACTAATATTATCTCCAAAAGGACCGAAAGGAGATTCTACATGACCCATGTCACCTAGGAGTTCCATCAGGTGCGTCCAAAACAGTTTCTGAAGCTATGGCACATTTGGTGCAAGCTGTGGATCTATCTTACATTGATACTAACAATATCTGCAAACGGACCGAAACAAGATTCTACATGACCCATGTCAACTAGGAGTTCTATCTGGTGCGTCCAAAATGATTTCCGAGCTTATGGTACGTTCGGCACAATCCGTGCACCTATCTCTTGAATCAATATTAGCACAATCTCCAAACAAACCGAAACGAGCTTCCATTTGAGCCTCGTCACCTAGGACTACCATCTGTTTTGTCCAAAATGATTTCTGAGCCTATAGTACATTTGGCGCAAACTGTGCACCTATCCTGAACCGAAACTAACACTATCTCTAAAAGGATCAAAATGTGGTTCTATATGACCCACGTCACCTAGGAGTTCCATCAGGTGCGGCCAAAATGATTTCTGAGGCTATGCTACGTTTGGTTCAAATTGTGGATCTATCTTGCGCCGAGACTAACACTATCTCCAAATGGACCGAAACGAGATTCTACACGACCCATGTCACCTAGGTCTTCCATCGGGTGCGTCCAAATTGATTTGTGAGCTTACGGTACTGATAAGAGTAAGTGTGTCCTAATCTTTCGGTGGAGAAGGATAACTTCGGTTCCACTGGAGAGACATTCACGACCCGACTACAACCATCCAAGGACGCTGCGCCTTAGCGATCGATACACCAATTCTAGCGGTTGTCACGATCTTGCGGATCACAACCAACCAAACCACTAGGGTTATTCCTGCAAGCAATCGAAGAACAAGCAAGAACAAGTAGAACAAGCACTCAATTGCAAATATGAGATGAAGTTTTAGATCTAATACACATAAAGGTGGGGTTCCGGATCGAGTAGAACAGATGGTCTAACCAACACATGTGTCTACCAGGAAGTAGCAGGAGCTAAACTTACATCAAAACAAAAACCCCAATCTCTTTGTGGCGGCTATGGAGGTATATGAGAGGGTAGAGGATGACCTGGACGTGGTGGCTTGGTGGATGACATTAGGAATATTTAGACTTGGTCCCCAATCAACTTCATTAACCTTCCATTCTTTCCATATGCAATTGAACCTTCTCTTCATCCATGTAAGTAATTCTGAAAATGAAAATGCACACATTTTATGGTGCAGCACCAATTCATCAAATGTATCAATGATAAGCCTCATATAGAATGGTTGCACCTTTACTTTTGAAGTGGTTAATGTGGTCATATTCGAGCCAATGATGTCCTCATCAGGTACGTTCGGCGCAAATCATGCACCTATCTTGAATCAAGATTAGCACAATCTCCAAACGAACCGAAAGAAGCTTCCATTTGAGCCTCGTCTCCTAGGAGTACTATCCGGTGTGTCCAAAATGATTTTTGACCCTATGGTATGTTTGGCGCAAATTGTGCGACTATCATGCAACGAAACTAACACTATCTCCAAAAGGATCGAAATTAGATTCTACATGACCCACGTCACCTAGGAGTTCCATCAGGGGCGTCCAAAATGGTTTCCGAAGCTACGGAACGTTTGGTGCAAACTATGGATCTATCTTGCACCGATACTAACACTATCTCCAAACGGATCGAAATGAGATTCTACATGAGCCACGTCACCTAGGAGTTCCATTGGGTGCGTCCAAAGTAATTTTCGAGCTTATGGTACGTTTGGCGCAAACCGTGCACCTATCTCAAATCAAGATTAGCACTATCTCCAAATGAACCGAAACGAGCTTCCATTTGAGGCTCATCACCTAGGAGTATCATCCGGTGTGTCCAAAACGATTTCTGAGCCTAAGGTAGGTTTGGTGCATACTATGCACCTATCTTGCACTGAAACTAACACTGTCTTCAAGCGAACTAAATCGAGTTTCCATTTCAACCTCGTCACCTAGGAGTACCATCCGGTGCATCCAAAATAATTTATGAGCCTATGGTATGTTTGGTGCAAA
Source organism: Saccharum officinarum (assembly GCA_020631735.1). NCBI lineage: Eukaryota > Viridiplantae > Streptophyta > Magnoliopsida > Poales > Poaceae > Saccharum > Saccharum officinarum. Next base: position 30,412,673 of record CM036212.1, on the reverse strand, counting down.
CCTGCAGCTATCATGCATGAAACTAACACTATTTATAAAAGGACCGAATGGAGATCCTACATGACCCACATCGCCTAGGAGTTCCATCTAGTGCGTCCAAAATTATTTCTGAGGCTATCTTGCACCGAGATTAACACAATCTCAAAATGGACCGAAACAAGGTTCTACATGACCCACGTCACCTAGGAGTTCCATCGGGTGCGTCCAAAATGATTTCCGAGCTTATGCTACGTTCGGCGCAAACCGTGCACCTATCTTGAATCAAGATTAGCACTATCTCCAAACAAACCGAAACGAGCTTCCATTTGAGTCTCATCACCTAGGAGTATCATCATGTGTGTCCAAAATGATTTCTAAGCCTATGGTACATTTGGCACAAACTGTGCACCTATCTTGCACTGAAACTAACACTGTCTCCAAATGGATCGAAACAAGCTTCCATTTGAGCCTCGTCACCCAGGAGTACCATCCGGTGCATCCAAAACAATTTCTGAGCTTATGGTATGTGTTGGCGCAAATTGTGCACCTATCATGCACCGAAACTAATATTATCTCCAAAAGGACCGAAAGGAGATTCTACATGACCCATGTCACCTAGGAGTTCCATCAGGTGCGTCCAAAACAGTTTCTGAAGCTATGGCACATTTGGTGCAAGCTGTGGATCTATCTTACATTGATACTAACAATATCTGCAAACGGACCGAAACAAGATTCTACATGACCCATGTCAACTAGGAGTTCTATCTGGTGCGTCCAAAATGATTTCCGAGCTTATGGTACGTTCGGCACAATCCGTGCACCTATCTCTTGAATCAATATTAGCACAATCTCCAAACAAACCGAAACGAGCTTCCATTTGAGCCTCGTCACCTAGGACTACCATCTGTTTTGTCCAAAATGATTTCTGAGCCTATAGTACATTTGGCGCAAACTGTGCACCTATCCTGAACCGAAACTAACACTATCTCTAAAAGGATCAAAATGTGGTTCTATATGACCCACGTCACCTAGGAGTTCCATCAGGTGCGGCCAAAATGATTTCTGAGGCTATGCTACGTTTGGTTCAAATTGTGGATCTATCTTGCGCCGAGACTAACACTATCTCCAAATGGACCGAAACGAGATTCTACACGACCCATGTCACCTAGGTCTTCCATCGGGTGCGTCCAAATTGATTTGTGAGCTTACGGTACTGATAAGAGTAAGTGTGTCCTAATCTTTCGGTGGAGAAGGATAACTTCGGTTCCACTGGAGAGACATTCACGACCCGACTACAACCATCCAAGGACGCTGCGCCTTAGCGATCGATACACCAATTCTAGCGGTTGTCACGATCTTGCGGATCACAACCAACCAAACCACTAGGGTTATTCCTGCAAGCAATCGAAGAACAAGCAAGAACAAGTAGAACAAGCACTCAATTGCAAATATGAGATGAAGTTTTAGATCTAATACACATAAAGGTGGGGTTCCGGATCGAGTAGAACAGATGGTCTAACCAACACATGTGTCTACCAGGAAGTAGCAGGAGCTAAACTTACATCAAAACAAAAACCCCAATCTCTTTGTGGCGGCTATGGAGGTATATGAGAGGGTAGAGGATGACCTGGACGTGGTGGCTTGGTGGATGACATTAGGAATATTTAGACTTGGTCCCCAATCAACTTCATTAACCTTCCATTCTTTCCATATGCAATTGAACCTTCTCTTCATCCATGTAAGTAATTCTGAAAATGAAAATGCACACATTTTATGGTGCAGCACCAATTCATCAAATGTATCAATGATAAGCCTCATATAGAATGGTTGCACCTTTACTTTTGAAGTGGTTAATGTGGTCATATTCGAGCCAATGATGTCCTCATCAGGTACGTTCGGCGCAAATCATGCACCTATCTTGAATCAAGATTAGCACAATCTCCAAACGAACCGAAAGAAGCTTCCATTTGAGCCTCGTCTCCTAGGAGTACTATCCGGTGTGTCCAAAATGATTTTTGACCCTATGGTATGTTTGGCGCAAATTGTGCGACTATCATGCAACGAAACTAACACTATCTCCAAAAGGATCGAAATTAGATTCTACATGACCCACGTCACCTAGGAGTTCCATCAGGGGCGTCCAAAATGGTTTCCGAAGCTACGGAACGTTTGGTGCAAACTATGGATCTATCTTGCACCGATACTAACACTATCTCCAAACGGATCGAAATGAGATTCTACATGAGCCACGTCACCTAGGAGTTCCATTGGGTGCGTCCAAAGTAATTTTCGAGCTTATGGTACGTTTGGCGCAAACCGTGCACCTATCTCAAATCAAGATTAGCACTATCTCCAAATGAACCGAAACGAGCTTCCATTTGAGGCTCATCACCTAGGAGTATCATCCGGTGTGTCCAAAACGATTTCTGAGCCTAAGGTAGGTTTGGTGCATACTATGCACCTATCTTGCACTGAAACTAACACTGTCTTCAAGCGAACTAAATCGAGTTTCCATTTCAACCTCGTCACCTAGGAGTACCATCCGGTGCATCCAAAATAATTTATGAGCCTATGGTATGTTTGGTGCAAACCTGCAGCTATCATGCATGAAACTAACACTATTTATAAAAGGACCGAATGGAGATCCTACATGACCCACATCGCCTAGGAGTTCCATCTAGTGCGTCCAAAATTATTTCTGAGGCTATCTTGCACCGAGATTAACACAATCTCAAAATGGACCGAAACAAGGTTCTACATGACCCACGTCACCTAGGAGTTCCATCGGGTGCGTCCAAAATGATTTCCGAGCTTATGCTACGTTCGGCGCAAACCGTGCACCTATCTTGAATCAAGATTAGCACTATCTCCAAACAAACCGAAACGAGCTTCCATTTGAGTCTCATCACCTAGGAGTATCATCATGTGTGTCCAAAATGATTTCTAAGCCTATGGTACATTTGGCACAAACTGTGCACCTATCTTGCACTGAAACTAACACTGTCTCCAAATGGATCGAAACAAGCTTCCATTTGAGCCTCGTCACCCAGGAGTACCATCCGGTGCATCCAAAACAATTTCTGAGCTTATGGTATGTGTTGGCGCAAATTGTGCACCTATCATGCACCGAAACTAATATTATCTCCAAAAGGACCGAAAGGAGATTCTACATGACCCATGTCACCTAGGAGTTCCATCAGGTGCGTCCAAAACAGTTTCTGAAGCTATGGCACATTTGGTGCAAGCTGTGGATCTATCTTACATTGATACTAACAATATCTGCAAACGGACCGAAACAAGATTCTACATGACCCATGTCAACTAGGAGTTCTATCTGGTGCGTCCAAAATGATTTCCGAGCTTATGGTACGTTCGGCACAATCCGTGCACCTATCTCTTGAATCAATATTAGCACAATCTCCAAACAAACCGAAACGAGCTTCCATTTGAGCCTCGTCACCTAGGACTACCATCTGTTTTGTCCAAAATGATTTCTGAGCCTATAGTACATTTGGCGCAAACTGTGCACCTATCCTGAACCGAAACTAACACTATCTCTAAAAGGATCAAAATGTGGTTCTATATGACCCACGTCACCTAGGAGTTCCATCAGGTGCGGCCAAAATGATTTCTGAGGCTATGCTACGTTTGGTTCAAATTGTGGATCTATCTTGCGCCGAGACTAACACTATCTCCAAATGGACCGAAACGAGATTCTACACGACCCATGTCACCTAGGTCTTCCATCGGGTGCGTCCAAATTGATTTGTGAGCTTACGGTACTGATAAGAGTAAGTGTGTCCTAATCTTTCGGTGGAGAAGGATAACTTCGGTTCCACTGGAGAGACATTCACGACCCGACTACAACCATCCAAGGACGCTGCGCCTTAGCGATCGATACACCAATTCTAGCGGTTGTCACGATCTTGCGGATCACAACCAACCAAACCACTAGGGTTATTCCTGCAAGCAATCGAAGAACAAGCAAGAACAAGTAGAACAAGCACTCAATTGCAAATATGAGATGAAGTTTTAGATCTAATACACATAAAGGTGGGGTTCCGGATCGAGTAGAACAGATGGTCTAACCAACACATGTGTCTACCAGGAAGTAGCAGGAGCTAAACTTACATCAAAACAAAAACCCCAATCTCTTTGTGGCGGCTATGGAGGTATATGAGAGGGTAGAGGATGACCTGGACGTGGTGGCTTGGTGGATGACATTAGGAATATTTAGACTTGGTCCCCAATCAACTTCATTAACCTTCCATTCTTTCCATATGCAATTGAACCTTCTCTTCATCCATGTAAGTAATTCTGAAAATGAAAATGCACACATTTTATGGTGCAGCACCAATTCATCAAATGTATCAATGATAAGCCTCATATAGAATGGTTGCACCTTTACTTTTGAAGTGGTTAATGTGGTCATATTCGAGCCAATGATGTCCTCATCAGGTACGTTCGGCGCAAATCATGCACCTATCTTGAATCAAGATTAGCACAATCTCCAAACGAACCGAAAGAAGCTTCCATTTGAGCCTCGTCTCCTAGGAGTACTATCCGGTGTGTCCAAAATGATTTTTGACCCTATGGTATGTTTGGCGCAAATTGTGCGACTATCATGCAACGAAACTAACACTATCTCCAAAAGGATCGAAATTAGATTCTACATGACCCACGTCACCTAGGAGTTCCATCAGGGGCGTCCAAAATGGTTTCCGAAGCTACGGAACGTTTGGTGCAAACTATGGATCTATCTTGCACCGATACTAACACTATCTCCAAACGGATCGAAATGAGATTCTACATGAGCCACGTCACCTAGGAGTTCCATTGGGTGCGTCCAAAGTAATTTTCGAGCTTATGGTACGTTTGGCGCAAACCGTGCACCTATCTCAAATCAAGATTAGCACTATCTCCAAATGAACCGAAACGAGCTTCCATTTGAGGCTCATCACCTAGGAGTATCATCCGGTGTGTCCAAAACGATTTCTGAGCCTAAGGTAGGTTTGGTGCATACTATGCACCTATCTTGCACTGAAACTAACACTGTCTTCAAGCGAACTAAATCGAGTTTCCATTTCAACCTCGTCACCTAGGAGTACCATCCGGTGCATCCAAAATAATTTATGAGCCTATGGTATGTTTGGTGCAAACCTGCAGCTATCATGCATGAAACTAACACTATTTATAAAAGGACCGAATGGAGATCCTACATGACCCACATCGCCTAGGAGTTCCATCTAGTGCGTCCAAAATTATTTCTGAGGCTATCTTGCACCGAGATTAACACAATCTCAAAATGGACCGAAACAAGGTTCTACATGACCCACGTCACCTAGGAGTTCCATCGGGTGCGTCCAAAATGATTTCCGAGCTTATGCTACGTTCGGCGCAAACCGTGCACCTATCTTGAATCAAGATTAGCACTATCTCCAAACAAACCGAAACGAGCTTCCATTTGAGTCTCATCACCTAGGAGTATCATCATGTGTGTCCAAAATGATTTCTAAGCCTATGGTACATTTGGCACAAACTGTGCACCTATCTTGCACTGAAACTAACACTGTCTCCAAATGGATCGAAACAAGCTTCCATTTGAGCCTCGTCACCCAGGAGTACCATCCGGTGCATCCAAAACAATTTCTGAGCTTATGGTATGTGTTGGCGCAAATTGTGCACCTATCATGCACCGAAACTAATATTATCTCCAAAAGGACCGAAAGGAGATTCTACATGACCCATGTCACCTAGGAGTTCCATCAGGTGCGTCCAAAACAGTTTCTGAAGCTATGGCACATTTGGTGCAAGCTGTGGATCTATCTTACATTGATACTAACAATATCTGCAAACGGACCGAAACAAGATTCTACATGACCCATGTCAACTAGGAGTTCTATCTGGTGCGTCCAAAATGATTTCCGAGCTTATGGTACGTTCGGCACAATCCGTGCACCTATCTCTTGAATCAATATTAGCACAATCTCCAAACAAACCGAAACGAGCTTCCATTTGAGCCTCGTCACCTAGGACTACCATCTGTTTTGTCCAAAATGATTTCTGAGCCTATAGTACATTTGGCGCAAACTGTGCACCTATCCTGAACCGAAACTAACACTATCTCTAAAAGGATCAAAATGTGGTTCTATATGACCCACGTCACCTAGGAGTTCCATCAGGTGCGGCCAAAATGATTTCTGAGGCTATGCTACGTTTGGTTCAAATTGTGGATCTATCTTGCGCCGAGACTAACACTATCTCCAAATGGACCGAAACGAGATTCTACACGACCCATGTCACCTAGGTCTTCCATCGGGTGCGTCCAAATTGATTTGTGAGCTTACGGTACTGATAAGAGTAAGTGTGTCCTAATCTTTCGGTGGAGAAGGATAACTTCGGTTCCACTGGAGAGACATTCACGACCCGACTACAACCATCCAAGGACGCTGCGCCTTAGCGATCGATACACCAATTCTAGCGGTTGTCACGATCTTGCGGATCACAACCAACCAAACCACTAGGGTTATTCCTGCAAGCAATCGAAGAACAAGCAAGAACAAGTAGAACAAGCACTCAATTGCAAATATGAGATGAAGTTTTAGATCTAATACACATAAAGGTGGGGTTCCGGATCGAGTAGAACAGATGGTCTAACCAACACATGTGTCTACCAGGAAGTAGCAGGAGCTAAACTTACATCAAAACAAAAACCCCAATCTCTTTGTGGCGGCTATGGAGGTATATGAGAGGGTAGAGGATGACCTGGACGTGGTGGCTTGGTGGATGACATTAGGAATATTTAGACTTGGTCCCCAATCAACTTCATTAACCTTCCATTCTTTCCATATGCAATTGAACCTTCTCTTCATCCATGTAAGTAATTCTGAAAATGAAAATGCACACATTTTATGGTGCAGCACCAATTCATCAAATGTATCAATGATAAGCCTCATATAGAATGGTTGCACCTTTACTTTTGAAGTGGTTAATGTGGTCATATTCGAGCCAATGATGTCCTCATCAGGTACGTTCGGCGCAAATCATGCACCTATCTTGAATCAAGATTAGCACAATCTCCAAACGAACCGAAAGAAGCTTCCATTTGAGCCTCGTCTCCTAGGAGTACTATCCGGTGTGTCCAAAATGATTTTTGACCCTATGGTATGTTTGGCGCAAATTGTGCGACTATCATGCAACGAAACTAACACTATCTCCAAAAGGATCGAAATTAGATTCTACATGACCCACGTCACCTAGGAGTTCCATCAGGGGCGTCCAAAATGGTTTCCGAAGCTACGGAACGTTTGGTGCAAACTATGGATCTATCTTGCACCGATACTAACACTATCTCCAAACGGATCGAAATGAGATTCTACATGAGCCACGTCACCTAGGAGTTCCATTGGGTGCGTCCAAAGTAATTTTCGAGCTTATGGTACGTTTGGCGCAAACCGTGCACCTATCTCAAATCAAGATTAGCACTATCTCCAAATGAACCGAAACGAGCTTCCATTTGAGGCTCATCACCTAGGAGTATCATCCGGTGTGTCCAAAACGATTTCTGAGCCTAAGGTAGGTTTGGTGCATACTATGCACCTATCTTGCACTGAAACTAACACTGTCTTCAAGCGAACTAAATCGAGTTTCCATTTCAACCTCGTCACCTAGGAGTACCATCCGGTGCATCCAAAATAATTTATGAGCCTATGGTATGTTTGGTGCAAACCTGCAGCTATCATGCATGAAACTAACACTATTTATAAAAGGACCGAATGGAGATTCTACATGACCCACATCGCCTAGGAGTTCCAGCTAGTGCGTCCAAAATTATTTCTGAGGCTATCTTGCACCGAGATTAACACAATCTCAAAATGGACCGAAACAAGGTTCTACATGACCCACGTCACCTAGGAGTTCCATCGGGTGCGTCCAAAATGATTTCCGAGCTTATGCTACGTTCGGCGCAAACCGTGCACCTATCTTGAATCAAGATTAGCACTATCTCCAAACAAACCGAAACGAGCTTCCATTTGAGTCTCATCACCTAGGAGTATCATCATGTGTGTCCAAAATGATTTCTAAGCCTATGGTACATTTGGCACAAACTGTGCACCTATCTTGCACTGAAACTAACACTGTCTCCAAATGGATCGAAACAAGCTTCCATTTGAGCCTCGTCACCCAGGAGTACCATCCGGTGCATCCAAAACAATTTCTGAGCTTATGGTATGTGTTGGCGCAAATTGTGCACCTATCATGCACCGAAACTAATATTATCTCCAAAAGGACCGAAAGGAGATTCTACATGACCCATGTCACCTAGGAGTTCCATCAGGTGCGTCCAAAACAGTTTCTGAAGCTATGGCACATTTGGTGCAAGCTGTGGATCTATCTTACATTGATACTAACAATATCTGCAAACGGACCGAAACAAGATTCTACATGACCCATGTCAACTAGGAGTTCTATCTGGTGCGTCCAAAATGATTTCCGAGCTTATGGTACGTTCGGCACAATCCGTGCACCTATCTCTTGAATCAATATTAGCACAATCTCCAAACAAACCGAAACGAGCTTCCATTTGAGCCTCGTCACCTAGGACTACCATCTGTTTTGTCCAAAATGATTTCTGAGCCTATAGTACATTTGGCGCAAACTGTGCACCTATCCTGAACCGAAACTAACACTATCTCTAAAAGGATCAAAATGTGGTTCTATATGACCCACGTCACCTAGGAGTTCCATCAGGTGCGGCCAAAATGATTTCTGAGGCTATGCTACGTTTGGTTCAAATTGTGGATCTATCTTGCGCCGAGACTAACACTATCTCCAAATGGACCGAAACGAGATTCTACACGACCCATGTCACCTAGGTCTTCCATCGGGTGCGTCCAAATTGATTTGTGAGCTTACGGTACTGATAAGAGTAAGTGTGTCCTAATCTTTCGGTGGAGAAGGATAACTTCGGTTCCACTGGAGAGACATTCACGACCCGACTACAACCATCCAAGGACGCTGCGCCTTAGCGATCGATACACCAATTCTAGCGGTTGTCACGATCTTGCGGATCACAACCAACCAAACCACTAGGGTTATTCCTGCAAGCAATCGAAGAACAAGCAAGAACAAGTAGAACAAGCACTCAATTGCAAATATGAGATGAAGTTTTAGATCTAATACACATAAAGGTGGGGTTCCGGATCGAGTAGAACAGATGGTCTAACCAACACATGTGTCTACCAGGAAGTAGCAGGAGCTAAACTTACATCAAAACAAAAACCCCAATCTCTTTGTGGCGGCTATGGAGGTATATGAGAGGGTAGAGGATGACCTGGACGTGGTGGCTTGGTGGATGACATTAGGAATATTTAGACTTGGTCCCCAATCAACTTCATTAACCTTCCATTCTTTCCATATGCAATTGAACCTTCTCTTCATCCATGTAAGTAATTCTGAAAATGAAAATGCACACATTTTATGGTGCAGCACCAATTCATCAAATGTATCAATGATAAGCCTCATATAGAATGGTTGCACCTTTACTTTTGAAGTGGTTAATGTGGTCATATTCGAGCCAATGATGTCCTCATCAGGTACGTTCGGCGCAAATCATGCACCTATCTTGAATCAAGATTAGCACAATCTCCAAACGAACCGAAAGAAGCTTCCATTTGAGCCTCGTCTCCTAGGAGTACCATCCGGTGTGTCCAAAATGATTTTTGACCCTATGGTATGTTTGGCGCAAATTGTGCGACTATCATGCAACGAAACTAACACTATCTCCAAAAGGATCGAAATTAGATTCTACATGACCCACGTCACCTAGGAGTTCCATCAGGGGCGTCCAAAATGGTTTCCGAAGCTACGGAACGTTTGGTGCAAACTATGGATCTATCTTGCACCGATACTAACACTATCTCCAAACGGATCGAAATGAGATTCTACATGAGCCACGTCACCTAGGAGTTCCATTGGGTGCGTCCAAAGTAATTTTCGAGCTTATGGTACGTTTGGCGCAAACCGTGCACCTATCTCAAATCAAGATTAGCACTATCTCCAAATGAACCGAAACGAGCTTCCATTTGAGGCTCATCACCTAGGAGTATCATCCGGTGTGTCCAAAACGATTTCTGAGCCTAAGGTAGGTTTGGTGCATACTATGCACCTATCTTGCACTGAAACTAACACTGTCTTCAAGCGAACTAAATCGAGTTTCCATTTCAACCTCGTCACCTAGGAGTACCATCCGGTGCATCCAAAATAATTTATGAGCCTATGGTATGTTTGGTGCAAACCTGCAGCTATCATGCATGAAACTAACACTATTTATAAAAGGACCGAATGGAGATTCTACATGACCCACATCACCTAGGAGTTCCATCTAGTGCGTCCAAAATTATTTCTGAGGCTATCTTGCACCGAGATTAACACTATCTCAAAATGGACCGAAACAAGGTTCTACATGACCCACGTCACCTAGGAGTTCCATCGGGTGCGTCCAAAATGATTTCCGAGCTTATGCTACGTTCGGCGCAAACCGTGCACCTATCTTGAATCAAGATTAGCACTATCTCCAAACAAACCGAAACGAGCTTCCATTTGAGTCTCATCACCTAGGAGTATCATCCTGTGTGTCCAAAATGATTTCTAAGCCTATGGTACATTTGGCACAAACTGTGCACCTATCTTGCACTGAAACTAACACTGTCTCCAAATGGATCGAAACAAGCTTCCATTTGAGCCTCGTCACCCAGGAGTACCATCCGGTGCATCCAAAACAATTTCTGAGCTTATGGTATGTGTTGGCGCAAATTGTGCACCTATCATGCACCGAAACTAACATTATCTCCAAAAGGACCGAAAGGAGATTCTACATGACCCATGTCACCTAGGAGTTCCATCAGGTGCGTCCAAAACAGTTTCTGAAGCTATGGTACGTTTGGTGCAAGCTATGGATCTATCTTACATTGATACTAACACTATCTGCAAACGGATCGAAACGAGATTCTACATGACCCATGTCAACTAGGAGTTCTATCTGGTGCGTCCAAAATGATTTCCGAGCTTATGGTACGTTCGGCACAATCCGTGCACCTATCTCTTGAATCAATATTAGCACAATCTCCAAACAAACCGAAACGAGCTTCCATTTGAGCCTCGTCACCTAGGACTACCATCTGTTTTGTCCAAAATGATTTCTGAGCCTAAGGTACATTTGGCGCAAACTGTGCACCTATCCTGAACTGAAACTAACACTATCTCTAAAAGGATCTAAATGTGTTTCTATATGACCACGTCACCTAGGAGTACCATCCGGTGCATCCAAAATGATTTATGAGCCTATGGTATGTTTGGTTCAAACCTGGAGCTATCATGCATGAAACTAACACTATTTATAAAAGGACCGAATGGAGATTCTACATGACCCACATCACCTAGGTCTTCCATCTAGTGCGTCCAAAATGATTTCTGAGGCTATACTTGGCAAACCTATCTTTAACACTATCTCAAAATGGACCGAAACAAGGTTCTACATGACCCACGTCACCTAGGAGTTCCATTGGGTGCGTCCAAAATGATTTCCGAGCTTATGGTATGTTCGGCGCAAACCGTGCACCTATCTTGAATCAAGATTAGCACTATCTCCAAACAAACCGAAACGAGCTTGCATTTGAGCCTCGTCACCTAGGAGTACCATCCGGTGTGTTCAAAATGATTGCTGAGCCTATAGTACGTTTGGCGCAAATTGTGCAACTACCATGCACCGAAACTAACACTATCACCAAACGGACCGAAACGAGATTCTACATGACCCACGTCACCTAGGAGTTCCATCAGATGTGTCCAAAATGATTTCTGAGTCTACGGTACGTTTGGCACAAACCATGCACCTATCTTGAATCAAGATTAGCACCATTTCCAAACGATTCGAAACGGGCTTCCATTTAAGCCTCGTCACCGAGGAGCATCATCCGGTGCATCCAAAGCAATTACTGAGCCTATGGTATGTTTGGCACAAACCGTGCACCTATCATGCATCGAAACTAACACTATCTCCAAAAGGAGCGAAAGGAGATTCTACATGACCCACGTCACCAAGGAGTTCCATTAGGTGCGTCGAAAACAGTTTCTGAAGCTATGGTACATTTGGTGCAAACTATGGATCTGTCTTACATCAGTACTAACACTATCTGCAAATGGATTGAAACGAGATTCTATATGACCCACGTCACCTACGAGTTCCATCTGGTGCATCCAAAAAGATTTCCGAGCTTACGGTACGTTTGGCACAAACCGTGCACCTATCTCTTGAATCAAGATTAGCACAATCTCCAAACGAACTGAAACGAGCTTCCATTTGAGCCTCGTCACCTAGGACTGCCATCAGTTTTGTCCAAAATGATTTTTTGAGCCTATAGTACGTTTGGCGCAAACTGTGCACCTATCCTAAACCGAAACTAACACTATCTCTAAAAGGATTGAAATGTGGTTCTACATGACCCACGTCATGAAGGAGTTCCATCAGGTGCGTCCAAAATAGTTTCTGAAGCTATGGTACGTTTGGTGGAAACTGTGGATCTATCTTGCACCGAGACTAACACTCTTCAAATGGACTGAAACGAGATTCTACATGCCCCATGTCACCTAAGAGTTCCATCGGTTACGTCCAAATTGATTTCCGAGCTTACGGTATGTTCGGCGCAAACCGTGCACCTATCTTGAATCAAGAAAAGCACAATCTCCAAACGAACTGAAACAAGCTTCCATTTGAGCCTCGTCACCTAGGAGTACCATCCAGTGTATCCAAAACGATTTCTGAGCCTATGGAACATTTGGCGCAAATTGTGCAACTATCATGCACTAAAACTAACACCGTTTCCAAAAGGATCGAAACGAGATTCTACATGACCCACGTCACCTAAGAGTTCCATCAGGTGCGTCCAAAACAGTTTCTGAAGCTATGGTACATTTGTTGCAAACTGTGCACCTATATTGAATGAAGATTAGCACTATCTCTAAACGAACCGAAACGAGCTTCCATTTGAGCCTCGTCGCCTAGGAGCACCATCCGGCGTGTCCAAAACGATTTCTGACCCTATGGTACATTTAGCGCAAATTGTGCAACTATCATGCACTAAAACTAACACTATCTCCAAAAGGATCGAAACGAGATTCTACATGACTCACGTCACCTAGGAGTTCCATCTGGTGCATCCAAAATGATTTCCGAGCTTTCGATACGTTCGACACAAACCGTGCACCTATCTTGAATCAAGATTAGCACAATCTCCAAACGAACCAAAACGAGCTTCCATTTGAGCCTCGTCACCTAGGACTACCATCCGTTTTGTCCATAATGATTTCTGAGCCTATAGTACGTTTGGCGCAAACTGTGCACCGATCCTGAACCGAAACTAACACTATCTCTAAAAGGATCGAAATGAGGTTCTACATGACCCACGTCACCTAGGAGTTCCATCAGGTGTGTCCAAAACGGTTTCTGAAGCTATGGTACGTTTAGTGCAAACTGTGGATTTATCTTGCACCGATACTAACACTATCTCAACCGGACCGAAACGAGATTTTTCATGACCCACATCACCTAGGAGTTCCATCAGGTGCGTCCAAAATGATTTCTGAGCCTACGGTACGTTTGACGCAAACCGTGCACCTGTCTTGAATCAAGATTAGCACTATCTCCATACGAACCGAAACGAGCTTCCATTTGAGTCTCATCACCTAGGAGTATCATTTGGTGTGTCTAAAATGATTTCTGAGCCTATGGTACATTTGGCACAAACTGTGCACCTATCTTGCACTGAAACTAACACTGTCTCAAAATGGATCGAAACAAGCTTCCACTTGAGCCTCATCACCCAGGAGTACCATCCGGTGTATCCGAAATAATTTCTGAGCCTATGGTATGTTTGGCACAAACTGTGCACCTATCATGCACCAAAACTAACACTATCTCCAAAAGGACCAAAAGGAGATTCTACATGACTCACGTCACCTAGGAGTTCCATTAGGTGCGTCCAAAATGATTTTTTGAGGTTATGGTACATTTGTGCAAACTGTGGATCTATTTTGCGCTGAGACTAACACTATCATGAAATGGACCAAAACAAGATTCTACATGACCCACGTTACCTAGGAGTTCCATCAGTTGCGTCCAAAATGATTTCTGAGCTTATGGTGTGTTCGGCACAAATCGTGCACCTGTCTTGAATCAAGATTAGCACAATCACCATACGAACCGAAACGAGCTTCCATTTGAGTCCCATCACCTAGGAGTATCATCTGGTGTGTCCAAAACGATTTTCTGAGCCTATGGTACATTTGGCGCAAACTGTGCACCTTTGTTGCACCGAAACTAACACTATCTCCAAATCGATCGAAACAAGCTTCCATTTGAGCCTTGTCACCTAGGAGTACCATCTGGAGCATCCAAAACAATTTCTGAGCTTATGGTATGTTTGGCACAAATTGTGCCCCTATCATGCACTGAAACTAACACTATCTCCAAAAGGACCGAAAGGAGATTCTACATGACCCATGTCACCTAGGAGTTCTATCAGGTGCATCCAAAACAGTATCTAAACCTATGGTACATTTGGTGCAAGCTGTGGATCTATCTTACATTGATACTAACACTATCTGCAAATGGACCGAAACAAGATTCTACATGACCCACGTCACCTAGGAGTTCCATCTGGTGCGTCCAAAATGATTTCCGAGCTTATGGTATGTTCGGCGCAATCCGTGCACCTATCTCTTGAATCAATATTAGCACAATCTCCAAACGAACCAAAACGAGCGGCCATTTGAGACTCGTCACCTAGGACTACCATCTATTTTGTCCAAAATGATTTCTGAGCCTATAGTACGTTTGGCGCAAACTGTGCACCTATCCTGAACCAAAACTAACACTATCTCTAAAAGGATCGAAATGTGGTTCTACATGACCCACGTCACCAAGGAGTTCCATCAGGTGCGTCCAAAACAGTTTCTGAAGCTATGGTATGTTTGGTGCAAACTGTAGATCTATCTTGCACCGAGACTAACACTATCTCCAAATGGACCGAAACTATATTCTACATGACCCACGTCACCTAAGAGTTCCATCGGTAGCATCCAAATTGATTTATGAGCTTACGGTACGTTCGGCACAAACCGTGCACCTATCTTGAACAAGATAAGCACAATCTCCAAATGAACCGAAACGAGCTTCCATTTGAGCCTCCTCACCTAGGAGTACCATCCGGCGTGTCCAAAACGATTTCTGAGCCTATAGTACATTTAGCGCAAATTGTGCAACTATCATGCACTGAAACTAACACTATCTCCAAAAGGATCGAAACGAGATTCTACATGACCCACTCACCTAGGAGTTCCATTAGGTAGCATCCAAAATGATTTATGAGCTTATGGTACGTTCGGCGCAAACTGTGCACCTATCTTGAATCAAGATAAGCACAATCTCCAAATGAACCGAAACAAGCTTCCATTTGAGCCTCCTCACCTAGGAGTACCATCCGGCATGTCCAAAACGATTTCTGAGTCTATAGTACATTTAGCGCAAATTGTGCAACTATCATGCACTGAAACTAACACTATCTCCAAAAGGATCGAAACGAGATTCTACATGACCCACTCACCTAGGAGTTCCATTTGGTAGCATCCAAATTGATTTATGAGCTTATGGTACGTTCGGCGCAAACCGTGCACCTATCTTGAATCAAGATAAGCACAATCTCCAAACGAACCGAAACGAGCTTCCATTTGAGCCTCCTCACCTAGGAGTACCATCAGGTGTGTCCAAAACGATTTTCTGACCCCATGGTACGTTTGGCGCAAATCGTGCAACTACCATGCACCGAAACTAACACCATTTCCAAAAGGATCGAAACAAGATTCTACATGACCCCCGTCACCTAGGAGTTCCATTAGGTGCGTCAAAAACAGTTTCTGAAGCTATGGTACATTTGTTGCAAACCATGCACCTATATTGAATGAAGATTAGCACTATCTCCAAACGAACCAAAACGAGCTTCCATTTGAGCCTCGTCACCTAGGAGTACCATCCGGCGTGTCCAAAACGATTTCTGAGCCTATGGTACATTTAGCGCAAATTGTGCAACTATCATGCACTGAAACTAACACTATCTCCAAAAGGATCGAAATGAGATTCTACATGACCCACTCACCTAGGAGTTCCTTCTGGTGTGTCCAAAATGATTTCCAAGCTTACGGTACGTTCAGCACAAACCGTGCACCTATCTTGAATCAAGATTAGCATAATCTCCAAACGAACCGAAATGAGCTTCCATTTGAGCCTCGTCACCTGGGACTTCCATCCGTTTTGTCCATAATGATTTCTGAGCCTATAGTACGTTTGGCGCAAACTGTGCATCGATCCTGAACTGAAACTAACACTATCTCTAAAAGGATCGAAATGAGGTTCTACATGACCCACATCACCTAGGAGTTGCATCAGGTGCGTCCAAAATGGTTTCTGAAGCTATGGTACGTTTGATGCAAACTATGGATTTATCTTGCACCGATACTAACACTATCTCAACCGGACCGAAACCAGATTCTTCATGACCCACGTCACCTAGGAGTTCCATCGGGTGCATCCAAAATGATTTCCGAGCTTACATCATGTTCAATGCAAACCATGCACCTATCTTGAATCAAGATTAGCAGTATCTCCATACGAACCGAAATGAGCTTCCATTTGAGTCTCATCACCTAGGAGTATCATCTGGTGTGTCCAAAACGATTTCTGAGCCTATGGTACATTTGGCGCAAACTGTGCACCTTTCTTGCACTGAAACTAACACTGTCTCCAAACGGATCGAAACACGCTTCCATTTGAGCCTCGTCACCCAGGAGTACCATCCGGTGCATCAAAAACAATTTCTGAGCT
This sequence comes from Saccharum officinarum, assembly GCA_020631735.1. Classification (NCBI taxonomy): domain Eukaryota; kingdom Viridiplantae; phylum Streptophyta; class Magnoliopsida; order Poales; family Poaceae; genus Saccharum; species Saccharum officinarum. The sequence continues at coordinate 30,395,758 of CM036212.1, read as the reverse complement.
TATGGTATGTTTGGCACAAATTGTGCACTTATCATGCACCGAAACTAACGCTAACTCCAAAAGGACCGAAAGGAGATTCTACATGACTCACGTTACCTAGGAGTTCCATTAGGTGTGTCCAAAATGATTTCTAGGGCTATGGTACATTTGTTGCAAACTATGGATTGAGATTAACACTATCTCCAAATGGAACGAAACAAGGTTCTACATGACCCACGTCACCTAGGAGTTCCATCGGGTACGTCCAAAATGATTTCCGAGCTTATGGTACGTTCGGCACGAACCGTGCACCTATCTTGAATCAAGATTTGCACTATCTCCAAACAAACCGAATCGAGTTTCCATTTGAGCCTCGTCACCTAGGAGTACCATCCAGTGTGTCCAAAATGATTTCTGAGCCTATGGTACGTTTGGCGCAAATTGTGCAACTACCATGCACCGAAACTAACACTATCTCCAAATGGACCGAAACGAGATTCTACATGACCCACGTCACCTAGGAGTTCCATCAGATGTGTCCAAAATGATTTTTGAGTCTATGGTACATTTGGCGCAAACTATGCACCTATCTTGAATCAAGATTAGCACCATTTCCAAATGATCCGAAACGAGCTTCCGTTTGACCCTCGTCACCCAGGAGTACCATCTGGTGCATCTAAAACAATTTCTGAGCCTACGCTATGTTTGGCGCAAACCATGCACCTATCATGCACCAAAACTAACACTATCTCCAAAAGGAGCGAAAGGAGATTCTACATGACCCACGTCACCGAGGAGTTCCATCAAGTGTGTCCAAAACAGTTTCTAAAGCTATGGTACATTTGGTGTAAACTATGGATCTATCTTACATCAATACTAACACTATCTGCAAACGGACCGAAACGAGATTCTAAATGACCCACGTCACCTACGAGTTCCATCTGGTGCATCCAAAAAGATTTCCGAGCTTACGGTATGTTTGGCACAAACCGTGCACCTAGCTCTTGAATCAAGATTAGCATAATATCCAAACGAACCGAAACGAGCTTCCATTTGAGCCTCGTCACCTAGGACTACCATCAGTTTTGTCCAAAATGATTTCTGAGCCTATAATACGTTTGGCGCAAACTGTGCACCTATCCTGAACCGAAACTAACACTATCTCTAAAAGGATCGAAATGAGGTTCTCATGACCCACGTCACCTAGGAGTTCCATCATGTGCATCCAAAACAGTTTCTGAAGCTATGGTACGTTTGGTGCAAACTCTGGATCTGTGGTACATTTGGCGCAAACTGTGCACCTACCTTGTACTGAAACTAACACTGTCTCCAAACGGACCGAAATGAGCTTCCATTTGAGGCTCGTCAGCCAGAAGTACCATCTGGTGCATCCAAAATAATTTCTGAGCTGATGGTATGTTTGGTGCAAACCGTGCACCTATCATGCACAGAAACTAGTACTATCTCTGAAAGGAGCGAAAGGAGATTCTACATGACCCACGTCACCTAGGAGTTCCATCAGGTGCGTCCAAAATGATTTTTGAGGCTATGATACGTTTGGTGCAAACTATGTGTCTATCTTGCACCGAGACTAACACTATCTCCAAATGGAACGAAACGAGATTCTACATGACCCACGTCACCTAAGAGTTCCATATGTTGTGTCCAAATTGGTTTCTGAGCTTACGGTACATTCAACGCAAACCGTGCAAACATCTTGAACGAAGATTAGCACAATCTCCTAACGAACCGAAACGAGCTTCCATTTGAACCTCGTCACCTAGGAGTACCAACCGGTGTGTCCAAAACGATTTCTAAGCTTGTGGTATGTTTCGCGCAAACTGTGCACCTATCGTGCACCGAAACTAACACTATCCCAAAAAAATCGAATCGTGATTCTACATGACCCACGTCACCTAGGAGTTCGATCGGGTGCATCCAAAATGATTTTCTGAGGCTATGGTATGTTTGGTTCAAACTGTGGATCTATCTTGCACCGAGGCTAACACTATCTCCAAGTGGACCGAAACAAGATTCTACATGACCCAGGTCACCTAGGTGTTCCATCGGATGCGTCCAAAATGATTTCTGAGCTTACGGTGCGTTCGGCGCAAATCGTGCACCTATCTTGAATCAAGATTAGCACAATCTCCATGGAATGTTTAGCGCAAATTGTGCAACTATCATGCAACGAAACTAACACTATCTCCAAAAGGATCGAAATGAGATTCTACATGACCCACGTCACCTAGGAGTTCCATCAGGTGCGTCCAAAATGGTTTCTAAAGCTATGGAACATTTGGTGCAAACTATGGATCTATCTTGCACCGATACCAACACTATCTGCAAACGGACCGAAATGAGATTCTACATAACCCATGTCAACTAGGAGTTCCATCGAGTGCGTCCAAAATAATTTCCGAGCTTACGGTATATTTGGCGCAAACCGTGTACCTATCTTAAATCAAGATTAGCACTATCTCCAAACGAACCGAAACGAGCTTCCATTTGAGCCTCGTCACCCAGGAGTTTCCATTTGAACCGTGTACCTAGGAGTATAATCCGATGTGTCCAAATCGATTTCTAAGCCTATGGTACATTTGGCGCAAACTGTGCACCTATCTTGCACTGAAACTAACACTATCTTCAAATGGACTAAATCGAGTTTCCATTTGAACCTCGTCACCCAGGAGTACCATCCGGTGCATCTAAAAATAATTTATGAGCCTATGGTATTTTTGTCGCAAACCCTACAGCTATCATGCATGAAACTAACACTATCTATAAAAGGAACGAATGGAGATTCTACATGACCCACGTCACCTAGGAGTTCCATCTAGTGCCTCCAAAGTGATTTCTGAGGCTATCTTGCACCGAGACTAACACTATCTCAAAATGGACCGAAACGAGGATCTACATGACCCACGTCACCTAGGAGTTCCATCGGGTGCGTCCAAAATAATTTCTGAACTTATGGTATGTTCGACGCAAACCGTGCACCTATCTTCAATCAAGTTTAGCACTATCTCGAAACAAAACCGAAACGAGCTTTCATTTGAGCCTCGTCACCTAGGAGTACCATCCGGTGCGTTCGAAATGATTTTTGAGGCTATGGTATGTTTGGTGCAAACCATGGATCTATCTTACACCGAGTCTAACACTATCTCTAAACGGACTGAAACGAGATTCTAAATGACCCATGTCACATAGGAGTTCCATCAGATGCGTCCAAAATGATTTCTGAGTCTACGGTACGTTTGGCGCAAACCGTGCACCTATCTTGAATCAAGATTAGCACCATTTCCATATGATCCGAAATGAGCTTCCACTTGACCCTCGTCACCTAGGAGTTCAAACTATGGATCTATCTTTCACCGATACTAACAATATATCCAAACGGACCGAAACGAGATTCTACATGACCAACGTCACCTAGGAGTTCCATCGGGTGCGTCAAAAATAATTTCCGAGCTTACAGTACGTTTGGCACAAACTGTGCACCTATCTCTTGAATCAAGATTAGCACAATCTCCAAATGAATCGAAACGAGCTTCCATTTGAGCCTCGTCACCTAGGACTGCCATTAGTTTTGTCCAAAATGATTTCTGAGCCTATAGTACGTTTGGCGCAAACTGTGCACCTATCCTGAACCGAAACTAACACTATCTCTAAAAGGATCGAAATGAGGTTCTACATGACCCACGTCACCTAGGAGTTCCATCTGGTGCGTCCAAAACGGGTTCTGAAGCTATGGTACGTTTGGTGCAAACTGTGGATCTATCTTGCAGCGAGACTAATACTATCTCCAAATGGACCAAAATGAGATTCTACATGACCCACGTCACCAAAGAGTTCCATTGGTTGCGTCCAAATTGATTTCCGAGCTTACGGTATGTTTGGCACAAACCGTGCACCTATCTTGAATCAAGATAACCACAATCTCCAAACGAACCGAAACGAGCTTCCATTTGAGCCTCGTCACCCAGGAGTACCATCCAGTGCATCCAAAACAATTTTCGAGCCTATGATATGTTTGGCACAAACCGTGCACCTATCATGCACCGAAACTAACACTATCTCCAAAAGGACCGAAAGGAGATTCTACATGACCCACGTCACCTAGGACTTCCATCAGGTGCGTCCAAAATCTTTAATCAAGATTAGCACTATCTCGAACCAAACTAAAACGAGCTTTCATTTGAGCCTCGTCACCTAGGAGTACCATCCGGTGCGTTCAAAACGATTATTGAGGCTATGGTATGTTTGGTGCAAACTGTGGATCTATCTTGCACCGAGACTAACACTATCTCCAAATGGACCAAAACGAGATTCTACAGGACCTATGTCACCTAGGAGTTCCATCGGGTGCGTCCAAAATGATTTCTGAGCTTATAGTACGGTCGGCGAAAACCGTGCACCTATCTTGAATCAAGATTAGCACTATTACCAAACGAACCGAAATGAGCTTCTATTTGAGCCTCGTCACCTAGGAGTATCATCCGGTGTGTCCAAAACGATTTCTGAGCCTATGGTACATTTGGCACAAATTGTGCAACTATCATGCACCGAAACTAACACTATCTCCAAAAGGATCGAAATGAAATTCTACATGACCCACGTCGCCTAGGAGTTCCATCAGGTGCGGCCAAAATAGTTTATGAAGCTATGGTACATTTGGTGCAAACTGTGGATCTATCTTTCACCGATACTAACGCTATCTCCAAACGGACTGAAATGAGATTCTACATGACCCACGTCACCTTAGAGTTCCATCGAGTGCGTCCAAAATAATTTCTGAGCTTATGGTACGTTCGGTGCAAACCGTGCACCTATCTTAAATCAAGATTAGCACTATCTCCAAACGAAGCGAAATGAGCTTCCATTTGAGCCTCGTCACCTAGGAGTATCATCCGGTGTGTCCAAAATGATTTCTGAGCCTATGGTATGTTTGCCGCAAATTGTGCAACTATCATGCACCGAAACTAACACGATCTCCAAAAGGATCGAAACGAGATTCTACATGACCCACGTCACCTAGGAGTTCCATTTGGTGCGTCCAAAACGGTTTCTGAAGCTATGGTAAGTTTGGTGCGAACTGTGGATCTATCTTGCACCGATACTAACACTTTCTCCAAACAAACCGAAACGAGATTCTACATGACCCACGTCACCTTAGAGTTCCATTGGGTGCATCCAAAATAATTTCTGAGCTTACGGTATGTTTGGCGCAAATCGTGCCCCTATCTTAAATCAAGATTAGCACTATCTCCTAACGAACCAAAATGAGCTTCCATTTTAGCCTCGTCACCTAGGAGTATCATCCGGTGTGTCCAAAACGATTTCTGAGTCTATGGTACGTTTGGCGCAAACTGCGCACCTATCTTGTACTGAAACTAACACTGTCTCCAAACAGACCGAAATGAGGTTCCATTTGAGGCTCGTCAGCTGATGTGCACATGCCTGTGCAACGCGTGTAGCAAGTTGTGTGGCCCGATCTTCTCGTAGGATCCGCGAACTTGATAACTTGTCACTGCGTGACCTGGTGAAGAGGCAGTGCACCGCGAGACTGTCCACGCGATGAACTACCAAGACAATCACACTTCCACGTACCGACAAAACAGCCCACGCAATCACGCCCTATAGACGTGAAGGCACGAACTGGGTGAACTGCAATTCGGCATTCTACAACTCCCTCAGGAATCAAAAGAACAAATGTTGCAAGCCTCTCAAGACTCACGCACAAACAAAACTCCACGAGTTTGTGTATTCTGAATTTAGCCAAACAAGATGTGTCTTTTCATTGTCTAGTACAAGATATATATAGAGATATGGGTGTTCAGCTTTGAGTAAATGGCAGCATGCACATGCACTAGTGGATTTCGTGGCTGGTTCGCGCGTCTTTTCAGCTTCTGGCAGCAGTTACTAAAATGAGCATAACTCTTTATTGGGTAGTCCAAATAATGAGCCGTTTGATGGGCTGGAAAGTAGACTTGGAGACGCTTCCATCCACTTATAGAACACCGTCTAACTCCTTGTATTCTGTCCGCGGTGATGCTTGGAATTCGTACCATGTGTCAGTCATCTAGCTTCTGGTTGTATTCCCATGCAAAAGTGATGAACCACCATTTTATTCATGCACACCATAGGCTTCTTGGTTCAGATGTCCAGAGGCTTGAATCCATCTTCATCCCATGCTGGTTCATACACTCCATCATTCCTAAGGACATTGGAACGTGAACTCAAAAGCATAGGCTCATTCAACATAAACTGATTATTAAACATAAGGTTAGCGTTCACCTGAGAATGAATTTCCTTCTCCAATTGTTTAGCTCTACTTCTTGTAATTGGACCAGCTATATCAAGTGGAGTTTCATTTGAAGATGAGTGAATGCTAGGCATATCCTCATTAGCCTCCCCCTCTTGAGAAGGAGTCGTCCTCGACTCAGGCTCACCAACAAATGGAAGCAAGTCTTTAACATTGAATGTTGGACTCACATTGGAATATTCAGGTGGCAGGTCAATTTTGTAAGCATTATCATTTATCTTATGGAGAACCTTGAATGGACCATCACCCCTAGGAGATAACTTAGTCTTGCGAAGTTGGGGAAAACGATCCTTGCGTAGATGTAACCACACAAGGTCTCCCGGCTGGAATGTAACCTTCTTCTTACCTTTGTTCGCCTGCTTTGCATATTGTGCTGATTTCTTCTCAATATTTTTCCTTGTCTCAGCATGTAGTTTCTTGATAAAGTCTAATCTCTTTGATGCATCCATGTTAACTTGTTCCTGCAATGGTAAAGGCAAAAGATCCATGGGAGTATGCGGTTTAAACCCATAAACAATTTCAAATGGACAAAAGTTTGTTGTGGAATGGACTGCCCTGTTATAAGCAAATTCAATATGTGGAAGGCAGTCTTCCCACTGCTTCAAATTCTTTTTCAACACAGCACGCAACATGGTGGACAAGGTACGGTTGACAACTTCAGTTTGCCCATAGGTTTGCGGATGACAAGTGGTGGAAAATAACAACTTCGTACCAAGCTTAGCCCATAATGTCTTCCAAAAATAGCTTAGAAATTTTGTATCCCGGTCTAAAACAATAGTCCTTGGCACTCCATGTAAACGAACGATCTCCCTAAAAAACAAATCAGCAACGTGTGAAGCATCGTCGTTCTTATGACATGGAATAAAATGTGCCATTTTAGAGAATCGGTCAACAACAACAAAAATAGAATCCCTCCCCCTCTGAGACCGAGGTAAACCCAAAATAAAATCCATGGATATATCTTCCCAAGGTACATTCAAAACTGGTAAGGAGTATAAAGACCATGGGGGTAAAGGCGGGACTTAGCTTTCAAGTAGATTATGCAGCGTGCAACATGTCGCTGGGCATCACGTCACATATGTGGCCAAAAGAAATGATCGGAGAGCATGCCCAATGTCTTTTTGACGCCAAAATGACCAGCTAAGCCACCAGCATGTGCTTCCTGCAAAAGAACTTGACGAATCGAGCAGGCTGGAATGCATAGTTTGTTAGTCCAAAATAAAAAATCATCATGCACATAATACTTGTCCTAGCCTTTTCCAGCAATGCAATGAGAGATAGGTTCTTTAAAATCAGAATCAACTGCATAGAGTGTTTTAATGGATTCCAAACCAAGCACTTCTGTATCTAATTGTGTAACCAAACCACATCTCCGTGATAAAGCATCAGCAACAATGTTATCTTTTTCCACGCTTATGTTTTACAACATAGGGAAATGTTTCAATGAACTCAATCCATTTAGCATGTCTACGGTTCAGTTTGCCTTGACTTTTTAGATATTTCAAAGCTTCATGATCAGAATGGATGACAAATTCTTTAGGTAACAAATAATGTTGCCAAACTTCCAAAACTCCAACTAAGGCATAAAGCTCTTTATCATAGACAGAATAATTCAGATGTGGACCATTCAACTTTTCAGAAAAGTAGGCAACAGGTTTACCTTCTTGAAGTAGTACACCTCCTATGCCAATACCACTTGCATCACATTCGATCTCAAATGTCTTACCAAAATTAGGGAGTTGTAGCAGCGGTGCTTCACAAAGCTGTGTTTTCAGCTCATTGAAGGCTTGGTCTTGTTCATCACCCCACTTGAATGGAACATCCTTTTTTGTAAAATTGTTGAGAGGTGCAGCGATGGTGCTGAAATCTTTAACAAAACGCCTGTAAATTCCTGCAAGACCACGAAAACTTCTAACTTGACTCACATTTGTAGGTGTAGGCCAATCCTTTATTGCTTTAATCTTTTCTTCATCAACTTGAATTCCATCTGTAGAAACAACAAATCCAAGAAAAACAACACGGTCTGTGCAAAATGTGCACTTAGCAATGTTTCCATACAATTTGTCAGCTCTCAAAACAGCAAGAACTTGACGGATATGATCAAGGTGTTCATCAAATGATTTGCTATAGATCAGGATATCATCAAAATAAACAATAACAAATTTGCCAATGAAAGCTCTTAACACATGATTCATCAAACGCATAAAAGTTGAAGGAGCATTTGTCAAACCAAAGGGCATCACTAACCATTCATAGAGACCAAATTTAGTTTTAAATGTTGTTTTCCATTCATCACTTATTTTCATTCGAATTTGATGATAACCACTACGTAAATCAATCTTGGTGAACATAGTTGAACCACTCAGTTCGTCTAACATGTCATCAAGCCTTGGAATGGGATGATGATATCGAACACTTATAGCATTGATAGCACGACAATCAACACACATACGCCAAGAACCATCTTTCTTTGGAACTAACAAAATAGGAACAACACATGGTGATAAGGATTCACGAACATACCCTTTATCCAAAAGCTCTTTCACATGTTTCTGAATTTTCTTTGTTTCTTTAGGATTTGTGCGGTATGCTGGACGGTTGGGAAGAGAAGCACCAGGGACCAAGTCAATTTGATGCTCAATGCCACGAAGTGGGGGAAGTCCAGCTGGTACCTCATCAGGAAAAACATCCTCAAAGTCCTGTAACAAATCAAGAACAACACTAGGCAGCGAGCTAGGTAGGTCGTTAGTGGAAAATAAAACCTCCTTGTACAGCAGTACAAAGAATGGGGCTGTGGTGTTTCTCACATCTCTCAAATCACTCATGCTCACAAATAAGCACTTAGTTTGGTGTGGCTGTTTTAAAGTGGAATGAGGCTTTATGTGGCTGGATGGTTTAGAACTCTCTTCCTTACTAGTGTTGTGGGTCTCACTTAGTTTTCTTTTTTCAGATGCCTCTCTTTTCATGCGAGCCACATCTAAAGCATGTATCTCCTCTGGAGATAATGGAACAAGAACCACTTTCTTGTCATTGGCAATGAAAGTGTATTTGTTAGACCGTCCAAAATGCACCGAATCCACATCAAATTGCCAGGGCCGACCAAGCAGCAAATGGCATGCTTGCATGGGGACACTATCACAATCAACCTCTCCATGATAATCACCAATAGAAAATGTTAAACGAATCATGGCAGAAACCTTAATTGTCCCGGAATTATTCAACCATTGCATATGGTATGGATGTGGATGGCGACGTGGCTGCAAACCAAGCTTCTCAACAAGCAAAGCACTAACAATATTATTACAGCTCCCACCATCTATGATGAAATGGCACACTTGGCCTTTCACTTTGCATCGGGACTGAAACAAATTATGGCGTTGTTCAGCAGCAACAAACTGAGTGGACAGAACTCTCCTAACCACCAAAGAAGGGGATGGTGTATTCATTGTAGAAGGCTCCAAATCAGGAAAATCAGCACTAGTAATCTTGTCAGAAGATAGAGAAATAACATCTTGTAACATGTCATTGTGAGCAAAAGTTGGAATAGGTTGAATGGCTAAACAATTCAGACCTAGCTCAAATGTACCATCCTCAGCTAAATACTCACAAGTATCAAGATGTTGGTCTGCAAATACATTGGTAAACTCTGCATCCTCTTCACTTTGAGAATCATAAGATCCATCAGCAAGTGCAATAATGGTACGCGATTGGGACATTCAGCTTGTTTATACCCATGACCACTACACTTAAAACATTCAACCTTATTTGTCTTCCTTGGGGCTGTAGTAGCAGAGGAGCTGGACTGATTAGAACTTATAGCTTTGCCTCTTGAATCAAAATGTTTGGCAGAAGTTGAAATTAAACGAGAAGTTGCACGAGATGAAGGTGTGTGCACCCCTGACCCGTGCTGCTGTGAATGGCGCCATGGAGTAGAATTATTAGGAGATGAAAATGAAGCACGGTTCTTATAGGATTCAGCAAGTTGCCTTTCTGCCCTTTTTGCAAAATGTAGCAATTCATTCATGGTGTTGTAATTAGTCATGTCCACCTTGTTTGCAATTGGTTTGTTAAGACCAACCAGAAATCGAGCCATAGTTGATTCCTCATCTTCAGTGATACCGGTGCGAAGTAGACACATTTCCATTTCCTGAAAATATTCATCCACACTACGATGACCTTGGACAAGACATTTCAGCCTCAAATGTAGCTCATGAGAATAATGTGCATGAACAAATCACCGCCTCATTTCTCGTTTCATGTCATCCCAAGTAATACGATCATGTCCAACGCGGAGGAAATCAGCACACAACTGATTCCACCAAGTGATTGCATAACCTGTGAACTCAATGGCAGCAATCTTTGCTTTCTTGATAGGAGGATAAGTATATAAATCAAAGATCTGATCAACCTTTGTCTCCCACTCAAAATAATCATCAGCACTTTCTTTTCCATTAAATTTTGGAATAGACACTATCACTTTGCTTAACCCATCATCATCACGGCGACGACGGTGGTCACGATAACCACGATGGCCACCATGCCGGTGATCATCCATATCGGACAACATATCAGCATCACCATCATAATCTCCTCCACCTCGAATAGGAATGCGCCAAGCACGACCAAAATTAGGAAAACCAAGACCACGCCCGCCACGTCCATGGCCAACAGAACGATGCACTGGCTCATCCTCCTCCTCAATGTCATCATCCTCATTTGGTGGCGGTTCTCTACGTGGCATGTCGAGTTGGAGAGTTTGGAGCTGCTGCACCAAATCATTCATTTGTGTACGCAACTCCTGAAATTCCTCCACCGAAACAGTGCCCATCTCCATGTCCTGCCATATTAGTAGAGGAAAAAAAGGACAATATATATGTGGAATATATGTGGAATCACTCCCTCACCACTTACAAAACAAGTTCTTTCTCTCCCTGAAAAGAGCAAGAACCGTGGCTGTAATCTGTAGTGGAAGAGTGATTGTAACAGCGACGACGGTGCAACAACTCACGATGCTTTTAAGTGGAGCTTGGTGGGGTAATATGTAAGTGGAATGCACTGAAATGTAATGATGCAAAACCAAATAACAATCCAAGAACACAAGTCTAAGTTGTTGAATATAAAGGAAGTAGCAATGGCTAAACTTTCAACAAAACAAAACCCAATCTGTTTTGTGGCGAATCTAATCCTTATTAATACCTAGGGGAACGACCAGGGGGGTGTTGGGGTCGTTCTCCAACCCTAGGACACGTCCTTAATGGACCCAAATTGATACATGGACCATCGGCCCAAAATAGGGTGACGCAGCACCAAAGACAGAAAAGGTCCCGGCGTTGAAACGACGATTGCGGAAGCATCGGATAAGATATAGGGGAGTCCAGATCCGTTGGAAAATAGACTTGATAAGCTTTCCAAAAAGTGCTATAACGTCCCAATCGGAGTCCGTATGAAGTCGTGGTGACCGTCGCAATTTGAGATTATTTTGCAGTCCGAATTCAACTTCCAAAACGTGTTGGACTTGGACTCTTTCTGTCCTTGGAACCAAAATGACGTGGTGGCCTAGCGGAGGATGTTAGGAATACTTGGATTTGGTCCCCAATCAACTTCATTAACCTTCCATGCTTTCCATATGCAATTAAACCTTCCCTTGATCCATGTAAGTAATTCTGAAAATAAGAATGAACACACATCATGGTGCAGCATCAATTCATCAAATGCATCAATGATAAGCCTCATATAGAATGGTTGCACCTTTGGTATAGAAGTGGTTGGCATGGTCATCTTTGAGCCAATGATGTCCTCATCATTCTCCCCTTCTTGACAGCAAACCATCCTCGGTTTGATCTTTGTTGGAGTATGTGTTGTAGGTAAAAGTGAACAGTGCTCCCCTTCTTGATATTTATCCTGTTGCATATGGGGAAAACTAGAAAAACTTTGCAAGACATCATTAGTGTTAGTGCAGCCCTCAATTTGATCATGGTATTGTGGCCTAAAAGGATATTTCAGATTAGAACAAATATAAACTTTATGCACCAAATATTCTCCTTTGCTGTCATATTTGCCAATTGCATGAAGCGAACAATGATTAAAACTCGGCAAACCAAAATCAAATTTAAGTTTCTCTTTTAGACAATTTAGATTACACAGAATATCAAATTCAATATAACCCAAAGTATTTAAAGAGGACAGTAAATTCAGTCCATCTTGTGCACATGTAATAGGATGAAAAAGCTTATATTCAGCACATTTGTATGGTTCCAAACCAAAAGTATCACACTTATTCGCTACTTGTGGCATAGGAGTAAAAGAATCATCAGCACACAACTCCTCTTTATCACAAGGAACAACGAGTAATTCATTTTGTGACAAAGGAAAATCAGTAGTGGGTTCCACTATTTGTTGCTCTTCATTAGCATGCAGAGTGGACAAAATTTGGACATTATGGGTCACATCATTCTGGCAAGTATTCACAGATAATAGAATCTCTTTTTCAGCATTGAGAGCCAGACAAAACAATTGACCAATATGGCAATATGATTTGCTAATTAACAAGGTTTGAATTTTAGAATTGAGCCCCCTCATGAATCTACTCATAACATCTTCCATGCATTCATCCAATCCACCAAACATGATACAAATCTTAAAATTATGGTAGTATTGTTTCACAGTCTTACTACCTAGCTTCAAGTTGTCTAATTTTGCAAGCAAATAATCAACATAATATGCAGGAACGAATGCATCTCTAAAAAGAAATTTGAAGTCTTTCCAAGATTCTGGAACTTTATTGTGCCTACAAATGTGTTTCCATTCTAGCAAAGCATTTTCAATCAAAATATTAGAGGCAATACAAATCTTTTGTTTCTCGGACAGGTCATGCTCATCAAATTCATTGTCTACTTTTAACTCCCAATCAATGTAAGCTTGAGGATCAAACTTACCATCATATAACGGCAAGTGTTGAATGACATCCTGAATATGAGGGTCTAGTTTCAACAGCTCAAAAATCTCCATATCACCTGCCATGATTAGTAGAAAACAAGAAACACAAAAATAATATGTATCCTCCTATCAACTACTAGGATGTGTCGGTTGTAACTCTCTCAAACTCAACTTGTTAAAACAAGCCCTTACAAGTTCTTACCAAGCCAAACAGGAGGTGATGGCAACCAATAAGTCTACAACCGTAGAGTGAAGCGTATCAGTGCCGTAGCAACAAAACAAATTGTCAAGCTGTAGTCGAATATGTGGAGTTGTAGGTGGGCTAAAGCAAGGAAGTACTAGAACCACGTTAGTTGCAAGCAAATTGAACAAACGCTCAATGACATTATTGTGCTGGTCCTAGGCTAGTACGTGCTAGAGACGCGAGCCTGGACACAAACGAAGTCACTGAGCTGCAGCAAAGAAGGATCACAAGGACAGGAATAACAACAAAAGAAAAACCCTTCTCTTCTTTCTCTTTCTTTTCTTTCTTTCTTTCTATCTTTCTTTTCTTTCTTTCTTCTGTCTTTTTTTTCTATTTTTTTTCAACTAGCACAAAACTGAAATTTTGCAACAAGAATTAACAAGCTACTTACAACAATTAAATGTTTCCTTGGGAAGGGTGATTCAGTAGCAAAGTCAAACAAGTGGCTGTTTTGCAAAACCAGCAGACGCACAAATCTCCAGGGCAATTGTGAAGCGCTCAGATTGAATTTGGGACCAAGCTCTGATCAGTTGGAAAGAGGACAAGTTAAGGTTTCCAGATTGTATTTAAACTCCCTATTCAGACTCCTGACAAAGGAAATATGGTGCTTTTCTTTTCAGGATAAAACAGGACTCCGAATCAAATTCTATCTTGATCTTGTTGGATTTCCTTTTTGTAGATGGAAATATGGACGTGGATGAAACCTCCAAGGGCGTGGCTAGGATAATGGTGGTAAACAAAACAAAGGAATTTGGAAATCCACCCGGATTCGTTGAGAGAAACAAATAAACTCAAATCTGCGATGGTGACAGAAACGTGACTAGAACTCGAAACTCTAAACGACTAGACGCTAAGACCAGCAACTTGACACGACGATGCAACCGTTAATTTAATAAGCCCTAACTAAGCAGTAATAGTATTAAGCTCAAAGGGTTTTTGGGATTATGGAGAACTAATCTACTAATTTTGTTTTGGATTTTTCTGGACTATAGGAGATTAAAAAAACAGCAAAGAACTAGAAGTCTCTCACCGATCAATCTTGCTCTGATACCAACTGATATGAACCCGCTAGGGTGAATCCTGATCTTTCGATGAGAGAAGGTGGATAACTCGATTTGGAGATGGAGATGACGTTCACGGCCCGACTACAGCCTTCTAAGCTGCGCCTTAGCAACCGATACACCACCTCCAACGACCGTCGCGATCTTGTGGAGCACGATCAACCAAACCACAAGGGTAATTCCTGCAAGCAATCGAGGAACAAGCAAGAACAAGTAGAATAAGCAACTCAATTGCAAATATAGAGATGAGAAACCAATCTGAACTCGTAAGGTTGGGGTTCTAAATCAAGTAGAACGGATGGTCTAGTCAACACACACGTCTACAAGGAAGTAGCAATGACTAAACTTTCAACAAAACAAAACCCAATCTGTTTTATGGCGACTCTAATCCTTATTAATACCTAGGGGAATGACCAGGGGGGTGTTGGGGTCGTTCTCCAACCCTAGGACACGTCCTTAATGGACCCAAATTGATACATGGACCATCGGCCCAAAATAGGGTGACGCAGCACCAAAGGCAGAAAAGGTCCCGGCGTTGAAACGACAATTGCGGAAGCATTGGATAAGATATAGCCATGAGTCCAGATCTGTTGGAAAATAGACTTCATAAGCTTTCCAAAAAGTGCTATAACGTCCCAATCGGAGTCCGTATGAAGTCGTGGTGACCGTCGTAATTTGAGATTATTTTGCAGTCCGAATTCAACTTCCAAAACGTGTTGGACTTGGACTCTTTCTGTCCTTGGAACCAAAGTGACGTGGTGGCCTAGCGGAGGACGTTAGGAATACTTAGATTTGGTCCCCAATCAACTTCATTAACCTTCCATGCTTTCCATATGCAATCAAACCTTCCCTTGATCCATGTAAGTAATTCTGAAAATGAGAATGAACACACATCATGGTGCAGCATCAATTCATCAAATGCATCAATGATAAGCCTCATATAGAATGGTTGCACCTTTGGTATAGAAGTGGTTGGCATGGTCATCTTTGAGCCAATGATGTCCTCATCATTTGGTTCAAATTGTGGATCTATCTTGCGCCGAGACTAACACTATCTCCAAATGGACCGAAACGAGATTCTACATGACCCATGTCACCTAGGTCTTCCATCGGGTGCGTCCAAATTGATTTGTGAGCTTACGGTACTGATAAGAGTATGTGTGTCCCAATCTTTCGGTGGAGAAGGATAACTTCGGTTTCACTGGAGAGACATTCACGACCCGACTACAACCATCCAAGGACGCTGCGCCTTAACGATCGATACACCAATTCTAGCGGTTGTCACGATCTTGCGGATCACAACCAACCAAACCACTAGGGTTATTCCTGCAAGCAATCGAAGAACAAGCAAGAACAAGTAGAACAAGCACTCAATTGCAAATATGAGATGAAGTTTTAGATCTAATACACATAAAGGTGGGGTTCCGGATCGAGTAGAACAGATGGTCTAACCAACACATGTGTCTACCAGGAAGTAGCAAGAGCTAAACTTACATCAAAACAAAAACCCCAATCTCTTTGTGGCGGCTATGGAGGTATATGAGAGGGTAGAGGATGACCTGGACGTGGTGGCTTGGTGGATGACATTAGGAATATTTAGACTTGGTCCCCAATCAACTTCATTAACCTTCCATTCTTTCCATATGCAATTGAACCTTCTCTTCATCCATGTAAGTAATTCTGAAAATGAAAATGCACACATTTTATGGTGCAGCACCAATTCATCAAATGTATCAATGATAAGCCTCATATAGAATGGTTGCACCTTTAGTTTTGAAGTGGTTAATATGGTCATATTTGAGCCAATGATGTCCTCATCAGGTACGTTCGGCGCAAATCATGCACCTATCTTGAATCAAGATTAGCACAATCTCCAAACGAACCGAAAGAAGCTTCCATTTGAGCCTCGTCTCCTAGGAGTACCATCCGGTGTGTCCAAAATGATTTTTAACCCTATGGTACGTTTGGCGCAAATTGTGTGACTATCATGCAACGAAACTAACACTATCTCCAAAAGGATCGAAATTAGATTCTACATGACCCACGTCACCTAGGAGTTCCATCAGGGGTGTCCAAAATGGTTTCCGAAGCTACGGAACGTTTGGTGCAAACTATGGATCTATCTTGCACCGATACTAACACTATCTTCAAACGGATCGAAATGAGATTCTACATGAGCCACGTCACCTAGGAGTTCCATTGGGTGCGTCCAAAGTAATTTTCGAGCTTATGGTACGTTTGGCGCAAACCGTGCACCTATCTCAAATCAAGATTAGCACTATCTCCAAATGAACCGAAACGAGCTTCCATTTGAGCCTCATCACCTAGGAGTATCATCCGGTGTGTCCAAAACGATTTCTGAGCCTAAGGTAGGTTTGGTGCATACTATGCAACTATCTTGCACTGAAACTAACACTGTCTTCAAGCGGACTAAATCGAGTTTCCATTTCAACCTCGTCACCTAGGAGTACCATCCGGTGCATCCAAAATAATTTATGAGCCTATGGTATGTTTGGTGCAAACCTGCAGCTATCATGCATGAAACTAACACTATTTATAAAAGGACCGAATGGAGATTCTACATGACCCACATTACCTAGGAGTTCCATCTAGTGCGTCCAAAATTATTTATGAGGCTATCTTGCACCGAGATTAACACTATCTCAAAATAGACCGAAACAAGGTTCTACATGACCCACGTCACCTAGGAGTTCCATCGGGTGCATCCAAAATGATTTCTGAGCTTATGCTACGTTCGGCGCAAACCGTGCACCTATCTTGAATCAAGATTAGCACTATCTCCAAACAAAACGAAACGAGCTTCCATTTGAGTCTCATCACCTAGGAGTATCATCCTATGTGTCCAAAATGATTTCTAAGCCTATGGTACATTTGGCATAAACTGTGCACCTATCTTGCACTGAAACTAACACTGTCTCCAAATGGATCGAAACAAGCTTCCATTTGAGCCTCGTCACCCAGGAGTACCATCCGGTGCATCCAAAACAATTTCTGAGCTTATGGTATGTGTTGGCGCAAATTGTGCACCTATCATGCACCGAAACTAATATTATCTCCAAAAGGACCGAAAGGAGATTCTACATGACCCATGTCACCTAGGAGTTACATCAGGTGCGTCCAAAACAGTTTCTGAAGCTATGGTACATTTGGTGCAAGCTGTGGATCTATCTTACATTGATACTAACACTATCTGCAAACGGACCGAAACAAGATTCTACATGACCCATGTCAACTAGGAGTTCTATCTGGTGCGTCCAAAATGATTTCCGAGCTTATGGTACGTTCGGCGCAATCCGTGCACCTATCTCTTGAATCAATATTAGCACAATCTCCAAACAAACCGAAACGAGCTTCCATTTGAGCCTCGTCACCTAGGACTACCATCTGTTTTGTCCAAAATGATTTCTGAGCCTATAGTACATTTGGCGCAAACTGTGCACCTATCCTGAACCGAAACTAACACTATCTCTAAAAGGATCAAAATGTGGATCTATATGACCCACGTCACCTAGGAGTTCCATCAGGTGCGTCCAAAATGATTTCTGAGGCGATGCTATGTTTGGTTCAAATTGTGGATCTATCTTGCGCCGAGACTAACACTATCTCCAAATGGACCGAAACGAGATTCTACACGACCCATGTCACCTAGGTCTTCCATCGGGTGCGTCCAAATTGATTTGTGAGCTTACGGTACTGATAAGAGTATGTGTGTCCCAATCTTTCGGTGGAGAAGGATAACTTCGGTTTCACTGGAGAGACTTCACGACCCGACTACAACCATCCAAGGACGCTGCGCCTTAGCGATCGATACACCAATTCTAGCGGTTGTCACGATCTTGCGGATCACAACCAACCAAACCACTAGGGTTATTCCTGCAAGCAATCGAAGAACAAGCAAGAACAAGTAGAACAAGCACTCAATTGCAAATATGAGATGAAGTTTTAGATCTAATACACATAAAGGTGGGGTTCCGGATCGAGTAGAACAGATGGTCTAACCAACACATGTGTCTACCAGGAAGTAGCAGGAGCTAAACTTACATCAAAACAAAAACCCCAATCTCTTTGTGGCGGCTATGGAGGTATATGAGAGGGTAGAGGATGACCTGGACGTGGTGGCTTGGTGGATGACATTAGGAATATTTAGACTTGGTCCCCAATCAACTTCATTAACCTTCCATTCTTTCCATATGCAATTGAACCTTCTCTTCATCCATGTAAGTAATTCTGAAAATGAAAATGCACACATTTTATGGTGCAGCACCAATTCATCAAATGTATCAATGATAAGCCTCATATAGAATGGTTGCACCTTTAGTTTTGAAGTGGTTAATATGGTCATATTCGAGCCAATGATGTCCTCATCAGGTACGTTCGGCGCAAATCATGCACCTATCTTGAATCAAGATTAGCACAATCTCCAAACGAACCGAAAGAAGCTTCCATTTGAGCCTCGTCTCCTAGGAGTACCATCCGGTGTGTCCAAAATGATTTTGACCCTATGGTACGTTTGGCGCAAATTGTGCGACTATCATGCAACGAAACTAACACTATCTCCAAAAGGATCGAAATTAGATTCTACATGACCCACGTCACCTAGGAGTTCCATTAGGGGTGTCCAAAATGGTTTCCGAAGCTACGGAACGTTTGGTGCAAACTATGGATCTATCTTGCACCGATACTAACACTATCTCCAAACGGATCGAAATGAGATTCTACATGAGCCACGTCACCTAGGAGTTCCATTGGGTGCGTCCAAAGTAATTTTCGAGCTTATGGTACGTTTGGCGCAAACCGTGCACCTATCTCAAATCAAGATTAGCACTATCTCCAAATGAACTGAAACGAGCTTCCATTTGAGCCTCATCACCTAGGAGTATCATCCGATGTGTCCAAAACGATTTCTGAGCCTAAGGTAGGTTTGGCGCATACTATGCACCTATCTTGCACTGAAACTAACACTATCTTCAAGCGGACTAAATCGAGTTTCCATTTCAACCTCGTCACCTAGGAGTACCATCCGGTGCATCCAAAATAATTTATGAGCCTATGGTATGTTTGGTGCAAACCTGCAGCTATCATGCATGAAACTAACACTATTTATAAAAGGACCGAATGGAGATTCTACATGACCCACATCACCTAGGAGTTCCATCTAGTGCATCCAAAATTATTTCTGAGGCTATCTTGCACCGAGATTAACACTATCTCAAAATGGACCGAAACAAGGTTCTACATGACCCACATCACCTAGGAGTTCCATCGGGTGCATCCAAAATGATTTCCGAGCTTATGCTACGTTCGGCGCAAACCGTGCACCTATCTTGAATCAAGATTAGCACTATCTCCAAACAAACCGAAACGAGCTTCCATTTGAGTCTCATCACCTAGGAGTATCATCATGTGTGTACAAAATGATTTCTAAGCCTATGGTACATTTGGCACAAACTGTGCACCTATCTTGCACTGAAACTAACACTGTCTCCAAATGGATCGAAACAAGCTTCCATTTGAGCCTCGTCACCTAGGAGTACCATCCGGTGCATCCAAAACAATTTCTGAGCTTATGGTATGTGTTGGCGCAAATTGTGCACCTATCATGCACCGAAACTAATATTATCTCCAAAAGGACCGAAAGGAGATTCTACATGACCCATGTCACCTAGGAGTTCCATCAGGTGCGTCCAAAACAGTTTCTGAAGCTATGGTACATTTGGTGCAAGCTGTGGATCTATCTTACATTGATACTAACACTATCTGCAAACGGACCGAAACAAGATTCTACATGACCCATGTCAACTAGGAGTTCTATCTGGTGCGTCCAAAATGATTTCCGAGCTTATGGTACGTTCGGCGCAATCCGTGCACCTATCTCTTGAATCAATATTAGCACAATCTCCAAACAAACCGAAACGAGCTTCCATTTGAGCCTCGTCACCTAGGACTACCATCTGTTTTGTCCAAAATGATTTCTGAGCCTATAGTATATTTGGCGCAAACTGTGCACCTATCCTGAACCAAAACTAACACTATCTCTAAAAGGATCAAAATGTGGTTCTATATGACCCACGTCACCTAGGAGTTCCATCAGGTGCGTCCAAAATGATTTCTGAGGCTATGCTATGTTTGGTTCAAATTGTGGATCTATCTTGCACCGAGACTAACACTATCTCCAAATGGACCAAGACGAGATTCTACACGACCCATGTCACCTAGGTCTTCCATCGGGTGCGTCCAAATTGATTTGTGAGCTTACGGTACTGATAAGAGTATGTGTGTCCCAATCTTTCGGTGGAGAAGGATAACTTCGGTTTCACTGGAGAGACATTCACGACCCGACTACAACCATCCAAGGACGCTGCGCCTTAGCGATCGATACACCAATTCTAGCGGTTGTCACGATCTTGCGGATCACAACCAACCAAACCACTAGGGTTATTCCTGCAAGCAATCGAAGAACAAGCAAGAACAAGTAGAACAAGCACTCAATTGCAAATATGAGATGAAGTTTTAGATCTAATACACATAAAGGTGGGGTTCCGGATCGAGTAGAACAGATGGTCTAACCAACACATGTGTCTACCAGGAAGTAGCAGGAGCTAAACTTACATCAAAACAAAAACCCCAATCTCTTTGTGGCGGCTATGGAGGTATATGAGAGGGTAGAGGATGACCTGGACGTGGTGGCTTGGTGGATGACATTAGGAATATTTAGACTTGGTCCCCAATCAACTTCATTAACCTTCCATTCTTTCCATATGCAATTGAACCTTCTCTTCATCCATGTAAGTAATTCTGAAAATGAAAATGCACACATTTTATGGTGCAGCACCAATTCATCAAATGTATCAATGATAAGCCTCATATAGAATGGTTGCACCTTTAGTTTTGAAGTGGTTAATATGGTCATATTCGAGCCAATGATGTCCTCATCAGGTACGTTCGGCGCAAATCATGCACCTATCTTGAATCAAGATTAGCACAATCTCCAAACGAACCGAAAGAAGCTTCCATTTGAGCCTCGTCTCCTAGGAGTACCATCCGGTGTGTCCAAAATGATTTTTGACCCTATGGTACGTTTGGCGCAAATTGTGCGACTATCATGCAACGAAACTAACACTATCTCCAAAAGGATCGAAATTAGATTCTACATGACCCACGTCACCTAGGAGTTCCATCAGGGGCGTCCAAAATGGTTTCCGAAGCTACGGAACGTTTGGTGCAAACTATGGATCTATCTTGCACCGATACTAACACTATCTCCAAACGGATCGAAATGAGATTCTACATGAGCCACGTCACCTAGGAGTTCCATTGGGTGCGTCCAAAGTAATTTTCGAGCTTATGGTACGTTTGGCGCAAACCGTGCACCTATCTCAAATCAAGATTAGCACTATCTCCAAATGAACCGAAACGAGCTTCCATTTGAGCCTCATCACCTAGGAGTATCATCCGGTGTGTCCAAAACGATTTCTGAGCCTAAGGTAGGTTTGGTGCATACTATGCACCTATCTTGCACTGAAACTAACACTGTCTTCAAGCGGACTAAATCGAGTTTCCATTTCAACCTCGTCACCTAGGAGTACCATCCGGTGCATCCAAAATAATTTATGAGCCTATGGTATGTTTGGTGCAAACCTGCAGCTATCATGCATGAAACTAACACTATTTATAAAAGGACCGAATGGAGATTCTACATGACCCACATCGCCTAGGAGTTCCATCTAGTGCGTCCAAAATTATTTCTGAGGCTATCTTGCACCGAGATTAACACAATCTCAAAATGGACCGAAACAAGGTTCTACATGACCCACGTCACCTAGGAGTTCCATCGGGTGCATCCAAAATGATTTCCGAGCTTATGCTACGTTCGGCGCAAACCGTGCACCTATCTTGAATCAAGATTAGCACTATCTCCAAACAAACCGAAACGAGCTTCCATTTGAGTCTCATCACCTAGGAGTATCATCATGTGTGTCCAAAATGATTTCTAAGCCTATGGTACATTTGGCACAAACTGTGCACCTATCTTGCACTGAAACTAACACTGTCTCCAAATGGATCGAAACAAGCTTCCATTTGAGCCTCGTCACCTAGGAGTACCATCCGGTGCATCCAAAACAATTTCTGAGCTTATGGTATGTGTTGGCGCAAATTGTGCACCTATCATGCACCGAAACTAATATTATCTCCAAAAGGACCGAAAGGAGATTCTACATGACCCATGTCACCTAGGAGTTCCATCAGGTGCGTCCAAAACAGTTTCTGAAGCTATGGCACATTTGGTGCAAGCTGTGGATCTATCTTACATTGATACTAACAATATCTGCAAACGGACCGAAACAAGATTCTACATGACCCATGTCAACTAGGAGTTCTATCTGGTGCGTCCAAAATGATTTCCGAGCTTATGGTACGTTCGGCACAATCCGTGCACCTATCTCTTGAATCAATATTAGCACAATCTCCAAACAAACCGAAACGAGCTTCCATTTGAGCCTCGTCACCTAGGACTACCATCTGTTTTGTCCAAAATGATTTCTGAGCCTATAGTACATTTGGCGCAAACTGTGCACCTATCCTGAACCGAAACTAACACTATCTCTAAAAGGATCAAAATGTGGTTCTATATGACCCACGTCACCTAGGAGTTCCATCAGGTGCGGCCAAAATGATTTCTGAGGCTATGCTACGTTTGGTTCAAATTGTGGATCTATCTTGCGCCGAGACTAACACTATCTCCAAATGGACCGAAACGAGATTCTACACGACCCATGTCACCTAGGTCTTCCATCGGGTGCGTCCAAATTGATTTGTGAGCTTACGGTACTGATAAGAGTAAGTGTGTCCTAATCTTTCGGTGGAGAAGGATAACTTCGGTTCCACTGGAGAGACATTCACGACCCGACTACAACCATCCAAGGACGCTGCGCCTTAGCGATCGATACACCAATTCTAGCGGTTGTCACGATCTTGCGGATCACAACCAACCAAACCACTAGGGTTATTCCTGCAAGCAATCGAAGAACAAGCAAGAACAAGTAGAACAAGCACTCAATTGCAAATATGAGATGAAGTTTTAGATCTAATACACATAAAGGTGGGGTTCCGGATCGAGTAGAACAGATGGTCTAACCAACACATGTGTCTACCAGGAAGTAGCAGGAGCTAAACTTACATCAAAACAAAAACCCCAATCTCTTTGTGGCGGCTATGGAGGTATATGAGAGGGTAGAGGATGACCTGGACGTGGTGGCTTGGTGGATGACATTAGGAATATTTAGACTTGGTCCCCAATCAACTTCATTAACCTTCCATTCTTTCCATATGCAATTGAACCTTCTCTTCATCCATGTAAGTAATTCTGAAAATGAAAATGCACACATTTTATGGTGCAGCACCAATTCATCAAATGTATCAATGATAAGCCTCATACAGAATGGTTGCACCTTTACTTTTGAAGTGGTTAATGTGGTCATATTCGAGCCAATGATGTCCTCATCAGGTACGTTCGGCGCAAATCATGCACCTATCTTGAATCAAGATTAGCACAATCTCCAAACGAACCGAAAGAAGCTTCCATTTGAGCCTCGTCTCCTAGGAGTACTATCCGGTGTGTCCAAAATGATTTTTGACCCTATGGTATGTTTGGCGCAAATTGTGCGACTATCATGCAATGAAACTAACACTATCTCCAAAAGGATCGAAATTAGATTCTACATGACCCACGTCACCTAGGAGTTCCATCAGGGGCGTCCAAAATGGTTTCCGAAGCTACGGAACGTTTGGTGCAAACTATGGATCTATCTTGCACCGATACTAACACTATCTCCAAACGGATCGAAATGAGATTCTACATGAGCCACGTCACCTAGGAGTTCCATTGGGTGCGTCCAAAGTAATTTTCGAGCTTATGGTACGTTTGGCGCAAACCGTGCACCTATCTCAAATCAAGATTAGCACTATCTCCAAATGAACCGAAACGAGCTTCCATTTGAGGCTCATCACCTAGGAGTATCATCCGGTGTGTCCAAAACGATTTCTGAGCCTAAGGTAGGTTTGGTGCATACTATGCACCTATCTTGCACTGAAACTAACACTGTCTTCAAGCGAACTAAATCGAGTTTCCATTTCAACCTCGTCACCTAGGAGTACCATCCGGTGCATCCAAAATAATTTATGAGCCTATGGTATGTTTGGTGCAAACCTGCAGCTATCATGCATGAAACTAACACTATTTATAAAAGGACCGAATGGAGATCCTACATGACCCACATCGCCTAGGAGTTCCATCTAGTGCGTCCAAAATTATTTCTGAGGCTATCTTGCACCGAGATTAACACAATCTCAAAATGGACCGAAACAAGGTTCTACATGACCCACGTCACCTAGGAGTTCCATCGGGTGCGTCCAAAATGATTTCCGAGCTTATGCTACGTTCGGCGCAAACCGTGCACCTATCTTGAATCAAGATTAGCACTATCTCCAAACAAACCGAAACGAGCTTCCATTTGAGTCTCATCACCTAGGAGTATCATCATGTGTGTCCAAAATGATTTCTAAGCCTATGGTACATTTGGCACAAACTGTGCACCTATCTTGCACTGAAACTAACACTGTCTCCAAATGGATCGAAACAAGCTTCCATTTGAGCCTCGTCACCCAGGAGTACCATCCGGTGCATCCAAAACAATTTCTGAGCTTATGGTATGTGTTGGCGCAAATTGTGCACCTATCATGCACCGAAACTAATATTATCTCCAAAAGGACCGAAAGGAGATTCTACATGACCCATGTCACCTAGGAGTTCCATCAGGTGCGTCCAAAACAGTTTCTGAAGCTATGGCACATTTGGTGCAAGCTGTGGATCTATCTTACATTGATACTAACAATATCTGCAAACGGACCGAAACAAGATTCTACATGACCCATGTCAACTAGGAGTTCTATCTGGTGCGTCCAAAATGATTTCCGAGCTTATGGTACGTTCGGCACAATCCGTGCACCTATCTCTTGAATCAATATTAGCACAATCTCCAAACAAACCGAAACGAGCTTCCATTTGAGCCTCGTCACCTAGGACTACCATCTGTTTTGTCCAAAATGATTTCTGAGCCTATAGTACATTTGGCGCAAACTGTGCACCTATCCTGAACCGAAACTAACACTATCTCTAAAAGGATCAAAATGTGGTTCTATATGACCCACGTCACCTAGGAGTTCCATCAGGTGCGGCCAAAATGATTTCTGAGGCTATGCTACGTTTGGTTCAAATTGTGGATCTATCTTGCGCCGAGACTAACACTATCTCCAAATGGACCGAAACGAGATTCTACACGACCCATGTCACCTAGGTCTTCCATCGGGTGCGTCCAAATTGATTTGTGAGCTTACGGTACTGATAAGAGTAAGTGTGTCCTAATCTTTCGGTGGAGAAGGATAACTTCGGTTCCACTGGAGAGACATTCACGACCCGACTACAACCATCCAAGGACGCTGCGCCTTAGCGATCGATACACCAATTCTAGCGGTTGTCACGATCTTGCGGATCACAACCAACCAAACCACTAGGGTTATTCCTGCAAGCAATCGAAGAACAAGCAAGAACAAGTAGAACAAGCACTCAATTGCAAATATGAGATGAAGTTTTAGATCTAATACACATAAAGGTGGGGTTCCGGATCGAGTAGAACAGATGGTCTAACCAACACATGTGTCTACCAGGAAGTAGCAGGAGCTAAACTTACATCAAAACAAAAACCCCAATCTCTTTGTGGCGGCTATGGAGGTATATGAGAGGTAGAGGATGACCTGGACGTGGTGGCTTGGTGGATGACATTAGGAATATTTAGACTTGGTCCCCAATCAACTTCATTAACCTTCCATTCTTTCCATATGCAATTGAACCTTCTCTTCATCCATGTAAGTAATTCTGAAAATGAAAATGCACACATTTTATGGTGCAGCACCAATTCATCAAATGTATCAATGATAAGCCTCATATAGAATGGTTGCACCTTTACTTTTGAAGTGGTTAATGTGGTCATATTCGAGCCAATGATGTCCTCATCAGGTACGTTCGGCGCAAATCATGCACCTATCTTGAATCAAGATTAGCACAATCTCCAAACGAACCGAAAGAAGCTTCCATTTGAGCCTCGTCTCCTAGGAGTACTATCCGGTGTGTCCAAAATGATTTTTGACCCTATGGTATGTTTGGCGCAAATTGTGCGACTATCATGCAACGAAACTAACACTATCTCCAAAAGGATCGAAATTAGATTCTACATGACCCACGTCACCTAGGAGTTCCATCAGGGGCGTCCAAAATGGTTTCCGAAGCTACGGAACGTTTGGTGCAAACTATGGATCTATCTTGCACCGATACTAACACTATCTCCAAACGGATCGAAATGAGATTCTACATGAGCCACGTCACCTAGGAGTTCCATTGGGTGCGTCCAAAGTAATTTTCGAGCTTATGGTACGTTTGGCGCAAACCGTGCACCTATCTCAAATCAAGATTAGCACTATCTCCAAATGAACCGAAACGAGCTTCCATTTGAGGCTCATCACCTAGGAGTATCATCCGGTGTGTCCAAAACGATTTCTGAGCCTAAGGTAGGTTTGGTGCATACTATGCACCTATCTTGCACTGAAACTAACACTGTCTTCAAGCGAACTAAATCGAGTTTCCATTTCAACCTCGTCACCTAGGAGTACCATCCGGTGCATCCAAAATAATTTATGAGCCTATGGTATGTTTGGTGCAAACCTGCAGCTATCATGCATGAAACTAACACTATTTATAAAAGGACCGAATGGAGATCCTACATGACCCACATCGCCTAGGAGTTCCATCTAGTGCGTCCAAAATTATTTCTGAGGCTATCTTGCACCGAGATTAACACAATCTCAAAATGGACCGAAACAAGGTTCTACATGACCCACGTCACCTAGGAGTTCCATCGGGTGCGTCCAAAATGATTTCCGAGCTTATGCTACGTTCGGCGCAAACCGTGCACCTATCTTGAATCAAGATTAGCACTATCTCCAAACAAACCGAAACGAGCTTCCATTTGAGTCTCATCACCTAGGAGTATCATCATGTGTGTCCAAAATGATTTCTAAGCCTATGGTACATTTGGCACAAACTGTGCACCTATCTTGCACTGAAACTAACACTGTCTCCAATGGATCGAAACAAGCTTCCATTTGAGCCTCGTCACCCAGGAGTACCATCCGGTGCATCCAAAACAATTTTGAGCTTATGGTATGTGTTGGCGCAAATTGTGCACTATCATGCACGAAACTAATATTATCTCCAAAAGGACGAAAGGAGATTCTACATGACCATGTCACCTAGGAGTTCATCAGGTGCGTCAAAACAGTTTCTGAAGCTATGGCACATTTGGTGCAGCTGTGGATCTATCTTACATTGATACTAACAATATCTGCAAACGGACCGAA
>CM036212.1:30206418-30367622 GCA_020631735.1 Saccharum officinarum | reverse complement strand
TCATGTTCAATGCAAACCATGCACCTATCTTGATCAAGATTAGTAGTATCTCCATACGAACCGAAACGAGCTTCCATTTGAGTCTCATCACCTAGGAGTATCATCTGGTGTGTCCAAAACGATTTCTGAGCCTATGGTACATTTGGCGCAAACTGTGCACCTTTCTTGCACTGAAACTAACACTGTCTCCAAACGGATCGAAACACGCTTCCATTTGAGCCTCGTCACCTAGGAGTACCATCCGGTGCATCAAAAACAATTTCTGAGCTTATGGTATGTTTGGCACAAATTGTGCACTTATCATGCACCGAAACTAACGCTAACTCCAAAAGGACCGAAAGGAGATTCTACATGACTCACGTTACCTAGGAGTTCCATTAGGTGTGTCCAAAATGATTTCTAGGGCTATGGTACATTTGTTGCAAACTATGGATCTATCTTGCACTAAGACTAACATTGTCACCAAATGGACAAAAACAAGATTCTACATGACCCACGTTACCTAGGAGTTCCATTGGGTGCGTCCAAAATGATTTCCGAGCTTATGGTACGTTCGGCGCAATCCGTGCACCTATCTCTTGAATCAATATTAGCACAATCTCCAAACAAACCAAAATGAGCTACCTTGAATCAAGATTAGCACTATCTCCAAACGAACCGAAATGAGTTTCCATTTAAGCCTCGTCACCTAGGAGTTCCATCCAGTGCGTCCAAAACGATTTCTGAGGCTATGGTACATTTGGTGCAAACTATGGATCTATCTTGTACCGATACTAACATTATCTCCAAACGGACCGAAACAAGATTCTACATGACCCACGTCACCTAGGAGTTCGATCAGGTGCGTCCAAAATGATTTCTGAGACTATGCTATGTATGGTTCAAATTGTGGATCTATCTTACACCGAGACTAACACTATCTCCAAATGGACCGAGATGAGATTCTACATGACCCAGGTCACCTAGGTCTTCCATCGGGTGCGTCCAAATTGATTTTCGAGCTTACAGTACGTTCGGCGCAAATCATGCACCTATCTTGAATCAAGATTAGCATAATCTCCAAACGAATCGAAACAAGCTTCCATTTGAGCCTCGTCTCCTAGGAGTACCATCCGGTGTGTCCAAAATGATTTCTGACCCTATGGTATGTTTGGCGCAAATTATGCAACTATCATGCAATGAAACTAACACTATCTCCAAAAGGATCGAAATGAGATTCTACATGACCCACATCACCTAGGAGTTCCATCAGGAGCGTCCAAAATGGTTTCTGAAGTACGGAACGTTTGGTACAAACTGTAGATCTATCTTGCACCGATACTAACACTATCTCCAAACGGATCGAAATGAGATTCGACATGACCCACGTCACCTAGGAGTTCCATCGGGTGTGTCCAAAGTAATTTTCGAGCTTACGGTACGTTTGGCGCAAACCTGCACCTATCTCAAATCAAGATTCGCACTATCTCCAAACGAACCGAAACGAGCTTCCATTTGAGCCTCGTCACCTAGGAGTATCATCCGGTGTGTCCAAAAAGGATTTCTGAGCCTATGGTAGGTTTGGCGCATACTGTGCACCTATCTTGCACTGAAACTAACACTGCCTTCAAGCGGACTAAATTGAGTTTTGATTTTAACCTCGTCACCTAGGAGTACCATTTGGTGCATCCAAAATAATTTATGAGCCTATGCTATGTTCGGCGCAAACCCTGCAGCTATCATGCATGAAACTAACACTATTTATAAAAGGACCGAATGGAGATTCTACATGACCCACGTCACCAAGTATGCTATGTTCCATCTAGTGCGTCCAAAATGATTTCTAATGCTATCTTGCACTGAGATTAACACTATCTCCAAATGGAACGAAACAAGGTTCTACATGACCAACGTCACCTAGGAGTTCTATCGGGTACGTCCAAAATGATTTCCGAGCTTATGGTACGTTCGGCACGAACCGTGCACCTATCTTGAATCAAGATTTGCACTATCTCCAAACAAACCGAATCGAGTTTCCATTTGAGCCTCGTCACCTAGGAGTACCATCCAGTGTGTCCAAAATGATTTCTGAGCCTATGGTACGTTTGGCGCAAATTGTGCAACTACCATGCACCGAAACTAACACTATCTCCAAATGGACTGAAACGAGATTCTACATGACCCACGTCATCTAGGAGTTCCATCAGATGTGTCCAAAATGATTTCTGAGTCTATGGTACATTTGGCGCAAACTATGCACCTATCTGGAATCAAGATTAGCACCATTTCCAAATGATCCGAAACGAGCTTCCATTTGACCCTCGTCACCCAGGAGTACCATCTGGTGCATCTAAAACAATTTCTGAGCCTACGCTATGTTTGGCGCAAACCATGCACCTATCATGCACCAAAACTAACACTATCTCCAAAAGGAGCGAAAGGAGATTCTACATGACCCACGTCACCGAGGAGTTCCATCAAGTGTGTCCAAAACAGTTTCTAAAGCTATGATACATTTGGTGCAAACTATGGATCTATCTTACATCAATACTAACACTATCTGCAAACGGACCGAAACGAGATTCTAAATGACCCACGTCACCTACGAGTTCCATCTGGTGCGTCCAAAAAGATTTCCGAGCTTACGGTATGTTTGGCACAAACCGTGCACCTAGCTCTTGAATCAAGATTAGCATAATCTCCAAACGAACCGAAACGAGCTTCCATTTGAGCCTCGTCACCTAGGACTACCATCAGTTTTGTCCAAAATGATTTCTGAGCCTATAGTACGTTTGGCGCAAACTGTGCACCTATCCTGAACCGAAACTAACACTATCTCTAAAAGGATCGAAATGAGGTTCTACATGACCCACGTCACCTAGGAGTTCCATCATGTGCATCCAAAACAGTTTCTGAAGCTATGGTACGTTTGGTGCAAACTCTGGATCTGTGGTACATTTGGCGCAAACTGTGCACCTACCTTGTACTGAAACTAACACTGTCTCCAAACGGACCGAAATGAGCTTCCATTTGAGGCTCGTCAGCCAGAAGTACCATCTGGTGCATCCAAAATAATTTCTGAGCTGATGGTATGTTTGGTGCAAACCGTGCACCTATCATGCACAGAAACTAGTACTATCTCTGAAAGGAGCGAAAGGAGATTCTACATGACCCACGTCACCTAGGAGTTCCATCAGGTGCGTCCAAAATGATTTTTGAGGCTATGATACGTTTGGTGCAAACTATGTGTCTATCTTGCACCGAGACTAACACTATCTCCAAATGGAACGAAACGAGATTCTACATGACCCACGTCACCTAAGAGTTCCATATGTTGTGTCCAAATTGGTTTCTGAGCTTACGGTACATTCAACGCAAACCGTGCAAACATCTTGAACGAAGATTAGCACAATCTCCAAACGAACCGAAACGAGCTTCCATTTGAACCTCGTCACCTAGGAGTACCAACCGGTGTGTCCAAAACGATTTCTAAGCTTGTGGTATGTTTCGCGCAAACTGTGCACCTATCGTGCACCGAAACTAACACTATCCCAAAAAAAATCGAATCGTGATTCTACATGACCCACGTCACCTAGGAGTTCGATCGGGTGCATCCAAAATGATTTTCTGAGGCTATGGTATGTTTGGTTCAAACTGTGGATCTATCTTGCACCGAGGCTAACACTATCTCCAAGTGGACCGAAACAAGATTCTACATGAGCCAGGTCACCTAGGTGTTCCATCGGGTGCGTCCAAAATGATTTCTGAGCTTACGGTGCGTTCGGCGCAAATCGTGCACCTATCTTGAATCAAGATTAGCACAATCTCCATGGAATGTTTAGCGCAAATTGTGCAACTATCATGCAACAAAACTAACACTATCTCCAAAAGGATCGAAATGAGATTCTACATGACCCACGTCACCTAGGAGTTCCATCAGGTGCGTCCAAAATGGTTTCTAAAGCTATGGAACATTTGGTGCAAACTATGGATCTATCTTGCACCGATACCAACACTATCTGCAAACGGACCGAAATGAGATTCTACATAACCCATGTCAACTAGGAGTTCCATCGAGTGCGTCCAAAATAATTTCCGAGCTTACGGTATATTTGGCGCAAACCGTGTACCTATCTTAAATCAAGATTAGCACTATCTCCAAACGAACCGAAACGAGCTTCCATTTGAGCCTCGTCACCCAGGAGTTTCCATTTGAACCGTGTACCTAGGAGTATAATCCGATGTGTCCAAATCGATTTCTAAGCCTATGGTACATTTGGCGCAAACTGTGCACCTATCTTGCACTGAAACTAACACTATCTTCAAATGGACTAAATCGAGTTTCCATTTGAACCTCGTCACCCAGGAGTACCATCCAGTGCATCTAAAAATAATTTATGAGCCTATGGTATTTTTGTCGCAAACCCTACAGCTATCATGCATGAAACTAACACTATCTATAAAAGGAACGAATGGAGATTCTACATGACCCACGTCACCTAGGAGTTCCATCTAGTGCCTCCAAAGTGATTTCTGAGGCTATCTTGCACCGAGACTAACACTATCTCAAAATGGACCGAAACGAGGATCTACATGACCCACGTCACCTAGGAGTTCCATCGGGTGCGTCCAAAATGATTTCTGAACTTATGGTATGTTCGACGCAAACCGTGCACCTATCTTCAATCAAGTTTAGCACTATCTCGAAACAAACCGAAACGAGCTTTCATTTGAGCCTCGTCACCTAGGAGTACCATCCGGTGCGTTCGAAATGATTTTTGAGGCTATGGTATGTTTGGTGCAAACCATGGATCTATCTTACACCGAGTCTAACACTATCTCTAAACGGACTGAAACGAGATTCTAAATGACCCATGTCACCTAGGAGTTCCATCAGATGCGTCCAAAATGATTTCTGAGTCTACGGTACGTTTGGCGCAAACCGTGCACCTATCTTGAATCAAGATTAGCACCATTTCCATATGATCCGAAATGAGCTTTCACTTGACCCTCGTCACCTAGGAGTTCAAACTATGGA
This sequence comes from Saccharum officinarum, assembly GCA_020631735.1. Classification (NCBI taxonomy): domain Eukaryota; kingdom Viridiplantae; phylum Streptophyta; class Magnoliopsida; order Poales; family Poaceae; genus Saccharum; species Saccharum officinarum. Next base: position 30,362,605 of record CM036212.1, on the reverse strand, counting down.
TCTATCTTTCACCAATACTAACAATATATCCAAACGGACCGAAACGAGATTCTATATGACCAACGTCACCTAGGAGTTCCATCGGGTGCGTCAAAAATAATTTCCGAGCTTACGGTACGTTTGGCACAAACTGTGCACCTATCTCTTGAATCAAGATTAGCACAATCTCCAAATGAATCGAAACGAGCTTCCATTTGAGCCTCGTCACCTAGGACTGCCATTAGTTTTGTCCAAAATGATTTCTGAGCCTATAGTACGTTTGGCGCAAACTGTGCACCTATCCTGAACCGAAACTAACACTATCTCTAAAAGGATCGAAATGAGGTTCTACATGACCCACGTCACCTAGGAGTTCCATCTGGTGCGTCCAAAATGGGTTCTGAAGCTATGGTACGTTTGGTGCAAACTGTGGATCTATCTTGCAGCGAGACTAATACTATCTCCAAATGGACCAAAATGAGATTCTACATGACCCACGTCACCAAAGAGTTCCATTGGTTGCGTCCAAATTGATTTCCGAGCTTACGGTATGTTTGGCACAAACCGTGCACCTATCTTGAATCAAGATAACCACAATCTCCAAACGAACCAAAACGAGCTTCCATTTGAGCCTCGTCACCCAGGAGTACCATCCAGTGCATCCAAAACAATTTTCGAGCCTATGATATGTTTGGCACAAACCGTGCACCTATCATGCACCGAAACTAACACTATCTCCAAAAGGACCGAAAGGAGATTCTACATGACCCACGTCACCTAGGACTTCCATCAGGTGCGTCCAAAATCTTCAATCAAGATTAGCACTATCTCGAACCAAACTAAAACGAGCTTTCATTTGAGCCTCGTCACCTAGGAGTACCATCCGGTGCGTTCAAAACGATTATTGAGGCTATGGTATGTTTGGTGCAAACTGTGGATCTATCTTGCACCGAGACTAACACTATCTCCAAATGGACCAAAACGAGATTCTACAGGACCTATGTCACCTAGGAGTTCCATCGGGTGCGTCCAAAATGATTTCTGAGCTTATAGTACGGTCGGCGAAAACCGTGCACCTATCTTGAATCAAGATTAGCACTATTACCAAACGAACCGAAATGAGCTTCCATTTGAGCCTCGTCACTTAGGAGTATCATCCGGTGTGTCCAAAACGATTTCTGAGCCTATGGTACATTTGGCACAAATTGTGCAACTATCATGCACCGAAACTAACACTATCTCCAAAAGGATCGAAATGAAATTCTACATGACCCACGTCGCCTAGGAGTTCCATCAGGTGCGGCCAAAATAGTTTATGAAGCTATGGTACATTTGGTGCAAACTGTGGATCTATCTTTCACCGATACTAACGCTATCTCCAAACGGACTGAAATGAGATTCTACATGACCCACGTCACCTTAGAGTTCCATCGAGTGCGTCCAAAATAATTTCTGAGCTTATGGTACGTTCGGTGCAAACCGTGCACCTATCTTAAATCAAGATTAGCACTATCTCCAAACGAAGCGAAATGAGCTTCCATTTGAGCCTCGTCACCTAGGAGTATCATCCGGTGTGTCCAAAATGATTTCTGAGCCTATGGTATGTTTGCCGCAAATTGTGCAACTATCATGCACCGAAACTAACACGATCTCCAAAAGGATCGAAACGAGATTCTACATGACCCACGTCACCTAGGAGTTCCATTTGGTGCGTCCAAAACGGTTTCTGAAGCTATGGTAAGTTTGGTGCGAACTGTGGATCTATCTTGCACCGATACTAACACTTTCTCCAAACAAACCGAAACGAGATTCTACATGACCCACGTCACCTTAGAGTTCCATTGGGTGCATCCAAAATAATTTCTGAGCTTACGGTATGTTTGGCGCAAATCGTGCCCCTATCTTAAATCAAGATTAGCACTATCTCCTAACGAACCAAAATGAGCTTCCATTTTAGCCTCGTCACCTAGGAGTATCATCCGGTGTGTCCAAAACGATTTCTGAGTCTATGGTACGTTTGGCGCAAACTGCGCACCTATCTTGTACTGAAACTAACACTGTCTCCAAACAGACCGAAATGAGGTTCCATTTGAGGCTCGTCAGCTGATGTGCACATGCCTCTGCAACGCGTGTAGCAAGTTGTGTGGCCCGATCTTCTCGTAGGATCCGCGAACTTGATAACTTGTCACTGCGTGACCTGGTGAAGAGGCAGTGCACCGCGAGACTGTCCACGCGACGAACTACCAAGACAATCACACTTCCACGTACCGACAAAACAGCCCACGCAATCACACCCTATAGACGTGAAGGCACGAACTGGGTGAACTGCAGTTCGGCATTCTACAACTCCCTCAGGAATCAAAAGAACAAATGTTGCAAGCCTCTCAAGACTCACGCACAAACAAAACTCCACGAGTTTGTGTATTCTGAATTTAGCCAAACAAGATGTGTCTTTTCATTGTCTAGTACAAGATATATATAGAGATATGGGTGTTCAGCTTTGAGTAAATGGCAGCATGCGCATGCACTAGTGGATTTCGTGGCTGGTTCGCGCGTCTTTTCAGCTTCTGGCAGCAGTTACTAAAATGAGCATAACTCTTTATTGGGTAGTCCAAATAATGAGCCGTTTGATGGGCTGGAAAGTAGACTTGGAGACGCTTCCATCCACTTATAGAACACCGTCTAACTCCTTGTATTCTGTCCACGGTGATGCTTGGAATTCGTACCATGTGTCAGTCATCTAGCTTCTGGTTGTATTCCCATGCAAAAGTGATGAACCACCATTTTATTCATGCACACCATAGGCTTCTTGGTTCAGATGTCCAGAGGCTTGAATCCATCTTCATCCCATGCTGGTTCATACACTCCATCATTCCTAAGGACATTGGAACGTGAACTCAAAAGCATAGGCTCATTCAACATAAACTGATTATTAAACATAAGGTTAGCGTTCACCTGAGAATGAATTTCCTTCTCCAATTGTTTAGCTCTACTTCTTGTAATTGGACCAGCTATATCAAGTGGAGTTTCATTTGAAGATGAGTGAATGCTAGGCATATCCTCATTAGCCTCCCCCTCTTGAGAAGGAGTCGTCCTCGACTCAGGCTCACCAACAAATGGAAGCAAGTCTTTAACATTGAATGTTGGACTCACATTGGAATATTCAGGTGGCAGGTCAATTTTGTAAGCATTATCATTTATCTTATGGAGAACCTTGAATGGACCATCACCCCTAGGAGATAACTTAGTCTTGCGAAGTTGGGGAAAACGATCCTTGCGTAGATGTAACCACACAAGGTCTCCCGGCTGGAATGTAACCTTCTTCTTACCTTTGTTCGCCTGCTTTGCATATTGTGCTGATTTCTTCTCAATATTTTTCCTTGTCTCAGCATGTAGTTTCTTGATAAAGTCTAATCTCTTTGATGCATCCATGTTAACTTGTTCCTGCAATGGTAAAGGCAAAAGATCCATGGGAGTATGCGGTTTAAACCCATAAACAATTTCAAATGGACAAAAGTTTGTTGTGGAATGGACTGCCCTGTTATAAGCAAATTCAATATGTGGAAGGCAGTCTTCCCACTGCTTCAAATTCTTTTTCAACACAGCACGCAACATGGTGGACAAGGTACGGTTGACAACTTCAGTTTGCCCATAGGTTTGCGGATGACAAGTGGTGGAAAATAACAACTTCGTACCAAGCTTAGCCCATAATGTCTTCCAAAAATAGCTTAGAAATTTTGTATCCCGGTCTAAAACAATAGTCCTTGGCACTCCATGTAAACGAACGATCTCCCTAAAAAACAAATCAGCAACGTGTGAAGCATCGTCGTTCTTATGACATGGAATAAAATGTGCCATTTTAGAGAATCGGTCAACAACAACAAAAATAGAATCCCTCCCCCTCTGAGACCGAGGTAAACCCAAAATAAAATCCATGGATATATCTTCCCAAGGTACATTCGAAACTGGTAAGGAGTATAAAGACCATGGGGGTAAAGGCGGGACTTAGCTTTCAAGTAGATTATGCAGCGTGCAACATGTCGCTGGGCATCACGTCACATATGTGGCCAAAAGAAATGATCGGAGAGCATGCCCAATGTCTTTTTGACGCCAAAATGACCAGCTAAGCCACCAGCATGTGCTTCCTGCAAAAGAACTTGACGAATCGAGCAGGCTGGAATGCATAGTTTGTTAGTCCAAAATAAAAAATCATCATGCACATAATACTTGTCCTAGCCTTTTCCAGCAATGCAATGAGAGATAGGTTCTTTAAAATCAGAATCAACTGCATAGAGTGTTTTAATGGATTCCAAACCAAGCACTTCTGTATCTAATTGTGTAACCAAACCACATCTCCGTGATAAAGCATCAGCAACAATGTTATCTTTTTCCACGCTTATGTTTTACAACATAGGGAAATGTTTCAATGAACTCAATCCATTTAGCATGTCTACGGTTCAGTTTGCCTTGACTTTTTAGATATTTCAAAGCTTCATGATCAGAATGGATGACAAATTCTTTAGGTAACAAATAATGTTGCCAAACTTCCAAAACTCCAACTAAGGCATAAAGCTCTTTATCATAGACAAAATAATTCAGATGTGGACCTTTCAACTTTTCAGAAAAGTAGGCAACAGGTTTACCTTCTTGAAGTAGTACACCTCCTATGCCAATACCACTTGCATCACATTCGATCTCAAATGTCTTACCAAAATTAGGGAGTTGTAGCAGCGGTGCTTCACAAAGCTGTGTTTTCAGCTCATTGAAGGCTTGGTCTTGTTCATCACCCCACTTGAATGGAACATCCTTTTTTGTAAAATTGTTGAGAGGTGCAGCGATGGTGCTGAAATCTTTAACAAAACGCCTGTAAATTCCTGCAAGACCATGAAAACTTCTAACTTGACTCACATTTGTAGGTGTAGGCCAATCCTTTATTGCTTTAATCTTTTCTTCATCAACTTGAATTCCATCTGTAGAAACAACAAATCCAAGAAAAACAACACGGTCTGTGCAAAATGTGCACTTAGCAATGTTTCCATACAATTTGTCAGCTCTCAAAACAGCAAGAACTTGACGGATATGATCAAGGTGTTCATCAAATGATTTGCTATAGATCAGGATATCATCAAAATAAACAATAACAAATTTGCCAATGAAAGCTCTTAACACATGATTCATCAAACGCATAAAAGTTGAAGGAGCATTTGTCAAACCAAAGGGCATCACTAACCATTCATAGAGACCAAATTTAGTTTTAAATGTTGTTTTCCATTCATCACTTATTTTCATTCGAATTTGATGATAACCACTACGTAAATCAATCTTGGTGAACATAGTTGAACCACTCAGTTCGTCTAACATGTCATCAAGCCTTGGAATGGGATGATGATATCGAACACTTATAGCATTGATAGCACGACAATCAACACACATACGCCAAGAACCATCTTTCTTTGGAACTAACAAAATAGGAACAACACATGGTGATAAGGATTCACGAACATACCCTTTATCCAAAAGCTCTTTCACATGTTTCTGAATTTTCTTTGTTTCTTTAGGATTTGTGCGGTATGCTGGACGGTTGGGAAGAGAAGCACCAGGGACCAAGTCAATTTGATGCTCAATGCCACGAAGTGGGGGAAGTCCAGCTGGTACCTCATCAGGAAAAACATCCTCAAAGTCCTGTAACAAATCAAGAACAACACTAGGCAGCGAGCTAGGTAGGTCGTTAGTGGAAAATAAAACCTCCTTGTACAGCAGTACAAAGAATGGGGCTGTGGTGTTTCTCACATCTCTCAAATCACTCATGCTCACAAATAAGCACTTAGTTTGGTGTGGCTGTTTTAAAGTGGAATGAGGCTTTATGTGGCTGGATGGTTTAGAACTCTCTTCCTTACTAGTGTTGTGGGTCTCACTCAGTTTTCTTTTTTCAGATGCCTCTCTTTTCATGCGAGCCACATCTAAAGCATGTATCTCCTCTGGAGATAATGGAACAAGAACCACTTTCTTGTCATTGGCAATGAAAGTGTATTTGTTAGACCGTCCAAAATGCACCGAATCCACATCAAATTGCCAGGGCCGACCAAGCAGCAAATGGCATGCTTGCATGGGGACACTATCACAATCAACCTCTCCATGATAATCACCAATAGAAAATGTTAAACGAATCATGGCAGAAACCTTAATTGTCCCGGAATTATTCAACCATTGCATATGGTATGGATGTGGATGGCGACGTGGCTGCAAACCAAGCTTCTCAACAAGCAAAGCACTAACAATATTATTACAGCTCCCACCATCTATGATGAAATGGCACACTTGGCCTTTCACTTTGCATCGGGACTGAAACAAATTATGGCGTTGTTCAGCAGCAACAAACTGAGTGGACAGAACTCTCCTAACCACCAAAGAAGGGGATGGTGTATTCATTGTAGAAGGCTCCAAATCAGGAAAATCAGCACTAGTAATCTTGTCAGAAGATAGAGAAATAACATCTTGTAACATGTCATTGTGAGCAAAAGTTGGAATAGGTTGAATGGCTAAACAATTCAGACCTAGCTCAAATGTACCATCCTCAGCTAAATACTCACAAGTATCAAGATGTTGGTCTGCAAATACATTGGTAAACTCTGCATCCTCTTCACTTTGAGAATCATAAGATCCATCAGCAAGTGCAATAATGGTACGCGATTGGGACATTCAGCTTGTTTATACCCATGACCACTACACTTAAAACATTCAACCTTATTTGTCTTCCTTGGGGCTGCAGTAGCAGAGGAGCTGGACTGATTAGAACTTATAGCTTTGCCTCTTGAATCAAAATGTTTGGCAGAAGTTGAAATTAAACGAGAAGTTGCACGAGATGAAGGTGTGTGTACCCCTGACCCGTGCTGCTGTGAATGGCGCCATGGAGTAGAATTATTAGGAGATGAAAATGAAGCATGGTTCTTATAGGATTCAGCAAGTTGCCTTTCTGCCCTTTTTGCAAAATGTAGCAATTCATTCATGGTGTTGTAATTAGTCATGTCCACCTTGTTTGCAATTGGTTTGTTAAGACCAACCAGAAATCGAGCCATAGTTGATTCCTCATCTTCAGTGATACCGGTGCGAAGTAGACACATTTCCATTTCCTGAAAATATTCATCCACACTACGATGACCTTGGACAAGACATTTCAGCCTCAAATGTAGCTCACGAGAATAATGTGCATGAACAAATCACCGCCTCATTTCTCGTTTCATGTCATCCCAAGTAATACGATCATGTCCAACGCGGAGGAAATCAGCACACAACTGATTCCACCAAGTGATTGCATAACCTGTGAACTCAATGGCAGCAATCTTTGCTTTCTTGATAGGAGGATAAGTATATAAATCAAAGATCTGATCAACCTTTGTCTCCCACTCAAAATAATCATCAGCACTTTCTTTTCCATTAAATTTTGGAATAGACACTATCACTTTGCTTAACCCATCATCATCACGGCGACGACGGTGGTCACGATAACCACGATGGCCACCATGCCGGTGATCATCCATATCGGACAACATATCAGCATCACCATCATAATCTCCTCCACCTCGAATAGGAATGCGCCAAGCACGACCAAAATTAGGAAAACCAAGACCACGCCCGCCACGTCCATGGCCAACAGAACGACGCACTGGCTCATCCTCCTCCTCAATGTCATCATCCTCATTTGGTGGCGGTTCTCTACGTGGCATGTCGAGTTGGAGAGTTTGGAGCTGCTGCACCAAATCATTCATTTGTGTACGCAACTCCTGAAATTCCTCCACCGAAACAGTGCCCATCTCCATGTCCTGCCATATTAGTAGAGGAAAAAAAGGACAATATATATGTGGAATATATGTGGAATCACTCCCTCACCACTTACAAAACAAGTTCTTTCTCTCCCTGAAAAGAGCAAGAACCGTGGCTGTAATCTGTAGTGGAAGAGTGATTGTAACAGCGACGACGGTGCAACAACTCACGATGCTTTTAAGTGGAGCTTGGTGGGGTAATATGTAAGTGGAATGCACTGAAATGTAATGATGCAAAACCAAATAACAATCCAAGAACACAAGTCTAAGTTGCTGAATATAAAGGAAAAGATGCACAAAGAAAGGAACAAGATGTAGGAAGTGGATAGATGAACACCAATTTACACCAACTGTAATTTGTTGCTGCCCAAACCCCTTTTGGTGTGCTGAACACAATTCTCTTTTTATTTCTTTTCTTTCATTTTTTTTTTTTGTTTTTTTGGAACAAGAACTCGTTGTTTTCAGTCCTTCTTTTGACCCATAGACATCTTTTCTTTGAACCTTTGTGACAAACGCAGCACAACTTTCAACTAAAGGGCTCATAAGGATCACTAAGATGGATGGCGCAGCACAAAAACAAGAAACTCAGTTGGGGAATATGTGGCGGGAAGAAAACAAGGGTGAGACGGGTGGGTACATGTAGCAAGCGATTTGATGATTAGAACAAAGATAACAACTAGAACGATGTGGAAAAGAAAATTCAGCAACTAGACAAATCTTAAAACAAGGACAATCCTACTGAGGAAACGAAGGCTTTGGTGCCAGATGATGTGCACATGCCTATGCAACGCGCGTAGCAAGTTGTGTGGCCCGATCTTCTCGTAGGATCCGCGAACTTGATAACTTGTCACTGCGTGACCTGGTGAAGAGGCAGTGCACCACGAGGCTATCCACGTGACGAACTACCGAGACAATCACCCTTCCACATACCGACAAAACAACCCACGCAATCAAGCCCTATAGACGTGAAGGCACGAACTGGGTGAACCGCAGTTCGGCGTTCTACAACTCCCTCAGGAATCGAAAGAACAAATGTTGCAAGCCTTTCAAGACTCACGCATAATCAAAACACCATGAGTTTGTGTATTCTGAATTTTGCCAAACAAGATGTGTCTTTTCATTGTCTAGTACAAGATATATATAGAGATAGGGGCGTTCAGCTTTGAGTAAATGGCAGCATGCGCATGCACTAGTGGATTTCGTGGCTGGTTCGCGCGTCTTTTCAGCTTCTGGCAGCAGTTACTAAAATGAGCATAACTCTTTATTGGGTAGCCCAAATAATGAGCCGCTTGATGGGCTGGAAAGTAGACTTGAAGACGCTTCCATCTACTTATAGAACACCATCTAACTCCTTGTATTCTGTCCACGGTGATGCTTGGAATTTGTACCATGTGTCAGTCATCTAGCTTATGGTTGCATTCCCATGCAAAAGTGATGAACCACCATTTTATTCATGCACACCATAGGCTTCTTGGTTCATATGTCCAAAGGCTTGAATCCATCTTCATCCCATGCTGGTTCATACACTCCATCATTCCTAAGGACATTGGAACAAGAACTCAAAAGCATAGGCTCATTCAACATAAACTGATTATTAAACATAAGGTTAGTGTTCACCTGAGAATGAATTTCCTTCTCCAATTGTTTAGCTCTATTTCTTGTAATTGGACCAGCCATATCAAGTGGAGTTTCATTTGAAGATGTGTGAATGCTAGGCATGTCCTCACTGTGGATCTATCTTGCACTGAGACTAACACTATCACCAAATGGACCAAAACAAGATTCTACATGACCCACGTTACCTAGGAGTTCCATCGGGTGCGTCCAAAATAATTTCCGAGCTTATGGTACATTCGGCACAAACCGTGCCGCTACCTTGAATCAAGATTAGCACTATCTCCAAATGAACTGAAATGAGTTTCCATTTGAGCCTCGTCACCTAGGAGTACCATCTAGTGCGTCCAAAATGATTTCTGAGGCTATGGTACGTTTGGTGCAAACTGTGGATCTATCTTGTACCGATACTAACACAATCTCTAAACGGACCGAAACGAGATTCTACATGACCCACGTCACCTAGGAGTTCCATCGGGTGCGTCTAAAATGATTTCCGAGGCTATGCTACGTTTGATTCAAACTGTGGATCTGTCTTGCACCGAGACTAACACTATCTCCAAATGGACCGAAACGAGATTCTACAAGACCCACGTCACCTAGGTCTTCCATCGGGTGCGTCCAAATTGATTTATGAGCTTACGGTACGTTCGGTGCAAATCGTGCACTTATCTTGAATCAAGATTAGCACAATCTCCAAACGAACCAAAACAAGCTTTGATTTTAGCCTGGTCACCTAGGAGTACCATCCGGTGTGTCCAAAACGATTTATGAGCATATGGTATGTTTCGTGCAAACTGTGCACCAATCATGCACCGAAACTAACACTATCTCCAAAAGGATCCAAACGAGATTCTACGTGACCCAAGTCACCTAGGAGTTCCATCAGGTGCGTCCAAAATAATTTCTGAGGCTATGGTACGTTTGGTTCAAACTGTGGATCTATGTTGCACCGAGACTAACACTATCACCAAATGGACCGAAACAAGATTCTACATGACCCACGTCACCTAGGTATTCCATTGGGTGCGTCCAAAATGATTTTTGAGCTTACGGTACGTTCGGCGCAAATCATGCACCTATCTTGAATCAAGGTTAGCAAAATCTCCAACCGAACTGAAACGAGCTTCCATTTGAGCCTCATCTCCTAGGAGTACCATCCGGTGTGTCCAAAATGATTTATGAGCCTATGGTACATTTGGCGCAAATTGTGTAACTATCATGCAACAAAACTAACACTATTTCCAAAAGGTTCGAAATGAGATTCTACATGATCCACGTCACCTAGGAGTTCCATCAGGGGCGCCCAAAATGGTTTCTGAAGCTATGGAATGTTTGGTGCAAACTGTGAATATCTTGCACAGATACTAACACTGTCTCCAAATGGACCATATCTCCAAATGGACCGAGTTCCATTGGTTGCGTTCAAATTGATTTCCGAGCTTACGGTACGTTCGGCGCAAACCGTGCACCTATCTTGAATCAAGATAAGCACAATCTCCAAACAAACCGAAACGAGCTTCTATTTGAGCCTCGTCACCTAGGAGTACCATCCGGTGTGTCCAAAATAATTTCTGAACCTATGGTATGTTTGGCGCAAATTGTGCAACTATCATGCACCGAAACTAACACCATTTCAAAAAGGATTGAAACGAGATTCTACATGACCCACGTCACCTAGGAGTTCCATCAGGTGCGTCCAAAATAGTTTCTGAAGCTATGGTACATTTGTTGCAAACCGTGGACCTATATTGAATGAAGATTAGCACTATCTCCAAACGAACCGAAACAAGCTTCCATTTGAGCCACGTCACCTAGGAGTACCATCCGGTGTGTCCAAAACAATTTTTGAACCAAAGGTACGTTTGGTGCAAATTGTGCAACTATCATGCACCGAAACTAACACCATTTCCAAAAGGATTAAAACGAGATTCTACATGACGCACGTCACCTATGAGTTCCTTCTGGTGCGTCCAAAATGATTTCCAAGCTTACAGTATGTTCGGCGCAAACCGTGCACCTATCTAGAATCAAGATTAGCACAATCTCCAAATGAACCGAAACGAGCTTCCATTTGAGTCTCGTCACCTAGGACTACCATCCGTTTTGTCCATAATAATTTCTGAGCCTATTGTACGTTTGGTGCAAACTGTGCACCTATCCTGAACCGAAACTAACACTATCTCTAAAAGGATTGAAATGAGGTTCTACATGACCCACGTCACCTAGGAGTTCCATCAGATGCGTCCAAAACGGTTTCTAAAGCTATGGTACGTTTGGTGCAAATTGTGGATTTATCTTGTACCGATACTAACACAATCTCAACTGGATCGAAACAAGATTCTTCATGACCCATGTCACCTAGGAGTTCCATCGGGTGCATCCAAAATGATTTCCGAGCTTACGGTACGTTCAGGGCAAACCTTGCACCTGTCTTGAATCAAGATTAGCGCTATCTCCATACGAACCGAAACGAGCTTCCATTTGAGTCTCATCACCTAGGAGTATCATCCAGTGTGTCCAAGACGATTTCTGAGCCTATGGTACATTTGGCGCAAACTATGCTCCTATCTTGCACTAAAACTAACACTGTCTCCTAACGGATCGAAATAAGCTTCCATTTGAGCCTCGTCACCCAGGAGTACCATCCGGTGCATCCAAAATAATTTCTAAGCCTATGGTATGTTTTACGCAAACTGTGCACCTATCATGCACCGAAACTAACACTATCTCCAAAAGGTCCGAAAGGAGATTCTACATGACTCACGTCACCTAGGAGTTCCGTTAGGTGCGTCCAAAATGATTTTTGAGGCTATGGTACATTTGGTGCAAACTGTGCATCTATCTTGCACTGAGACTAACACTATCACCAAATGGACCAAAACAAGATTCTACATGACCCAAGTTACCTAGGAGTTCCATTGGGTGCATCCAAAATGATTTCTGAGCTTATGGTACGTTCGTCACAAACTGTGTCGCTACCTTGAATCAAGATTAGCACTATCTCCAAACGAACCGAAACGAGTTTCCATTTGAGCCTCGTCACCTAGGAGTACTATCCAGTGCGTCTAAAACGATTTCTGAGGCTATGGTATGTTTGGTGCAAACTGTGGATCTATCTTTTACCGATACAAACATTATCTCCAAATGGACCGAAACGAGATTCTACACGACCCACGTCACCTAGGAGTTCTATCGAGTGCGTCCAAAATGATTTCTGAGGCTATGCTACATTTGGTTCAAACTGTGGATCTATCTTGCACCGAGACTGACACTATCTCCAAATGGACCGAAACAAGATTCTATATGACCCACGTCACCTAGGCCTTCCATCAGGTGCATCCAAATTGATTTCTAAGCTTACGGTACGTTCGACACAAATTGTGCACCTATCTTGAATTAGGATTAGCACAATCTCCAAACGAACCGAAACGAGCTTCTATTTGACCCTTGTCTCCTAGGAGTACCTTCTGGTGTGTCCAAAATGATTTCTGAGCTTATGGTATGTTTGGCGCAAATTGTGCATCTATCATGCAATGAAACTAACACTATCCCCCAAAGGATCGAAATAAGATTCTACATGACCCACCTCACCTAGGAGTTCCATCAGGGGCGTCCAAAATGGTTTCTGAAGCTACGGAACGTTTGGTGCAAACTGTGGATCTATCTTGCACCGATACTAACACTATCTCCAAATGGACCGAAACGAGATTCTACATGACACACGTCACCTAGGAGTTCCATCGGGTGCGTCCAAAATAATTTTTGAGCTTACGGTACGTTTGGCACAAACCGTACACCTATCTTAAATCAAGATTAGCAATATCTCCAAATGAACCAAAACGAGCTTCCATTTGAGCCTCATCACCTAGGAGTATCATTCGGTGTGTACAAAATGATTTCTGAGCCTATGGTACGTTTGGCGCAAACTGTGCACCTATCTTGCACTGAAACTAACACTATCTCCCAAAGGATCGAAATAAGATTCTACATGACCCACCTCACCTAGGAGTTCCATCAGGGGCGTCCAAAATGGGTTCTGAAGCTACGGAACGTTTGGTGCAAACTGTGGATCTATCTTGCACCGATACTAACACTATCTCCAAATGGACCGAAACGAGATTCTACATGACACACGTCACCTAGGAGTTCCATCGGGTGCGTCCAAAATAATTTTCGAGCTTACGGTACGTTTGGCACAAACCGTGCACCTATCTTAAATCAAGATTAGCAATATCTCCAAATGAACCAAAATGAGCTTCCATTTGAGCCTCATCACCTAGGAGTATCATTCGGTGTGTACAAAATGATTTCTGAGCCTATGGTATGTTTGGCGCAAACTGTGCACCTATCTTGCACTGAAACTAACACTATCTTCAAACGGACTGAATCGAGCTTCCATTTGAACCTCGTCACCTAGGAGTACCATCCGGTGCATCCAAAATAATTAATGAGCCTATGGTATGTTTGGCGCAAACCCTACAGCTATCATGCATGAAACTAACACTATCTATAAAAGGACCGAATGGAGATACTACATGACCCACGTCACCTAGGATTTCCATCTAGTGCTCCAAAATGAATTCTGAGGCTATCTGGCACCAAGACTAACACTATCCCAAAATGGACCGAAAGGAGGTTCTACATGACCCATGTCACCTAGGAGTTCCATCGGGTGCCTCCAAAATGATTTCCGAGTTTATGGTACGTTCGGCCCAAACCGTGCACCTATCTTCAATCAAGATTAGCACTATCTCGAAACGAACCGAAACGAGCTTTCATTTGAGCCTCGTCACCTAGGAGTACCATCCGGTGCGTTCAAAATGATTTTTGAGGCTATGGAATGTTTGGTGTAAACTGTGGATCTATCTTGCACCGAGTCTAACACTATCTCCAAACGAACCGAAACAAGATTCTACAAGACCCACGTCACCTAGGAGTTCCATCAGATGCGTCCAAAATGATTTCTGAGTCTATGGTACGTTTGGCACAAACCGTGCACCTATCTTGAATGAAGATTGCACCATTTCCAAATGATCCGAAACGAGCTTCCATTTGACCCTCGTCACCGAGGATTACCATCCGGTGCATCCAAAACAATTTCGGAGCCTATGGTATGTTTGGCGCAAACCGTGCACCTATCATGCACCGAAACTGATACTATCTCCAAAAGGAGCGAAAGGAGATTTTACATGACCCACGTCACCTAGGAGTTCCATCAGGTGTGTCCAAAACGTTTTCTGAAGCTATGGTACATTTGGTGCAAACTGTGGATTTATCTTGCACCGATACTAACACTATCTCAACCGGACCGAAATGAGATTCTTCATGACCCATGTCACCTAGGAGTTCCATCGGGTGCGTCCAAAATGATTTCCGAGCTTACGGTACGTTCGACGCAAACTGTGCACCTGTCTTGAATCAAGATTAACACTATCTCCATACGAACCGAAACGAGCTTCCATTTGTGTCCCATCACCTAGGAGTATCATCTGGTGTGTCCAAAATGATTTATGAGCCTATGGTACATTTGGCGCAAACTGTGCACCTTTCTTGCACTGAAACTAACACTGTCTCTAAACGGATCGAAACAAGCTTCCATTTGAGCCTCGTCACCTAGGAGTACCATCCAGTGCATCCAAAACAATTTCTGAGCCTATAGTATGTTTGGCGCAAACTGTGCACCTATCTTCACTCAAGATTAGCACTATCTCGAAACGAACCGAAACGAGCTTTCATTTGAGCCTCGTCACCTAGGAGTACCATCCGGTGCGTTCAAAACGATTTTTGAGACTATGGAATGTTTGGTGTAAACTGTGGATCTATCTTGAACCGAGTCTAACACTATCTCCAAACGAACTGAAACAAGATTCTACAAGACCCACGTCATCTAGGAGTTCCATCAGATGCGTCCAAAATGAGTTCTGAGTCTACGGTACGTTTGGCACAAACCGTGCACCTATCTTGAATGAAGATTGCACCATTTCCAAATGATCCGAAACGAGCTTCCATTTGACCCTCGTCACCGAGGATTACCATCCGGTGCATCCAAAACAATTTCAGAGCCTATGGTATGTTTGGCGCAAACCGTGCACCTATCATGCACCGAAACTAACACTATCTCCAAAAGGAGCGAAAGTAGATTCTATATGACCCACGTCACCTAGGAGTTCCATTAGGTGTGTCCAAAACTTTTTCTGAAGCTATGGTACATTTGGTGCAAACTGTGGATTTATCTTGCACCGATACTAACACTATCTCAACCGGACCGAAATGAGATTCTTCATGACCCACGTCACCTAGGAGTTCCATCGGGTGCGTCCAAAATGATTTTCGAGCTTACAGTATGTTCGACGCAAACTGTGCACCTGTCTTGAATCAAGATTAGCACTATCTCCATACGAACCGAAACGAGCTTCCATTTGAGTCCCATCACCTACGAGTATCATCTGTTGTGTCCAAAATAATTTCTGAGCCTATGGTACATTTGGCGCAAACTGTGCACCTTTCTTGCACTAAAACTAACATTGTCTCCAAACGGATCGAAACAAGCTTCCATTTGAGCCTCGTCACCCAGGAGTACCATCTAGTGCATCCAAAACAATTTCTGAGCCTATAGTATGTTTGGCGCAAACTGTGCACCTATCTTCACTCAAGATAAGCACTATCTCGAAACGAACCGAAACGAGCTTTCATTTGAGCCTCATCACCTAGGAGTACCATCCGGTGCATTCAAAACATTTTTTGAGGTTATGGTATGTTTGGTGCAAACTGTGGATCTATCTTGCACGGAGTCTAACACTATCTCCAAACGGACCGAAACGAGATTCTACAAGACCCACATCACCTAGGAGTTCCATTAGGTGCGTCCAAAATGATTTTTGAGTCTACGGTACTTTTGGCGCAAACCGTGCACCTATCTTGAATCAAGATTAGCACCATTTCCAAATGATCCGAAACGAGCTTCCATTTGACCCTTGTCGCCTAGGATTGCCATCCGGTGCATCCAAAACAATTTCTGAGCCTATGGTATGTTTGACTCAAACCATGCACCTATCATGCACCGAAACTAACACTATCTCCAAAAGGAGCGAAAGGAGATTCTACATGACCCACGTCACCTAGGAGTTCCATCAGGTGCGTCCAAAAAAGTTTCTGGAGCTATGGTACATTTGGTGCATGATGTGGATCTATCTTACATTGATACTAACACTATCTGCAAACGGACCGAAACGAGATTCTACATGACCCACGTCACCTTGGAGTTCCATCTGGTGCATCCAAAATGATTTCTGAGCTTACGGTACGTTCAGCGCAAACCGTGCACCTATCTCTTGAATCAAGATTAGCACAATCTCCAAACAAACCGAAATGAGCTTCCATTTAAGCCTCGTCACCTAGGACTACCATCTGTTTTGTCCAAAATGATTTCTGAGCCTATAGTACGTTTGGTGCAAACTGTGCACCTATCATGCACCGAAACTAACACTATCGCTAAAAGGATCGAAATGTGGTTCTACATGACCCACGTCACCTAGGAGTTCCATCGGGTGCGTCCAAAACGGCTTCTGAAGCTATGGTACGTTTGGTGCAAACTGTGGATCTATCTTGCACCGAGACTAACACTATCTCCAAATGGATCGAAACGAGATTCTACATGACCCACATCACCTAAGAGTTCCATTGGTAGCGTCCAAATTGATTTCCGAGCTTACAGTACGTTCGGCGCAAACCATGCTCCTATCTTGAATCAAGATAAGCACAATCTCCAAACGAACCGAAACGAGCTTCCATTTGAGCCTCGTCACCTAGGAGTACCATCCGGTGTGTCCAAAACGATTTTGGAGCCTATGTTACATTTGGCGCAAATTGTGCAACTATCATGCACCGAAACTAACACCATTTCCAAAAGGATCGAAACGAGATTCTACATGACCCACGTCACCTAAGAGTTCCGTTAGGTGCGTCAAAAACAGTTTCTGAGGCTATGGTACATTTGTTGCAATCCGTGCACCTATATTGAACGAAAATTAGCACTATCTCCAAACAAACCGAAACAAGCTTCCATTTGAGCCTCGCCACCTAGGAGTACCATCCGGCGTGTCCAAAATGATTTCTGAGCCTATAATACATTTGGCATAAATTGTGCAACTATCATGCACTGAAACTAACACTATCTCCAAAAGGATCGAAACGAGATTCTACATGACCTACTCACCTAGGAGTTCCTTCTGGTGCGTCCAAAATGATTTCTGAGCTTACGGTATGTTCGGCACAAACCATGCACCTATCTTAAATCAAGATTAGCACAATCTCTAAACGTACCGAAACGAGCTTCCATTTGAGCCTCGTCACCTAGCTGTACAATCCAGTGCATCCAAAACAATTTCTAAGCCTATGGTACATTTGGCGCAAACTGTGCACCTATCATGCACCAAAACTAACACTATCTCCAAAAGGACCAAAAGGAGATTCTACATGACTCACGTCACCTAGGAGTTCGATTAGGTGCATCCAAAATGATTTCTAAGGCTATGGTACATTTGGTGCAAACTGTGGATCTATCTTGCACTAAGACTAACACTATCACCTAATGGACCAAAACAAGATTCTACATGACCCACGTTACCTAGGAGTTCCATCGGGTGTGTCCATAATGATTTCCGAGCTTATGGTACGTTCGGCACAAACCGAGCACCTGTGTTGAATCAAGATTATCACTATCTCCATACGAACCGAAACGAGCTTCCATTTGACTCCCATCACCTAGGAGTATCATCTGGTGTGTCCAAAATGATTTCTGAGCCTATGGTACATTTGGCGCAAACTGTGCACCTATCTTGCACTGAAACTAACACTATCTCGAAATGGATCAAAACAAGCTTACATTTGACCCATGTCACCTAGGAGTTCCATCGGGTGCGTCCAAAACGGCTTCTGAAGCTATGGTACGTTTGATGCAAACTGTGGATCTATCTTGCACCGAGACTAACACTATCTCCAAATGGATCGAAACGAGATTCTACATGACCCACGTCACCTAAGAGTTCCATCGGTAGCGCCCAAATTGATTTCTGAGCTTACGGTACATTCGGCGCAAACCGTGCACCTATCTTGAATCAAGATAAGCACAATCTCCAAATGAACTGAAATGAGCTTCCATTTGAGCCTCGTCACCTAGGAGTACCATCCGGTGTGTCCAAAACGATTTTGGAGCCTGTGGTACGTTTGGCGCAAATTGTGCAACTATCATGCACTGAAACTAACACCATTTCCAAAAGGATCGAAACGAGATTCTACATGACCCACGTCACTTAAGAGTTCCATTAGGTGCGTCAAAAACAGTTTCTAAAGCTATGGTACATTTGTTGCAAACCATGCACCTATATTGAATGAAGATTAGCACTATCTCCAAACGAACCGAAACGAGCTTCCATTTGAGCCTCGCCACCTAGGAGTACCACCCAGCATGTCCAAAACGATTTCTGAGCCTATAATATATTTGGCGTAAATTGTGCAACTATCATGCACTGAAACTAACACTATCTCCAAAAGGATCGAAACGAGATTCTACATGACCTACTCACCTAGGAGTTCCTTCTGGTGCGTCCAAAATGATTTCTGAGCTTACGGTATGTTCGATGCAAACCATGCACCTATCTTGAATCAAGATTAGCACAATCTCCAAACATACCGAAACAAGCTTCCATTTGAGCCTCGTCACCTAGCAGTACAATCCGGTGCATCCAAAACAATGTATAAGCCTATGGTACATTTGGCACAAACTGTGCACCTATCATGCACCGAAACTAACACTATCTCCAAAAGGACCAAAAGGAGATTCTACATGACTCACGTCACGTAGGAGTTCGATTAGGTGCGTCCAAAATGATTTCTGAGGCTATGGTACATTTGGTGCAAATTGTGGATCTATCTTGCACTGAGACTAACACTATCACCTAATGGACCAAAACAAGATTCTACATGACCCATGTTACATAGGAGTTCCATCGGGTGTGTCCATAATGATTTCCGAGCTTATGGTACGTTCGGCACAAACCGAGCACCTGTCTTGAATCAAGATTAGCACTATCTCCATACGAACCAAAACGAGCTTCCATTTAAGTCCCATCACCTAGGAGTATCATATGGTGTGTCCAAAACGATATCTGAGCCTGTGGTACATTTGGCGCAAACTGTGCACCTAGCTTGCACTGAAACTAACACTATCTCGAAAATGGATCAAAACAAGCTTCCATTTGAGCCTCGTCACCCAGGACTACCATCCGGTGCATCCAAAACAATTTCTGAGGCTATGGTATGTTTGGTGCAAACTGTGCACCTATCATGCACCGAAACTAACACTATCTCCAAAAGGACCAAAAGGAGATTCTACATGACTCACGTCACCTAGGAGTTCGATTAGGTGCGTCCAAAATGATTTCTAAGGCTATGGTACATTTGGTGCAAACTGTGGATCTATCTTGCACTGAGACTAACACTATCACCTAATGGACCAAAACAAGATTCTACATGACCCACGTTACCTAGGAGTTCCATCGGGTGTGTCCATAATGATTTCCGAGCTTATGGTACGTTCGGCACAAACCGAGCACCTGTCTTGAATCAAGATTATCACTATCTCCATACGAACCAAAACGAGCTTCCATTTGACTCCCATCACCTAGGAGTATCATCTGGTGTGCCCAAAACGATTTCTGAGCCTATGGTACATTTGGCGCAAACTGTGCACCTATCTTGCACTGAAACTAACACTATCTCGAAATGGATCAAAACAAGCTTACATTTGACCCTCGTCACCCAGGACTACCATCTGGTGCATCCAAAACAATTTATGAGGCTATGGTATATTTGGTGCAAACTATGCACCTATCATGCACCGAGACTAACACTATCGCTAAATGGATCGAAACGAGATTCTACATGACCCACGTCACCTAGGAGTTCCATCGGGTGCGTCCAAAATGGCTTCTGAAGCTATGGTACGTTTGATGCAAACTATGGATCTATCTTGCACCGAGACTAACACTATCTCCAAAAGGATCGAAACGAGATTCTACATGACCCACGTCACCTAAGAGTTCCGTTAGGTGCGTCAAAAACAGTTTCTGAGGCTATGGTACATTTGTTGCAATCCGTGCACCTATATTGAATGAAAATTAGCACTATCTCCAAACAAACCGAAACAAGCTTCCATTTGAGCCTCGCCACCTAGGAGTACCATCTGGCGTGTCCAAAATGATTTCTGAGCCTATAATACATTTGGCATAAATTGTGCAACTATCATGCACTGAAACTAACACTATCTCCAAAAGGATCGAAACGAGATTCTACATGACCTACTCACCTAGGAGTTCCTTCTGGTGCGTCCAAAATGATTTCTGAGCTTACGGTATGTTCGGCACAAACCATGCACCTATCTTAAATCAAGATTAGCACAATCTCTAAACTTACCGAAACAAGCTTCCATTTGAGCCTCGTCACCTAGCAGTACAATCCAGTGCATCCAAAACAATTTCTAAGCCTATGGTACATTTGGCGCAAACTGTGCACCTATCATGCACCGAAACTAACACTATCTCCAAAAGGACCAAAAGGAGATTCTACATGACTCACGTCACCTAGGAGTTCGATTAGGTGCGTCCAAAATGATTTCTAAGGCTATGGTACATTTGGTGCAAACTGTGGATCTATCTTGCACTGAGACTAACACTATCACCTAATGGACCAAAACAAGATTCTACATGACCCACGTTACCTAGGAGTTCCATCGGGTGTGTCCATAATGATTTCCGAGCTTATGGTACGTTCGGCACAAACCGAGCACCTGTGTTGAATCAAGATTATCACTATCTCCATACGAACCGAAACGAGCTTCCATTTGACTCCCATCACCTAGGAGTATCATCTGGTGTGTCCAAAATGATTTCTGAGCCTATGGTACATTTGGCGCAAACTGTGCACCTATCTTGCACTAAAACTAACACTATCTCGAAATGGATCAAAACAAGCTTACATTTGACCCACGTCACCTAGGAGTTCCATCGGGTGCGTCCAAAACGGCTTCTGAAGCTATGGTACGTTTGATGCAAACTGTGGATCTATCTTGCACCGAGACTAACACTATCTCCAAATGGATCAAAATGAGATTCTACATGACCCACGTCACCTAAGAGTTCCATCGGTAGCGCCCAAATTGATTTCTGAGCTTACGGTACATTCGGCGCAAACCGTGCACCTATCTTGAATCAAGATAAGCACAATCTCCAAATGAACTGAAATGAGCTTCCATTTGAGCCTCGTCACCTAGGAGTACCAAAACGATTTTGGAGCCTGTGGTACGTTTGGCGCAAATTGTGCAACTATCATGCACTGAAACTAACACCATTTCCAAAAGGATTGAAACGAGATTCTACATGACCCACGTCACCTAAGAGTTCCATTAGGTGCGTCAAAAACAGTTTCTAAAGCTATGGTACATTTGTTGCAAACCATGCACCTATATTGAATGAAGATTAGCACTATCTCCAAACGAACCGAAACGAGCTTCCATTTGAGCCTCGCCACCTAGGAGTACCACCCAGCATGTCCAAAACGATTTCTGAGCCTATAATATATTTGGCGTAAATTGTGCAACTATCATGCACTGAAACTAACACTATCTCCAAAAGGATCGAAACGAGATTCTACATGACCTACTCACCTAGGAGTTCCTTCTGGTGCGTCCAAAATGATTTCTGAGCTTACGGTATGTTCGGTGCAAACCATGCACCTATCTTGAATCATGATTAGCACAATCTCCAAACATACCGAAACAAGCTTCCATTTGAGCCTCGTCACCTAGCAGTACAATCCGGTGCATCCAAAACAATTTAGAAGCCTATGGTACATTTGGCACAAACTGTGCACCTATCATGCACCGAAACTAACACTATCTCCAAAAGGACCAAAGGAGATTCTACATGACTCACGTCACCTAGGAGTTCGATTAGGTGCGTCCAAAATGATTTCTGAGGCTATGGTACATTTGGTGCAAATTGTGGATCTATCTTGCACAGAGACTAACACTATCACCTAATGGACCAAAACAAGATTCTACATGACCCATGTTACATAGGAGTTCCATCGGGTGTGTCCATAATGATTTCCGAGCTTATGGTACGTTCGGCACAAACCGAGCACCTGTCTTGAATCAAGATTAGCACTATCTCCATACGAACCGAAACGAGCTTCCATTTAAGTCCCATCACCTAGGAGTATCATATGGTGTGTCCAAAACGATATCTGAGCCTGTGGTACATTTGGCGCAAACTGTGCACCTAGCTTGCACTGAAACTAACACTATCTCGAAAATGGATCAAAACAAGCTTCCATTTGAGCCTCGTCACCCAGGACTACCATCCGGTGCATCCAAAACAATTTCTGAGGCTATGGTATGTTTGGTGCAAACTGTGCACCTATCATGCACCGAAACTAACACTATCTCCAAAAGGACCAAAAGGAGATTCTACATGACTCACGTCACCTAGGAGTTCGATTAGGTGCGTCCAAAATGATTTCTAAGGCTATGGTACATTTGGTGCAAACTGTGGATCTATCTTGCACTGAGACTAACACTATCACCTAATGGACCAAAACAAGATTCTACATGACCCACGTTACCTAGGAGTTCCATCGGGTGTGTCCATAATGATTTCCGAGCTTATGGTACGTTCGGCACAAACCGAGCACCTGTCTTGAATCAAGATTATCACTATCTCCATACGAACCGAAACGAGCTTCCATTTGACTCCCATCACCTAGGAGTATCATCTGGTGTGTCCAAAACGATTTCTGAGCCTATGGTACATTTGGCGCAAACTGTGCACCTATCTTGCACTGAAACTAACACTATCTCGAAATGGATCAAAACAAGCTTACATTTGAGCCTCGTCACCCAGGACTACCATCTGGTGCATCCAAAACAATTTCTGAGGCTATGGTATATTTGGTGCAAACTATGCACCTATCATGCACCGAAACTAACACTATCACTAAAAGGATCGAAATGTGGTTCTACATGACCCACGTCACCTAGGAGTTCCATCGGGTGCGTCCACAACGGCTTCTGAAGCTATGGTACGTTTGATGCAAACTGTGGATCTATCTTGCACCGAGACTAACACTATCTCCAAATGGATCGAAACGAGATTCTACATGACCACGTCACCTAAGAGTTCCATCGGTAGCGCCCAAATTGATTTCTGAGCTTACGGTACATTCGGCGCAAACCGTGCACCTATCTTGAATCAAGATAAGCACAATCTCCAAATGAACTGAAATGAGCTTTCATTTGAGCCTCGTCACCTAGGAGTACCATCCGGTGTGTCCAAAACGATTTTGGAGCCTATGGTACGTTTGACGCAAATTGTGCAACTATCATGCACTGAAACTAACACCATTTCCAAAAGGATCGAAACGAGATTCTACATGACCCATGTCACCTAAGAGTTCCATTAGGTGCGTCAAAAACAGTTTCTAAAGCTATGGTACATTTGTTGCAAACCATGCACCTATATTGAATGAAGATTAGCACTATCTCCAAACGAACCGAAACGAGCTTCCATTTGAGCCTCGCCACCTAGGAGTACCACCCGGCATGTCCAAAACGATTTCTGAGCCTATAATACATTTGGCGTAAATTATGCAACTATCATGCACTGAAACTAACACTATCTCCAAAAGGATCGAAACGAGATTCTACATGACCTACTCACCTAGGAGTTCCTTCTGGTGCGTCCAAAATGATTTCTGAGCTTACGGTATGTTCGGTGCAAACCATGCACCTATCTTGAATCAAGGTTAGCACAATCTCCAAACATACCGAAACAAGCTTCCATTTGAGCCTCGTCACCTAGCAGTACATCCGGTGCTTCCAAAACAATTTATAAGCCTATGGTACATTTGGCACAAACTATGCACCTATCATGCACCGAAACTAACACTATCTCCAAAAGGACCAAAAGGAGATTCTACATGACTCACGTCACCTAGGAGTTCGATTAGGTGCGTCCAAAATGATTTCTGAGGCTATGGTACATTTGGTGCAAATTGTGGATCTATCTTGCACTGAGACTAACACTATCACCTAATGGACCAAAACAAGATTCTACATGACCCATGTTACATAGGTGTTCCATCGGGTGTGTCCATAATGATTTCCGAGCTTATGGTACATTCGGCACAAACCGAGCACCTGTCTTAAATCAAGATTAGCACTATCCCCATACGAACCGAAACGAGCTTCCATTTAAGTCCCATCACCTAGGAGTATCATATGGTGTGTCCAAAATGATATCTGAGCCTATGGTACATTTGGCGCAAACTGTGCACCTATCTTGCACTGAAACTAACACTATCTCGAAAATGGATCAAAACAAGCTTCCATTTGAGCCTCGTCACCCAGGACTACCATCCGGTGCATCCAAAACAAATTCTGAGGCTATGGTATGTTTGGTGCAAACTATGCACCTATCATGCACCGAAACTAACACTATCTCCAAAAGGACCAAAAGGAGATTCTACATGACTCACGTCACCTAGGAGTTCGATTAGGTGCGTCCAAAATGATTTCTAAGGCTATGGTACATTTGGTGCAAACTGTGGATCTATCTTGCACTGAGACTAACACTATCACCTAATAGACCAAAACACGATTCTACATGACCCACGTTACCTAGGAGTTCCATCAGGTGTGTCCATAATGATTTCCGAGCTTATGGTACGTTCGGCACAAACCGAGCACCTGTCTTGAATCAAGATTATCACTATCTCCATACGAACCGAAACGAGCTTCCATTTGACTCCCATCACCTAGGAGTATCATCTGGTGTGTCCAAAACGATTTCTGAGCCTATGGTACATTTGGCGCAAACTGTGCACCTATCTTGCACTGAAACTAACACTATCTCGAAATGGATCAAAACAAGCTTACATTTGAGCCTCGTCACCCAGGACTACCATCTGGTGCATCCAAAACAATTTCTGAGGCTATGGTATATTTGGTGCAAACTATGCACCTATCATGCACCGAAACTAACACTATCACTAAAAGGATCGAAATGTGGTTCTACATGACCCACGTCACCTAGGAGTTCCATCGGGTGCGTCCACAACGGCTTCTGAAGCTATGGTACGTTTGATGCAAACTGTGGATCTATCTTGCACCGAGACTAACACTATCTCCAAATGGATCGAAACGAGATTCTACATGACCCACGTCACCTAAGAGTTCCATCGGTAGCGCCCAAATTGATTTCTGAGCTTACGGTACATTCGGCGCAAACCGTGCACCTATCTTGAATCAAGATAAGCACAATCTCCAAATGAACTGAAATGAGCTTTCATTTGAGCCTCGTCACCTAGGAGTACCATCCGGTGTGTCCAAAACGATTTTGGAGCCTATGGTACGTTTGACGCAAATTGTGCAACTATCATGCACTGAAACTAACACCATTTCCAAAAGGATCGAAACGAGATTCTACATGACCCATGTCACCTAAGAGTTCCATTAGGTGCGTCAAAAACAGTTTCTAAAGCTATGGTACATTTGTTGCAAACCATGCACCTATATTGAATGAAGATTAGCACTATCTCCAAACGAACCGAAACGAGCTTCCATTTGAGCCTCGCCACCTAGGAGTACCACCCGGCATGTCCAAAACGATTTCTGAGCCTATAATACATTTGGCGTAAATTATGCAACTATCATGCACTGAAACTAACACTATCTCCAAAAGGATCGAAACGAGATTCTACATGACCTACTCACCTAGGAGTTCCTTCTGGTGCGTCCAAAATGATTTCTGAGCTTACGGTATGTTCGGTGCAAACCATGCACCTATCTTGAATCAAGGTTAGCACAATCTCCAAACATACCGAAACAAGCTTCCATTTGAGCCTCGTCACCTAGCAGTACATCCGGTGCATCCAAAACAATTTATAAGCCTATGGTACATTTGGCACAAACTATGCACCTATCATGCACCGAAACTAACACTATCTCCAAAAGGACCAAAAGGAGATTCTACATGACTCACGTCACCTAGGAGTTCGATTAGGTGCGTCCAAAATGATTTCTGAGGCTATGGTGCATTTGGTGCAAATTGTGGATCTATCTTGCACTGAGACTAACACTATCACCTAATGGACCAAAACAAGATTCTACATGACCCATGTTACATAGGAGTTCCATCGGGTGTGTCCATAATGATTTCCGAGCTTATGGTACATTCGGCACAAACCGAGCACCTGTCTTAAATCAAGATTAGCACTATCCCCATACGAACCGAAACGAGCTTCCATTTAAGTCCCATCACCTAGGAGTATCATATGGTGTGTCCAAAATGATATCTGAGCCTATGGTACATTTGGCGCAAACTGTGCACCTATCTTGCACTGAAACTAACACTATCTCGAAAATGGATCAAAACAAGCTTCCATTTGAGCCTCGTCACCCAGGACTACCATCCGGTGCATCCAAAACAAATTCTGAGGCTATGGTATGTTTGGTGCAAACTATGCACCTATCATGCACCGAAACTAACACTATCTCCAAAAGGACCAAAAGGAGATTCTACATGACTCACGTCACCTAGGAGTTCGATTAGGTGCGTCCAAAATGATTTCTAAGGCTATGGTACATTTGGTGCAAACTGTGGATCTATCTTGCACTGAGACTAACACTATCACCTAATAGACCAAAACACGATTCTACATGACCCACGTTACCTAGGAGTTCCATCAGGTGTGTCCATAATGATTTCCGAGCTTATGGTACGTTCGGCACAAACCGAGCACCTGTCTTGAATCAAGATTATCACTATCTCCATACGAACCGAAACGAGCTTCCATTTGACTCCCATCACCTAGGAGTATCATCTGGTGTGTCCAAAACGATTTCTGAGCCTATGGTACATTTGGCGCAAACTGTGCACCTATCTTGCACTGAAACTAACACTATCTCGAAATGGATCAAAACAAGCTTACATTTGAGCCTCGTCACCCAGGACTACCATCTGGTGCATCCAAAACAATTTCTGAGGCTATGGTATATTTGGTGCAAACTATGCACCTATCATGCACCGAAACTAACACTATCACTAAAAGGATCGAAATGTGGTTCTACATGACCCACGTCACCTAGGAGTTCCATCGGGTGCGTCCACAACGGCTTCTGAAGCTATGGTACGTTTGATGCAAACTGTGGATCTATCTTGCACCGAGACTAACACTATCTCCAAATGGATCGAAACGAGATTCTACATGACCCACGTCACCTAAGAGTTCCATCGGTAGCGCCCAAATTGATTTCTGAGCTTACGGTACATTCGGCGCAAACCGTGCACCTATCTTGAATCAAGATAAGCACAATCTCCAAATGAACTGAAATGAGCTTTCATTTGAGCCTCGTCACCTAGGAGTACCATCCGGTGTGTCCAAAACGATTTTGGAGCCTATGGTACGTTTGACGCAAATTGTGCAACTATCATGCACTGAAACTAACACCATTTCCAAAAGGATCGAAACGAGATTCTACATGACCCATGTCACCTAAGAGTTCCATTAGGTGCGTCAAAAACAGTTTCTAAAGCTATGGTACATTTGTTGCAAACCATGCACCTATATTGAATGAAGATTAGCACTATCTCCAAACGAACCGAAACGAGCTTCCATTTGAGCCTCGCCACCTAGGAGTACCACCCGGCATGTCCAAAACGATTTCTGAGCCTATAATACATTTGGCGTAAATTATGCAACTATCATGCACTGAAACTAACACTATCTCCAAAAGGATCGAAACGAGATTCTACATGACCTACTCACCTAGGAGTTCCTTCTGGTGCGTCCAAAATGATTTCTGAGCTTACGGTATGTTCGGTGCAAACCATGCACCTATCTTGAATCAAGGTTAGCACAATCTCCAAACATACCGAAACAAGCTTCCATTTGAGCCTCGTCACCTAGCAGTACATCCGGTGCATCCAAAACAATTTATAAGCCTATGGTACATTTGGCACAAACTATGCACCTATCATGCACCGAAACTAACACTATCTCCAAAAGGACCAAAAGGAGATTCTACATGACTCACGTCACCTAGGAGTTCGATTAGGTGCGTCCAAAATGATTTCTGAGGCTATGGTGCATTTGGTGCAAATTGTGGATCTATCTTGCACTGAGACTAACACTATCACCTAATGGACCAAAACAAGATTCTACATGACCCATGTTACATAGGAGTTCCATCGGGTGTGTCCATAATGATTTCCGAGCTTATGGTACATTCGGCACAAACCGAGCACCTGTCTTAAATCAAGATTAGCACTATCCCATACGAACCGAAACGAGCTTCCATTTAAGTCCCATCACCTAGGAGTATCATATGGTGTGTCCAAAATGATATCTGAGCCTATGGTACATTTGGCGCAAACTGTGCACCTATCTTGCACTGAAACTAACACTATCTCGAAAATGGATCAAAACAAGCTTCCATTTGAGCCTCGTCACCCAGGACTACCATCCGGTGCATCCAAAACAAATTCTGAGGCTATGGTATGTTTGGTGCAAACTATGCACCTATCATGCACCGAAACTAACACTATCTCCAAAAGGACCAAAAGGAGATTCTACATGACTCACGTCACCTAGGAGTTCGATTAGGTGCGTCCAAAATGATTTCTAAGGCTATGGTACATTTGGTGCAAACTGTGGATCTATCTTGCACTGAGACTAACACTATCACCTAATAGACCAAAACACGATTCTACATGACCCACGTTACCTAGGAGTTCCATCAGGTGTGTCCATAATGATTTCCGAGCTTATGGTACGTTCGGCACAAACCGAGCACCTGTCTTGAATCAAGATTATCACTATCTCCATACGAACCGAAACGAGCTTCCATTTGACTCCCATCACCTAGGAGTATCATCTGGTGTGTCCAAAACGATTTCTGAGCCTATGGTACATTTGGCGCAAACTGTGCACCTATCTTGCACTGAAACTAACACTATCTCGAAATGGATCAAAACAAGCTTACATTTGAGCCTCGTCACCCAGGACTACCATCTGGTGCATCCAAAACAATTTCTGAGGCTATGGTATATTTGGTGCAAACTATGCACCTATCATGCACCGAAACTAACACTATCACTAAAAGGATCGAAATGTGGTTCTACATGACCCACGTCACCTAGGAGTTCCATCGGGTGCGTCCACAACGGCTTCTGAAGCTATGGTACGTTTGATGCAAACTGTGGATCTATCTTGCACCGAGACTAACACTATCTCCAAATGGATCGAAACGAGATTCTACATGACCCACGTCACCTAAGAGTTCCATCGGTAGCGCCCAAATTGATTTCTGAGCTTACGGTACATTCGGCGCAAACCGTGCACCTATCTTGAATCAAGATAAGCACAATCTCCAAATGAACTGAAATGAGCTTCCATTTGAGCCTCGTCACCTAGGAGTACCATCCGGTGTGTCCAAAACGATTTTGGAGCCTATGGTACGTTTGGCACAAATTGTGCAACTATCATGCACTGAAACTAACACCATTTCCAAAAGGATCGAAACGAGATTCTACATGACCCACGTCACCTAAGAGTTCCATTAGGTGCGTCAAAAACAATTTCTAAAGCTATGGTACATTTGTTGCAAACCATGCACCTATATTGAATGAAGATTAGCACTATCTCCAAACGAACCGAAACGAGCTTCCATTTCAGCCTCGCCACCTAGGAGTACCATCCGGCATGTCCAAAACGATTTCTGAGCCTATAATACATTTGGCGTAAATTGTGCAACTATCATGCACTGAAACTAACACTATCTCCAAAAGGATCAAAATGAGATTCTACATGACCTACTCACCTAGGAGTTCCTTCTGGTGCGTCCAAAATGATTTCTGAGCTTACGGTATGTTCGGTGCAAACCATGCACCTATCTTGAATCAAGATTAGCACAATCTCCAAACATACCGAAACAAGCTTCCATTTGAGCCTCGTCACCTAGCAGTACGATCCGGTGCATCCAAAACAATTTCTAAGCCTATGGTACATTTGGCACAAACTGTGCACCTATCATGCACCGAAACTAACACTATCTCCAAAAGGACCAAAAGGAGATTCTACATGACTCACGTCACCTAGGAGTTCGATTAGGTGCGTCCAAAATGATTTCTGTGGCTATGGTACATTTGGTGCAAATTGTGGATCTATCTTGCACTGAGACTAACACTATCACCTAATGGACCAAAACAAGATTCTACATGACCCATGTTACATAGGAGTTCCATCGGGTGTGTCCATAATGATTTCCGAGCTTATGGTACATTCGGCACAAACCGAGCACCTGTCTTGAATCAAGATTAGCACTATCTCCATACGAACCGAAACGAGCTTCCATTTAAGTCCCATCACCTAGGAGTATCATATGGTGTGTCCAAAACGATATCTGAGCCTATGGTACATTTGGCGCAAACTATGCACCTATCTTGCACTGAAACTAACACTATCTCGAAAATGGATCAAAACAAGCTTCCATTTGAGCCTCGTCACCTAGGACTACCATCTGGTGCATCCAAAACAATTTCTGAGGCTATGGTATGTTTGGTGCAAACTGTGCACCTATCATGCACCGAAACTAACACTATCTCCGAAAGGACCAAAAGGAGATTCTACATGACTCACGTCACCTAGGAGTTCGATTAGGTGCGTCCAAAATGATTTCTAAGGCTATGGTACATTTGGTGCAAACTATGGATCTATCTTGCACTGAGACTAACACTATCACCTAATGGACCAAAACAAGATTCTACATGACCCACGTTACCTAGGAGTTCCATCGGGTGTGTCCATAATGATTTCCGAGCTTATGGTACGTTCGGCACAAACCGAGCACCTGTCTTGAATCAAGATTATCACTATCTCCATACGAACCGAAACGAGCTTCCATTTGACTCCCATCACCTAGGAGTATCATCTGGTGTGTCCAAAACGATTTCTGAGCCTATGGTACATTTGGCGCAAACTGTGCACCTATCTTGCACTGAAACTAACACTATCTCGAAATGGATCAAAACAAGCTTACATTTGAGCCTCGTCACCCAGGACTACCATCTGGTGCATCCAAAACAATTTATGAGGCTATGGTATATTTGGTGCAAACTGTGCACCTATCATGCACCGAAACTAACACTATCGCTAAAAGGATCGAAATGTGGTTCTACATGACCCACGTCACCTAGGAGTTCCATCGGGTGCGTCCAAAACGGCTTCTGAAGCTATGGTACGTTTGATGCAAACTGTGGATCTATCTTGCACCGAGACTAACACTATCTCCAAATGGATCGAAACGAGATTCTACATGACCCACGTCACCTAAGAGTTCCATCGGTACCGCCCAAATTGATTTCTGAGCTTACGGTACATTCGGCACAAACCGTGCACCTATCTTGAATCAAGATAAGCACAATCTCCAAATGAACTGAAATGAGCTTCCATTTGAGCCGCGTCACCTAGGAGTACCATCCGGTGTGTCCAAAACAATTTTGGAGCCTATGGTACGTTTGGCGCAAATTGTGCAACTATCATGCATTGAAACTAACACCGTTTCCAAAAGGATTGAAACGAGATTCTACATGACCCACGTCACCTAAGAGTTCCATTCGGTGCGTCAAAAATAGTTTCTAAAGCTATGGTACATTTGTTGCAAACCATGCACCTATATTGAATGAAGATTAGCACTATCTCCAAACTAACCGAAACGAGCTTCCATTTCAGCCTCGCCACCTAGGAGTACCATCCGGCATATCCAAAACGATTTCTGAGCCTATAATACATTTGGCGTAAATTGTGCAACTATCATGCACTGAAACTAACACTATCTCCAAAAGGATCGAAACGAGATTCTACATGACCTACTCACCTAGGAGTTCCTTCTGGTGCGTCCAAAATGATTTCTGAGCTTACAGTATGTTCGGTGCAAACCATGCACCTATCTTGAATCAAGATTAGCACAATCTCCAAACATACCGAAACAAGCTTCCATTTGAGCCTCGTCACCTAGCAGTACAATCCGGTGCATCCAAAACAATTTTCTAAGCCTATGGTACATTTGGCACAAACTGTGCACCTATCATGCACCGAAACTAACACTATCTCCAAAAGGACCAAAAGGAGATTCTACATGACTCACGTCACCTAGGAGTTTGATTAGGTGCGTCCAAAATGATTTCTGAGGCTATGGTACATTTGGTGCAAATTGTGGATCTATCTTGCACTGAGACTAACACTATCACCTAATGGACCAAAACAAAATTCTACATGACCCATGTTACATAGGAGTTCCATCGGGTGTGTCCATAATGATTTCTGATCTTATGGTACGTTCGGCACAAACCGAGCACCTGTCTTGAATCAAGATTAGCACTATCTCCATACGAACCGAAACGAGCTTCCATTTAAGTCCCATCACCTAGGAGTATCATATGGTGTGTCCAAAACGATATCTGAGCCTATGGTACATTTGGTGCAAACTGTGCACCTATCTTGCACTGAAACTAACACTATCTCGAAAATGGATCAAAACAAGCTTCCATTTGAGCCTCGTCACCCAGGACTACCATCCGGTGCATCCAAAACAATTTCTGAGGCTATGGTATGTTTGGTGCAAACTATGCACCTATCATGCACCGAAACTAACACTATCTCTAAAAGGACCAAAAGGAGATTCTACATGACACATGTCACCAAGGAGTTCCATTAGATGCGTCTAAAATGATTTCTGAGGCTATGGTACATTTGGTGCAAACTGTGGATCTATCTTGCGCTGAGACTAACACTATCACCAAATGGATCAAAACAAGATTCTACATGACCCACATTACCTAGGAGTTCCATCGGGTGCGTCCAAAATGATTTATGAGCTTATGGTATGTTCAGCACAAACCGTGCACCTGTCTTGAATCAAGATTAGCACTATCTCCATACGAACCGAAACAAGCTTGCATTTGAGTCCCATCACCTAGGATTATCATTTGGTGTGTCCAAAACGATTACTGAGCCTATGGTACATTTGGCGCAAACTGTGCACCTTTCTTGCACTGAAACAAGCTTCATTTGAGCCTCGTCACCCAGGAGTACCATCCCGTACATCCAAAACAATTTCTGAGCTTATGGTATGTTCGGCGCAAATTGTACACCTATCATGCACCCAAACTAACACTATCTCTAAAAGGAACAAAAGGAGATTCTACATGACCCACATCACCTGGGAGTTCCATCAGGTGCGTCCAAAATAATTTCTGAAGCTATGGTACATTTGGTGCAAGCTGTGGATCTATCTTACATTGATACTAACACTATCTGCGAACAGACCGAAATGAGATTCTACATGACCCACGTCACCTAGGAGTACCATCTGGTGCGTCCAAAATGATTTCCGAGCTTATGGTACGTTTGGCGGGAACCATGCACCTATCTCTTGAATCAAGATTAGCACAATCTCCAAACGAACCGAAACGAGCTTCCATTTGAGCCTCGTCACCTAGGACTACCATCCGGTGTGTCCAAAACGATTTCTGAGCCTATGGTACATTTGGCGCAAATTGTGCAACTATCATGCACCGAAACTAACACCATTTCCAAAAGGATCGAAATGAGATTCTACATCACCCACGTCACCTAGGAGTTCCATCAGGTGCGTCAAAAACAGTTTCTGAAGCTATGGTACATTTGTTGCAAACCGTACACCTATATTGAATGAAGATTAGCACTACCTCCAAACGAACCGAAACGAGCTTCCAATTGAGCCTCATCACCTAGGAGTACCATTCAGCGTGTCCAAAATGATTTCTGAGCCTATGGTACATTTAACGCAAATTGTGCAACTATCATGCACTGAAACTAACATATCTCCAAAAGGAAATTCTACATGACCCACTCACCTAGGAGTTCCTTCTGGTGCGTCCAAAATGATTTCCGAGCTTACGGTACGTTTGGTGCAAATCGTGCACCTATCTTGAATCAAGATTAGCACAATCTCCAAACAAACCGAAACGAGCTTCCATTTGAGCCTCGTCACCTAGGACTACCATCTGTTTTGTCCATAATGATTTCTGAGCCTATAGTACGTTTGGCGCAAACTGTGCACCTATCCTGAACCGAAACTAACACTATCTCTAAAAGGATTGAAATGAGGTTCTACATGACCCACGTCACCTAGGACTTCCATTAGGTGCGTCCAAAACGGTTTCTGAAGCTATGGTACGTGTGGTGCAAACTGTGGATCTATCTTGCGCTGAGACTAACACTATCACCAAATGGACCAAAACAAGATTCTATATGACCCACGTTACCTAGGAGTTGCATCGGTGCGTCCAAAATGATTTCCGAGCTTATGGTAATTTCAACAAAAACTGTGCCGCTACCTTGAATCAAGATTAGCACTATCTCCAAACAAACTGAAACGAGTTTCCATTTGAGCCTCGTCACCTAGGAGTACCATCTAGTGCGTCCAAAACGATTTCTGAGCCTATGGTACATTTGATGCAAACTGTTGATCTATCTTGTATCGATACTAACACTCTCTCCAAACGGACCAAAACAGGATTCTTAATGACTCACGTCACCTAGGAGTTCCATCGGGTGCGTCCAAAATAATTTTTGAGGCTATGCTACGTTTGGTTCAAACTATGGATCTATCTTGCACCGATACTATCACTATCTCCAAATGGACCGAAACAAGATTCTACATGACCCACGTCACCTAGGAGTTCCTTCTGTTCCGTCCAAAATGATTTCCGAGCTTACGGTACGTTCGGTGCAAACCGTGCGCCTATCTTAAATCAAGATTAGCATAATCTCCAAACGAACCGAAATGAGCTTCCATTTGAGCCTCGTCACCTAGGACTACCATCCGTTTTGTCCATAATGATTTCTGAGCCTATAGTATATTTGGCGCAAACTGTGCACCTATCCTGAACCGAAACTAACACTATCTCTAAAAGGATCGAAATGAGGTTCTACATGACCCACGTCACCTAGGAGTTCCATCAGGTGTGTCCAAAATAGTTTCTGAAGCTATGGTACGTTTGGTGTAAACTGTGAATTTGTCTTGCACCGATATTAACACTATCTCAACTGCACCGAAACGAGATTCTTCATGACCCAAGTCAACTAGGAGTTCCATCGGGTGTGTCTAAAATTATTTCCAAGCTTACGGTACGTTCGGCGCAAACCATGCACCTATCTTGAATGAAGATTAGCACTATCTCCATACAAACCAAAACGTGCTTCCATTTGAGCCTCATCACCTAGGAGTATCATCCGGTGTGTCCAAAATGATTTCTGAGCCGATGGTACGTTTGGCGCAAACTATGCACTAATCTTGCACTGAAACTAATACTATCTCCAAATGGACCGCAACGAGCTTCCATTTTAGCCTCATCACCAAGGAGTACCATCCGGTGCATCCAAAACAATTTTCGAGCCTACGGTATGTTTGGCGTAAACCGTGCACCCATCATGCACCGAAACTAACACTAACTCCAAAAGGACCGAAAGCAGATTCTACATGACCCACGTCACCTAGGAGTTCCATCAGGTGTGTACAAAATGATTTCCATGGCTATGGTACGTTGGGTGCAAATTGTGGATATATCTTGCACCGAGACTAACACTATCTCCAAATAGACTGAAACGAGATTCTACATGACCTACGTCACCTAAGAGTTCCATCGGGTGCATCCACAATGATTTCCTAGCTTATAGTACGGTCGGCGAAAACCGTGCACCTATCTTGAATCAAGATTAGCACTATCTCCAAACGAACCGAAACGAGCTTCCATTTGATCCTCGTCACCTAGGAGTACCCTCTGGTGTGTCCAAAATGATTTCGGAGCCTTTGGTACATTTGGCGCAAATTGTGCAACTACCATGCACTGAAACTAACACTATCTCCAAAAGGATCGAAACGACATTCTACATGACTCACGTCACCTAGGAGTTCCATCAGGTGCGTCCAAAACAGTTTCTGAAGCTATGATACATTTGGTGCAAACTATGGATCTATCTTGCAACGATACCAACACTTTCTCCAAACAAACCGAAACGAGATTCTACATGACCCACGTCACCTTAGAGTTCCATCCGGTGCGTCCAAAATAATTTCTAAGCTTACGGTACGTTCGGTGCAAACCGTGCACCTATCTTAAATTAAGATTAGCACTATCTCCAAACAAACCGAAATGAGCTTCCATTTGAACCTCGTCACCTAGGAGTACCATCCGGTGTGTCCAAAACGATTTTTGAGCCTATGGTACATTTGGCACAAATTGTGCAACTATCATGTACCGAAACTAACACTATCTCCAAAAGGATCGAAACGAGATTCTACATGACCCACCTCACCTAGGTGTTCCATCGGGTGCGTCAAAAATAGTTTCTAAATGATTTCTGAGGCTATGGTACGTTTGGTTCAAACTGTGGATCTATCTTGCGCCGAGACTAACAATATCTCCGAATGGACCGAAACTAGATTCTACATGATCCACGTCACCTAGGTGTTCCATCGGGTGCGTCTAAAATGATTTTTGAGCTTACGGTACGTTTAGCATAAATCATGCACCTATCTTGAATCAAGATTATCACAATCTCCAAATGAACCGAAACAAGCTTCCATTTGAGCCTCGTCTCCTAGGACTACCATCCGTTTTGTCCATAATGATTTCTGAGCCTATAGTATGTTTGGCACAAACTGTGCACCTATGCTGAACTGAAACTAACACTTTCTCTAAAAGGATCGAAATGAGGTTCTACGTGACCCACGTCACCTAGGAGTTCCATCAGGTGCGTCCAAAACAGTTTGTGAAGCAATGGTACGTTTGGTGCAAACTGTGGATTTATCTTGCACCGATACTAACACTATCTCAACCGGACCAAAACGAGATTCTTCATGACCCACGTCACCTAGGAGTTCCATCGGGTGCGTTCAAAATGATTTCTGAGCTTACGGTACGTTTGGCGCAAACCGTGCACCTATCTTGAATCAAGATTAGCACTATCTCCAAACGAACCAAAACGAGCTTCCATTTGAGCCTCATCACCTAGGAGTATCATCCGGTGTGTCCAAAATGATTTCTGAGCCTATGGTACATTTGGCGCAAATTGTGCACCTATCTTGCACTGAAACTAACATTGTCTTCAAGGGGACTAAATCGAGCTTCCATTTGAACCTCGTCACCTAGGAGTACCATCTGGTGCATCCAAAATAATTTATGAGCCTATGGTATGTTTGGCGCAAACCCGGAGCTATCATGCATGAAACTAACACTATCTATAACATGACCGAATGGAGATTCTACATGTCCCACGTCACATAGTAGTTCCATCTAGTGTGTCCAAAATGATTTCTGAGGCTATCTTGCACCGAGACTAACACTATCTCAAAATGGACCGAAACGAGGTTGTACATGACCCACGTCACCTAGGAGTTCCATCGAGTGCATCTAAAATGGTTTCCGAGCTTATGGTTCGTTCGGCGCAAACAGTGCACCTATCTTCAATCAAGATTAGCACTATCTCGAAACGAACCGAAACGAGCTTTCATTTGAGCCTCGTCACCTAGGAGTACCACCTGGTGTGTTCAAAACGATTTTCGAGGCTATGTTATGTTTGGTGCAAATATGGATCTATCTTGCACCGAGTCTAACACTATCTCTAAACAGACCAAAACAAGGTTCTACATGACCCACGTCACCTATGAGTTCCATCAGATGCATCCAAAATAATTTCTGAGTCTACGGTACGCTTGGCGCAAACTGTGCACCTATCTTGAATCAAGATTAGCACCATTTCCAAACGATCTAAAACGAGCTTCCATTTGACCCTCGTCACCCAGGAGTACCATCTGGTGTATCCAAAACAATTTCTGAGCCTATGGTATGTTTGGTGCAAATCGTGCACCTACATGCACCGAAACTAACACTGTCTCCAAAAGGAGAGAAATGAGATTCTACATGACCCACCTCACCTAGGAGTACCATCCGGTGTGTCCAAAACGATTTCTGAGCCTATGTTACATTTGGCGCAAAATGTGCAACTATCATGCACCGAAACTAACACTATCTCCAAAAGGATCGAAACGAGATTCTACATGACCCACGTCACCTA
Source organism: Saccharum officinarum (assembly GCA_020631735.1). NCBI lineage: Eukaryota > Viridiplantae > Streptophyta > Magnoliopsida > Poales > Poaceae > Saccharum > Saccharum officinarum. The sequence goes on along the minus strand of CM036212.1, from coordinate 30,323,954 downwards.
GGAGTTCCATCTGGTGTGTCCAAAATGATTTCCGAGCTTACGGTACGTTCGGTGCAAACTGTGCACCTATCTCTTGAATCAAGATTAGCACAATCTACAAACGAACCAAAATGAGCTTCCATTTGAGCCTCGTCACCTAGGAGTGCCATCCGTTTTGTCCAAAATGATTTCTGAGCCTATAGTACCTTTGGCGCAAACTGTGCACCTATCCTGAACCGAAACAAACACTATCTCTAAAAGGATCGAAATGAGGTTCTACATGACCCACGTCACCTAGGAGTTCCATCAGGTGCGTCCAAAACGGTTTCTGAAGCTGTGGTACATTTGGTGCAAACCCTGCAACTATCATGCATCGAACTAACACTATCTCCAAAAGGATCGAAACAAGATTCTACATGACCCACGTCACCTAGGAGTTCCATCTAGTTCGTCCAAAATGATTTCTGAGGCTATCTTGCACCGAGGCTAACAGTATCTCAAAATGGACCAAAACGAGGTTCTACATGACCCACGTCACCTAAGAGATCCATCGGGTGCGTCCAAAATGATTTTCGAGCTTATGGTACATTCGGCGCAAACCGTGCACCTATCTTCAATCAAGATTAGCACTATCACGAAACGAACCGAAACAAGCTTTCATTTGAGCGTCGTCACCTAGGTGTACCATCCGGTGCGTTCAAAACAATTTCTGAGGCTATGGTATGTTTGGTGCAAACTGTGGATCTACCTTGCACCGAGTCTAACACTATCTCCAAATGGACCGAAATGAGATTCTACATAACCCATGCCACCTAGATGTTCCATCAGATTCCTCCAAAATGATTTCTGAGTCTATGGTACACTTGGCTCAAACCGTGCACCTATCTTGAATCAAGATTAGCGCTATTTCCAAACGATTCGAAACGAGCTTCCATTTGACCCTCGTCACCAGGAGTACCATCTGGTGCATCCAAAACAATTTCTGAGCCTATGGTATGTTTGGCGCAAACCGTGCACCTATCATGCACCAAAACTAACACTATCTCCAAAAGGAGCGAAAGGAGATTCTACATGACCCACGTCACCTAGGAGTTCCATCAGGTGCATCCAAAACAGTTTTCTGAAGCTATGGTACATTTGGTGCAAACTATGGATCTATCTTACATCGATACTAACACTATCTACAAACGGACTGAAACGAGATTCTACATGACCCACGTCACCTAGGATTTCCATCTGGTGCGTCCAAAATGATTTCTGAGCTTACGGTACGTTCGGCGCAAACTGTGCACCTATCTTGAATCAAGATTAGCACTATCTCCATACGAACCAAAACGAGCTTCCATTTGAGCCTTATCACCTAGGAGTATCATCCGGTGTGTCCAAAATGATTTCTGAGCCTATGGTACATTTGGCGCAAACTGTGCACCTATCTTGCACTGAAACTGACACCGTCTCCAAACAGATCGAAACAAGCTTCCATTTGAGCCTCGTCACCTAGGAGTACCATCCGGTGCATCCAAAACAATTTCTGAGCCTATGGTATGTCTGGCACAAACTGTGCACGTATGATGCACCGAAACTAACACTATCTGCAATAGGATCGAAAGGAGATTCTACATGACTCACGTCACTTAGGAGTTCCATGAGGTGCGTCTAAAATGATTTCTGAGGCAATGGTATATTTGGTTCAAACTGTGGATCTATCTTGCACTGAGACTAACACTATCACCAAATGGACCAAAACAAAATTCTACTTGACCCACATTACCTAGGACTTCCATCGGGTGTGTCCAAGTTGATTTCTAAGCTTACGGTACGTTTGGCGCAAACCGTGCACCTATCTTGAATCAAGATTAGCACAATCTCCAAAGGAACCAAAACGAGCTTCCATTTGATCCTCATCACCTATGAGTACCATCCGGTGTGTCCAAAACAATTTCTGAGCCAATGGTATGTTTGGCGCAAATTGTGCAACTATCATGCACCGAAACTAACACTATATCGAAAAGGATCGAAACAAGATTCTACATGAGCCATGTCACCTAGGAGTTCCATCTGGTGCGTCCAAAATGATTTGTGAGGTTATGGTACGTTTGGTTCAAACTGAGGATCTATCTTGCACCGAGACTAACACTATCTCTAAATGGACAGTACCAAGATTCTACATGACCCACGTCACCTAGGAGTTCCATCGAGTGCGTCCAAAATAATTTTTGAGCTTACGGTACGTTAGGTACAAACCGTGCACCTATCTTAAATCTAGATTAGCACTATCTCCAAACAAACCAAAACGAGCTTCCATTTGAGCCTCGTCACCTATCTTGCACTGAAACTAACACTATCTTCAAACAGACTAAATCGAGCTTCCATTTGAACCTCGTCACCCAAGAGTACCATCCGGTGCATCCAAAATAATTTATGAGCCTATGGTATGTTTGGCGCAAACCCTGCAGCTATCATGCAAGAAACTAACACTATCTATAAAAAGGACCGAATGGAGATTCTACATGACCCACGTCACCTAGGTGTTCCATCTAGTGCGTCCAAAATGATTTCTGAGGCTATCTTGCACCGAGACTAACACTATCTCAAAATGGACCAAAACGAGGTTCTACATGACCCACGTCACCTAGGAGTTCCATCGGGAGCGTCCAAAATGATTTCCGAGCTTATGGTGCGTTCGGCGCAAATCGTGCACCTATCTTCAATCAAGATTAGCACTATCTCAAAACGAACCGAAACGAGCTTTCATTTGAGCCTCATCACCTAGGAGTACCATCCGGTGCGTGTAAAACAATTTTTGAGGCTATGGTATGTTTGGTGCAAACTGTGGATCTATCTTGCACCGAGTCTAACACTATCTCCAAACGGATCGAAACGAGATTCTACATGACCCACGTCACCAAGGAGTTCCATCAGATGCGTCAAAAATGATTTCTGAGTCTACGGTACGTTTGGCGCAAACCGTGCACCTATCTTTAATCAAGATTAGCACCATTTCCAAATGATCCGAAACGAGCTTCCATTTGACACTCGTCACCCAGGAGTACCATCTAGTGCATCCAAAATAATTTCTGAGCCTATAGTATGTTTGGCGCAAACCGTGCACCTATCATGCACCGAAACTAATATTATCTCTAAAAGGAGCGAAAGGAGATTCTACATGACCCACGTCACCTAGGAGTTCCATCTGGTGCACCAATCTTGAATCAAGATTAGCACTACCTCCATACGAACCGAAACGAGCTTGCATTTGAGGCTCATCACCTAGGAGTATCATCTGGTGTGTCCAAAATGATTTCTGAGCCTATGGTACATTTGGCGCAAATTGTGCACCTATCTTGCACTGAAACTAATACTGTATCCAAACGGACCGAAATGAGCTTCCATTTTAGCTTCGTCACCCAGGTGTACCATCCGGTGCATCCAAAACAATTTTCGAGCAGGTATGTTTGGCGCAAATCGTGCACCTATCAGCACCGAAACTAACACTATCTCCAAAAGGACCGAAAGGAGATTCTATATGACCCACGTCACCTAGGAGTTCCATCAGGTGCGTCTAGAATGATTTCTGAGGATCTATCTTGTACCGAGACTAACACTATCTCCAAATGGACCGAAACGAGATTGTACATGACTTACATCACCTAGGAGTTCCATCAGGTGTATCCAAAATGGTTTTTGAAGTTGTGGAACGTTTGGTGCAAACTGTGGATCTATCTTCCACCGACACTAACACTATCTCCAAATGGACCAAAATGAGATTCTACATGACCCACGTCACCCAAGAGTTCCATCGGTTGCGTCCAAATTGATTTCCTAGCTTACGGTACGTTCGGCGCAAACCGTGCACCTATCTTGAATCAAGATAAGCACATCTCCAAATGAACCGAAACGAGCTTCCATTTGAGCCTCATCACCTAGGAGTACCATCCGATGTGTCCAAAATGATTTCTAAGCCTATAGTACATTTGGCACAAATTGTGCAACTATCATGCACCGAAACTAACACTATCTCCAAAAGGATCGAAAGGAGATTCTACATGACCCACGTCAGCTAGCAGTTCCATCTAGTGCGTCCAAAATGAATTCCGAGCTTACGGTATGTTCGTGCACATATCTCTTGAATCAAGATTAGCACAATCTACAGACAAACTGAAACGAGCTTCCATTTGAGCCTCGTCCCCTAGGACTACCATCCGTTTTGTCCAAATTGATTTCTGAGCCTATAGTACATTTGGCGCAAACTGTGCACATATCTTCAATAGAGATTAGCACAATCGAAAAACGAACTGAAACGAGCTTCCAATTGATCCTCATCACCTAGGAGTACCATCTGGTGTGTCCAAAACGATTTCTGAGCCTATGGTACATTTGGCGCAAATTGTGCAACTATCATGCACCAAAACTTACATTATCTCCAAAAGGATCAAAACGAGATTCTACATGACCCACGTCACCTAGGAGCTCCATCTGGTGCGTCCAAAATGATTTATGAGCTTACGGTACGTTTGACGCAAACCGTGCACCTATCTTGAATCAAGATTAGCACCATTTATAAATGTTCCGAAACGAGCTTCTATTTGACCTTCGTCAGCCAGGAGTACCATCCGGTGCATCCAAAACAATTTTTGAGCCTATGGTATGTTTGGCGCAAACCGTGCTCCTGTCATGCACTGAAACTAACACTATCTACAAAAAGGAGCGAAAGGAGATTCTACATGACCCACGTCACCTAGGAGTTCCATCAGGTGCGACCAAAACAGTTTCTGAAGCTATGGTACATTTGGTGCAAACTGTGGATCTATCTTACATCGATACTAACTCTATCTACAAACGGACCGAAACAAGATTCTAAATGACCCAGGTCACCTAGGAGTTCCATCTGGTGCATCCAAAATGATTTCCGAGCTTACGGTATGTTTCGGCACAAACCGTGCACCTATCACTTGAATCAAGATTAGCATAATCTCCAAATGAACCGAAACGAGCTTGCATTTGAGCCTCATCACCAAGGAGTATCGTCCGGTGTGTCCAAAATGATTTCTGAGCCTATGGTACGTTTGGCACAAACTGTGCACCTATCTTGCACTGAAACTAATATTGTCTCCAAATGGACCAAAACGAGCTTCCATTTTAGCCTCGTCACCGATACTAACACTATCTCCAAATGGACCGAAACAAGATTCTACATGACCCATGTCACCATGGAGTTCCTTCGGGTGCGTCCAAAATAATTTTTGGGCTTACGGTACGTTCAGTGCAAACCGTGCACCCATCTTAAATCAAGATTAGCACTATCTCCAAACGAAGCGAAATGAGGTTCCATTTGAGCCTCGTCACCTCTGAGTATCATCCGATGTGTCCAAAATGATTTCTGAGCCTATGGTACGTTTGGTGCAAATTGTGCAACTATCATGCACCGAAACTAACACTATCACCAAAAGGATCGAAACGAGGTTCTACATGACCTATGTCACCTAGGAGTTCCATCGGGTGCGTCCAAAATAACTTCCGAGCTTACGGTATGTTCGGTGCAAATGTGCACCTATCTTGAATCAAGATTAGCACAATCTCCAAACGAACCGAAACGAGCTTCCATTTGAGCCTTGTCACCTAGGAGTCCCATCTGGTGTGTCCAAAATGATTTCTAAGACTATGGTACGTTTGGCGCAAAATAGTGCAACTTTCATGCACTGAAACTAACACTATCTTCAAAAGGATCGAAACGAGATTCTACATGGCCCACGTCGCCTAGGGGTTTCATCAGGTGCGTCCAAAACAGTTTCTGGAGCTATGGTACATTTGGTGCAAATAGTGGATCTATCTTGCACCGATACTAACACTATCTCCAAATGGACAGAAACGAGATTCTACATGACCCACCTCACCTTAGAGTTCTATCGGGTGCGTCCAAAATGATTTCTGAGCTTACGGTATGTTCAGTGCAAAACGTGCAGCTATCTTGAATCAAGATTAGCACAATCTCCAAACGAACTGAAACGAGCTTCCATTTGAGCCTTGTCACCTAGGAGTCCCATCTGGTGTGTCCAAAACGATTTCTAAGACTATGGTACGTTTGGCGCAAAATAGTGCAACTTTTATGCACTGAAACTAACACTATCTTCAAAAGGATCGAAACAAGATTCGACATGGCCCACGTCGCCTAGGGGTTTCATCAGGTGCGTCCAAAACAGTTTCTGAAGCTATGGTACATTTGGTGCAAATAGTGGATCTATCTTGCACTGATACTAACACTATCTCCAAACGGACCGAAACGAGATTCTAGATGACCCACCTCACCTTGGAGTTCCATCGGGTGCGTCCAAAATGATTTCTGAGGCTATGGTACGTTTGGCTAAAATTGTGGATCTATCTTGCACCGAGACTAACACTATCTCCAAATGGATCGAAACTAGATTCTACATGACCCACGTCACCTAGGAGTTCCATCGGGTGCGTCCAAAATGATTTTAGAGCTTACGGTACGTTCGGTGCAAAACGTGCACCTATCTTGAATCAAGATTAGCACAATCTCCAAACAAACCGAAACAAGCTTCCATTTGAGCCTGGTCACCTAGGAGTACCATCCAGTGTGTCCAAAATGATTTCTAAGCCTATGGTACGTTTGGCGCAAATTGTGCAACTATCATGCACTGAAACTAACACTATCTCCAAATGGATCGAAACTAGATTCTACAAGACCCACGTCACCTAGGAGTTCCATCGGGTGTGTCCAAAATGATTTTTGAGCTTACGGTACGTTCGGAGCAAAACGTGCACCTATCTTAATCAAGATTAGCACAATCTCCAAACAAACCGAAACAAGCTTCCATGTGACTGTGAGCCTAGTCACCTAGGAGTACCATCCAGTGTGTCCAAAACAATTTCTGAGTCTATGGTATGTTTGGCGCAAATTGTGCAACTATCATGCACTGAAACTAACACTATCTCCAAAAGGATTGAAACTAGATTCTACATGACCCACGTCACCTAGGAGTTCCATCGGGTGCGTCCAAAATGATTTCTGAGCCTATTCTACGTTAGGTTCAAACTGTGGATCTATCTTGCACCGAGACTAACACTATCTCTAAATGGACCGAAACAAGATTCTACATGACCCACGTCACCTAGGTCTTTCATCGGGTGCGTCCAAATTGATTTCCGAGCTTACGATACATACGGCGCAAAACGTGCACCTATCTTGAATCAAGATTAGCACAATCTCCAAATGAACCAAAACGAGCTTCCATTTGATCCTCGACACCTAGGTACCCCATCCGGTGTGTACAAAACGATTTCTGAGCTAATGGTACGTTTGGCGCAAATTATGCAACTACCATGCACCGAAACTAACACTATCTCCGAAAGGATCGAAACGAGATTCTACATGACCCACGTCACCTAGGAGTTCCATCAGGTGTGTCCAAAATAGTTTTCTGAAGCTATGGTACATTTGGTGCATACTGTGGATCTATGTTGCACCGATACTAACACTATCTCCAAACGGACCGAAATGAGATTCTACATGACCCACCTCACCTTAGATTTCCATCAGGTGCGCCCAAAATAATTTCTAAGCTTACGGTACGTTCGGTGCAAACCGTGCACCTATCTTAAATCAAGATTGGCACTATCTCCAAGCGAAGCGAAATGAGCTTCCATTTGAGCCTCGTCACCTAGGAGTATCATCCGGTATGGCCAAAACAATTTCTAAGCCTATGGTACGTTTGGGGCAAATTGTGCAACTATCATTCACCGAAACTAAGACTATCGCCAAAAGGATCGAAACGAGGTTCTACATGACCCACGTCACCTAGGAGTTCCATCGGGTGCGTCCAAAATGACTTCTGACCTTACGGTACGTTCAACGAAAACCGTGCACCTATCTTGAATCAAGATTAGCACTATATCCAAACAAACCGAAATGAGCTTCCATTTGAGCCTCGTCACCTTGGAGTACCATCCGATGTGTCCAAAACGTTTTCTGAGCCTATGGTATGTTTCGCATAAATTGTGCAACTATCATGCACCGAAACTAATACTATCTCCGAAAGGATCGAAATGAGATTCTACATGACCCACGTCACCTAGGAGTTCCATCAGGTGCATCCATATAGTTTTCTAAAGCTATGGTACATTTGGTGCAAATTGTGCAACTATCTTGCACCGAAACTAACACTATATCCAAAAGGATCGAAACGAGATTATACATGACCCACGTCACCTAGGAGTTACATCGGGTGCGTCCAAAATGATTTCTGAGCCTATGCTACGTTTGGGTCAAACTGTAGATCTATCTTGAACTGAGACTAACACTATCTCCAAATGGACCGAAACAAGATTCTACATGACCCACATCACCTAGGTGTTCCATCGGTTTCGTCCAAATTGATTTCCGAGCTTACGGTACGTTCGGTGCAAACCGTGCACCTATCTTAAATCAAGATTAGCACTATCTCCAAACGAAGCGAAATGAGCTTCCATTTGAGCCTCGTCAACTAGGAGTATCACCCGGTATGTCTAAAATGATTTCAGAGCCAATGGTACATTTGGCACAAATTGTGCAACTATCATGCACCGAAACTAACACTATCACCAAAAGGGTCGAAATGAGGTTCTACATGACCTAGTCACCTAGGAGTTCCATCGGGTGCATCCAAAATAGTTTTCTAAAGCTATGGTATATTTGGTGCATACTGTGAATCTATCTTGCACCGATACTAACACTATCTCTAAACAGACCGAAACGAGATTCTACATGACCCACGTCACCTTAGAGTTCCATCAGGGGTGTCCAAAATAATTTCTGAGCTTACGGTATGTTCGGTGGAAACCGTGCACCTATCTGAAATCAAGATTAGCACTATCTCCAAACGAAGCGAAATGTGCTTCCATTTGGCCTCGTCACCTAGGAGTATCATCCGGTATGGCCAAAACGATTTCTGAGCCAATGGTACGTTTGGGGCAAATTGTGCAACTATCATGCACCGAAACTAACACTATCTCCAAAAGGATCGAAACGAGGTTCCACATGACCCACGTCACCTAGGAGTTCCATCGGGTGCGTCCAAAATGATTTCTGACCTTACGGTACGTTCAACGAAAACCGTGCACCTATCTTGAATCAAGATTAGCACTATATCCAAACAAACCGAAATGAGCTTCCATTTGAGCCTTGTCAAATAGGAGTACCATCTGGTGTGTCCAAAATGATTTCTAAGACTATGGAACGTTTGGCGCAAAATTGTGCAACTATCATGCACCGATACTAACACTATCTTCAAAAGGATCAAAACGAGATTCTACATGACCCACGTCGCCTAGGAGTTTCATCAGGTGCGTCCAAAACAGTTTCTGAAGCTATGGTACATTTGGTGCAAATAGTGGATCTATCTTGCACCGATACTAACACTATCTCCAAACGGACCGAGACGAGATTCTATATGACCCACCTCACCTTGGAGTTCCATCGGGTGCGTCCAAAATAATTTCCGAGCTTACGGTACGTTCGGTGCAAACCGTGCACCTATCTTAAATCAAGATTAGCACTATCTCCAAACGAAGTGAAATGAGCTTCCATTTGAGCCTCGTCACCTAGGAGTATCATCCGGTATGTCCAAAATGATTTCATAGCCTATGGTACGTTTGGGGCAAATTGTGCAACTATCATGCACCGAAACTAACACTATCACCAAAAGGGTCGAAATGAGGTTCTACATGACCTAGTCACCTAGGAGTTTCATCGGGTGCATCCAAAAATACTTCCGAGCTTATGGTATGTTCCGTGCAAAACGTGCACCTATCTTAAATCAAGATTAGCACAATCTCCAAACGAACCGAAATGAGCTTCCATTTGAGCCTCGTCACCTAGGAGTACCATCCGGTGTGTCCAGAACGATTTCTGAGTCTATGGTATGTTTCGCGTAAATTGTGCAACTATCATGCACCGAAACTAATACTATCTCCGAAAGGATCGAAACGAGATTCTACATGACCCACGTCACCTAGGAGTTCCATCAGGTGCATCCATATAGTTTTCTGAAGCTATGGTACATTTGGTGCAAATTGTGCAACTATCTTGCACCGAAACTAACACTATATCCAAAAGGATCGAAACGAGATTCTACATGACCCACGTCACCTAGGAGTTACATCGGGTGTGTCCAAAATGATTTCTGAGCCTATGCTACATTTGGTTCAAACTGTGGATCTATCTTGCACTGAGACTAACACTATCTCCAAATGGACCAAAACAAGATTCTACATTACCCACGTCACCTAGGTGTTCCATTGGTTTCGTCCAAATTGATTTCCGAGCTTACGGTACGTTCGGCGCAAATCGTGGACCTATCTTGAATCAAGATTAGCACAATCTCCAAACGAACCGAAACGAGCTTCCATTTGATCCTCGACACCTAGGAGTACCATCCGGTGTGTCCAAAACGATTTCAGAGCCAATGGTACGTTTGGCGCAAATTGTGCAACTATCATGCACCGAAACTAACACTATCACCAAAAGGGTCGAAATGAGGTTCTACATGACCTAGTCACCTAGGAGTTCCATCGGGTGCGTCCAAAATAGTTTTCTAAAGCTATGGTATATTTGGTGCATACTGTGGATCTATCTTGCACCGATACTAACACTATCTCCAAACGGACCGAAACGAGATTCTACATGACCCACGTCACCTTAGAGTTCCATCAGGGGCGTCCAAAATAATTTCTGAGCTTACGGTATGTTCGGTGGAAACCGTGCACCTATCTGAAATCAAGATTAGCACTATCTCCAAACGAAGCGAAATGTGCTTCCATTTGAGCCTCGTCACCTAGGAGTATCATCCGGTATGGCCAAAACGATTTCTGAGCCAAGGGTACGTTTGGGGCAAATTGTGCAACTATCATGCACCGAAACTAACACTATCTCCAAAAGGATCGAAACGAGGTTCTACATGACCCACGTCACCTAGGAGTTCCATCGGGTGCGTCCAAAATGATTTCCGACCTTACGGTACGTTCAACGAAAATCGTGCACCTATCTTGAATCAAGATTAGCACTATATCCAAACAAACCGAGAGCTTCCATTTGAGCCTTGTCAACTAGGAGTACCATCTGGTGTGTCCAAAATGATTTCTAAGACTATGGAACGTTTGGCGCAAAATTGTGCAACTATCATGCACCGATACTAACACTATCTTCAAAAGGATCAAAACGAGATTCTACATGACCCACGTCGCCTAGGAGTTTCATCAGGTGCGTCCAAAATAGTTTCTGAAGCTATGGTACATTTGGTGCAAATAGTGGATCTATCTTGCACCGATACTAACACTATCTCAAACGGACCGAGACGAGATTCTACATGACCCACCTCACCTTGGAGTTCCATCGGGTGCGTCCAAAATAATTTCCAAGCTTACGGTACGTTCGGTGCAAACCGTGCACCTATCTTAAATCAAGATTAGCACTATCTCCAAACGAAGTGAAATGAGCTTCCATTTGAGCCTCGTCACCTAGGAGTATCATCCGGTATGTCCAAAATGATTTCATAGCCTATGGTACGTTTGGGGCAAATTGTGCAACTATCATGCACCGAAACTAACACTATCACCAAAAGGGTCGAAATGAGGTTCTACATGACCTAGTCACCTAGGAGTTCCATCGGGTGCATCCAAAATTACTTCCGAGCTTACGGTATGTTGGGTGCAAAACGTGCACCTATCTTAAATCAAGATTAGCACAATCTCCAAACGAACCGAAATGAGCTTCCATTTGAGCCTCGTCACCTAGGAGTACCATCCGGTGTGTCCAAAACGATTTCTGAGCCTATGGTATGTTTCGCGCAAATTGTGCAACTATCATGCACCGAAACTAATACTATCTCCGAAAGGATCGAAACGAGATTCTACATGACCCACGTCACCTAGGAGTTCCATCAGGTGCATCCATATAGTTTTCTGAAGCTATGGTACATTTGGTGCAAATTGTGCAACTATCTTGCACCGAAACTAACACTATATCCAAAAGGATCGAAACGAGATTCTACATGACCCACGTCACCTAGGAGTTACATCGGGTGCGTCCAAAATGATTTCTGAGCCTATGCTACGTTTGGTTCAAACTGTGGATCTATCTTGCACTGAGACTAACACTATCTCCAAATGGACCGAAACAAGATTCTACATGACCCACGTCACCTAGGTGTTCCATCGGTTTCGTCCAAATTGATTTCCGAGCTTACGGTACGTTCAGCGCAAATCGTGGACCTATCTTGAATCAAGATTAACACAATCTCCAAACGAACCGAAACGAGCTTCCATTTGATCCTCGACACCTAGGAGTACCATCCGATGTGTCCAAAACGATTTCAGAGCCAATGGTACATTTGGCACAAATTGTGCAACTATCATGCACCGAAACTAACACTATCACCAAAAGGGTCGAAATGAGTTCTACATGACCTAGTCACCTAGGAGTTCCATCGGGTGCGTCCAAAATAGTTTTCTAAAGCTATGGTATATTTGGTGCATACTGTGGATCTATCTTGCACCGATACTAACACTATCTCCAAACGGACCGAAACGAGATTCTACATGACCCACGTCACCTTAGAGTTCCATCAGGGGCGTCCAAAATAATTTCTGAGCTTACGGTATGTTCGGTGGAAACCGTGCACCTATCTGAAATCAAGATTAGCACTATCTCCAAACGAAGCGAAATGTGCTTCCATTTGAGCCTCGTCACCTAGGAGTATCATCCGGTATGGCCAAAACGATTTCTGAGCCAATGGTACGTTTGGGGCAAATTGTGCAACTATCATGCACCGAAACTAACACTATCTCCAAAAGGATCGAAACGAGGTTCTACATGACCCACGTCACCTAGGAGTTCCATCGGGTGCGTCCAAAATGATTTCCGACCTTACGGTACGTTCAACGAAAATCGTGCACCTATCTTGAATCAAGATTAGCACTATATCCAAACAAACCAAAACGAGCTTCCATTTGAGCCTTGTCAACTAGGAGTACCATCTGGTGTGTCCAAAATGATTTCTAAGACTATGGAACATTTGGCGCAAAATTGTGCAACTATCATGCACCGATACTAACACTATCTTCAAAAGGATCAAAACGAGATTCTACATGACCCACGTCGCCTAGGAGTTTCATCAGGTGCGTCCAAAACAGTTTCTGAAGCTATGGTACATTTGGTGCAAATAGTGGATCTATCTTGCACCGATATAACACTATCTCAAATGGACCGAGACGAGATTCTACATGACCCACCTCACCTTGGAGTTCCATCGGGTGCGTCCAAAATAATTTCCGAGCTTACGGTACGTTCGGTGCAAACCGTGCACCTATCTTAAATCAAGATTAGCACTATCTCCAAACGAAGTGAAATGAGCTTGCATTTGAGCCTCGTCACCTAGGAGTATCATCCGGTATGTCCAAAATGATTTCATAACCTATGGTACGTTTGGGGCAAATTGTGCAACTATCATGCACCGAAACTAACACTATCACCAAAAGGGTCGAAATGAGGTTCTACATGACCTAGTCACCTACGAGTTCCATTGGGTGCATCCAAAATTACTTCCGAGCTTACGGTATGTTGGGTGCAAAACGTGCACCTATCTTAAATCAAGATTAGCACAATCTCCAAACGAACCGAAACGAGCTTCCATTTGAGCCTCGTCACCTTGGAGTACCATCCGGTGTGTCCAAAACGATTTCTGAGCCTATGGTATGTTTCGCACAAATTGTGCAACTATCATGCACCGAAACTAATACTATCTCCGAAAGGATCGAAACGAGATTCTACATGACCCACGTCACCTAGGAGTTCCATCAGGTGCATCCATATAGTTTTCTGAAGCTATGGTACATTTGGTGCAAATTGTGCAACTATCTTGCACCGAAACTAACACTATATCCAAAAGGATCGAAACGAGATTCTACATGACCCACGTCACCTAGGAGTTACATCGGGTGCGTCCAAAATGATTTCTGAGCCTATGCTACGTTTGGTTCAAACTGTAGATCTATCTTAAACTGAGACTAACACTATCTCCAAATGGACCGAAACAAGATTCTACATGACCCACGTCACCTAGGTGTTCCATCGGTTTCGTCCAAATAGATTTCCGAGCTTACGGTACGTTCAGCGCAAATCGTGGACCTATCTTGAATCAAAATTAACACAATCTCCAAACGAACCGAAACGAGCTTCCATTTGATCCTCGACACCTAGGAGTACCATCCGATGTGTCCAAAACGATTTCAGAGCCAATGGTACATTTGGCACAAATTGTGCAACTATCATGCACCGAAACTAACACTATCACCAAAAGGGTCGAAATGAGGTTCTACATGACCTAGTCACCTAGGAGTTCCATCGGGTGCATCCAAAATAGTTTTCTAAAGCTATGGTATATTTGGTGCATACTGTGGATCTATCTTGCACCGATACTAACACTATCTCCAAACGGACCGAAACGAGATTCTACATGACCCACGTCATCTTAGAGTTCCATCAGGGGCGTCCAAAATAATTTCTGAGCTTACGGTATGTTCGGTGGAAACCGTGCACCTATCTGAAATCAAGATTAGCACTATCTCCAAACGAAGCGAAATGTGCTTCCATTTGAGCCTCGTCACGTAGGAGTATCATCCGGTATGGCCAAAACGATTTCTGAGCCAATGGTACGTTTGGGGCAAATTGTGCAACTATCATGCACCGAAACTAACACTATCTCCAAAAGGATCGAAACGAGGTTCTACATGACCCACGTCACCTAGGAGTTCCATCGGGTGCGTCCAAAATGATTTCTGACCTTACGGTACGTTCAACGAAAACCGTGCACCTATCTTGAATCAAGATTAGCACTATATCCAAACAAACCGAAATGAGCTTCCATTTGAGCCTCGTCACCTTGGAGTACCATCCGGTGTGTCCAAAACGTTTTCTGAGCCTATGGTATGTTTCGCACAAATTGTGCAACTATCATGCACCGAAACTAATACTATCTCCGAAAGGATCAAAACGAGATTCTACATGACCCACGTCACCTAGGAGTTCCATCAGGTGCATCCATATAGTTTTCTGAAGCTATGGTACATTTGGTGCAAATTGTGCAACTATCTTGCACCGAAACTAACACTATATCCAAAAGGATCGAAACGAGATTATACATGACCCACGTCACCTAGGAGTTACATCGGGTGCGTCCAAAATAATTTCTGAGCCTATGCTACGTTTGGTCCAAACTGTAGATCTGTCTTGAACTGAGACTAACACTATCTCCAAATGGACCGAAACAAGATTCTATATGACCCACGTCACCTAGGTGTTCCATCGGTTTCGTCCAAATTGATTTATGAGCTTACGGTACGTTCAGCGCAAATCGTGGACCTATCTTGAATCAAGATTAACACAATCTCCAAACGAACCGAAACTAGCTTCCATTTGATCCTCGACACCTAGGAGTACCATCCGATGTGTCCAAAACTATTTCAGAGCCAATGGTACATTTGGCACAAATTGTGCAACTATCATGCACCGAAACTAACACTGTCACCAAAAGGGTCGAAATGAGGTTCTACATGACCTAGTCACCTAGGAGTTCCATCGGGTGCATCCAAAATAGTTTTCTAAAGCTATGGTATATTTGGTGCATACTGTGGATCTATCTTGCACCGATACTAACACTATCTCCAAACGGACCGAAACGAGATTCTACATGACCCACGTCACCTTAGAGTTCCATCAGGGGCGTCCAAAATAATTTCTGAGCTTACGGTATGTTCGGTGGAAACCGTGCACCTATCTGAAATCAAGATTAGCACTATCTCCAAACGAAGCGAAATGTGCTTCCATTTGAGCCTCGTCACCTAGGAGTATCATCCGGTATGGCCAAAACGATTTCTGAGCGAATGGTACGTTTGGGGCAAATTGTGCAACTATCATGCACCGAAACTAACACTATCTCCAAAAGGATCGAAACGAGGTTCTATATGACCCACGTCACCTAGGAGTTCCATCGGGTGCGTCCAAAATGATTTCTGACCTTAGGGTACGTTCAACGAAAACCGTGCACCTATCTTGAATCAAGATTAGCACTATATCCAAACAAACCGAAATGAGCTTCCATTTGAGCCTTGTCAACTAGGAGTACCATCTGGTGTGTCCAAAATGATTTCTAAGACTATGGAACGTTTGGCGCAAAATTGTGCAACTATCATGCACCGATACTAACACTATCTTCAAAAGGATCAAAACGAGATTCTACATGACCCACGTCGCCTAGGAGTTTCATCAGGTGCGTCCAAAACAGTTTCTGAAGCTATGGTACATTTGGTGCAAATAGTGGATCTATCTTGCACCGATACTAACACTATCTCCAAACGGACCGAGACGAGATTCTACATGACCCACCTCACCTTGGAGTTCCATCGGGTGCGTCCAAAATAATTTTCGAGCTTACGGTATATTCGGTGCAAACCGTGCACCTATCTTAAATCAAGATTAGCACTATCTCCAAACGAAGCGAAATGAGCTTCCATTTGAGCCTCGTCAACTAGGAGTATCATCCGGTATGTCCAAAATGATTTCATAGCCTATGGTACGTTTGGGGCAAATTGTGCAACTATCATGCACCGAAACTAACACTATCACCAAAAGGGTCGAAATGGGGTTCTACATGACCTAGTCACCTAGGGTTCCATCGGGTGCATCCAAAATTACTTCCAAGCTTACGGTATGTTCGGTGCAAAACGTGCACCTATCTTAAATCAAGATTAGCACAATCTCCAAACGAACTGAAACTTGCTTCCATTTGAGCCTCGTCACCTAGGAGTACCATCCGGTGTGTCCAGAACGATTTCTGAGCCTATGGTATGTTTCGCGCAAATTGTGCAACTATCATGCACCGAAACTAATACTATCTCCGAAAGGATCGAAACGAGATTCCACATGACCCATGTCACCTAGGAGTTCCATCAGGTGCATCCATATAGTTTTCTAAAGCTATGGTACATTTGGTGCAAATTGTGCAACTATCTTGCACCAAAACTAACACTATATCCAAAAGGATCGAAACGAGATTCTACATGACCCACGTCACCTAGGAGTTACATCGGGTGCGTCCAAAATGATTTCTGAGCCTATGTTACATTTGGTTCAAACTGTGGATCTATCTTGCACTGAGACTAACACTATCTCCAAATGGACCGAAACAAGATTCTAGATTACCCACGTCACCTAGGTGTTTCATCGGTTTCGTCCAAATTGATTTTCGAGCTTACGGTACGTTCGGCGCAAATCGTGGACCTATCTTGAATCAAGATTAGCACAATCTCCAAACGAACCGAAACGAGCTTCCATTTGATCCTCGACACCTAGGAGTACCATTCGGTGTGTCCAAAACGATTTCAGAGCCAATGGTACGTTTGGCGCAAATTGTGCAACTATCATGCACCGAAACTAACACTATCACCAAAAGGGTCGAAATGAGGTTCTACATGACCTAGTCACCTAGGAGTTCCATCGGGTGCGTCCAAAATAGTTTTCTAAAGCTATGGTATATTTGGTGCATACTGTGGATCTATCTTGCACCGATACTAACTCTATCTTCAAATGGACCGAAACGAGATTCTACATGACCCACGTCACCTTAGAGTTCCATCAGGGGCGTCCAAAATAATTTCTGAGCTTACAGTATGTTCGGTGGAAACCGTGCACCTATCTGAAATCAAGATTAGCACTATCTCCAAACGAAGCAAAATGAGCTTCCATTTGAGCCTCGTCACCTAGGAGTATCATCCGGTATGGCCAAAACGATTTCTGAGCTTATGGTACGTTTGGGGCAAATTGTGCAACTATGATGCATCGAAACTAACACTATCACCAAAAGGATCGAAACGAGGTTCTACATGACCCACGTCACCTAGGAGTTCCATCGGGTGCGTCCAAAATGATTTCCGACCTTACGGTACGTTCAACGAAAACCATGCACCTATCTTGAATCAAGATTAGCACTATATCCAAACAAACCGAAACGAGCTTCCATTTGAGCCTTGTCAACTAGGAGTACCATCTGGTGTGTCCAAAATGATTTCTAAGACTATAGAACGTTTGGCGCAAAATTGTGCAACTATCATGCACCGATACTAACACTATCTTCAAAAGGATCGAAACGAGATTCTACATGACCCACGTCGCCTAGGAGTTTCATCAGGTGCGTCCAAAACAGTTTCTGAAGCTATGGTACATTTGGTGCAAATAGTGGATCTATCTTGCACCGATACTAACACTATGTCCAAACGGACCGAGACGAGATTCTACATGACCCACCTCACCTTGGAGTTCCATCGGGTGCGTCCAAAATAATTTCCGAGCTTACAGTACGTTCAGTGCAAACCGTGCACCTATCTTAAATCAAGATTAGCACTATCTCCAAACGAAGCGAAATGAGCTTCCATTTGAGCCTCGTCACCTAGGAGTATCATCCGGTATGTCCAAAATGATTTCATAGCCTATGGTACGTTTGGGGCAAATTGTGCAACTATCATGCACCGAAACTAACACTATCACCAAAAGGGTCGAAATGAGGTTCTACATGACCTAGTCACCTAGGAGTTTCATCGGGTGCATCCAAAAATACTTCCGAGCTTACGGTATGTTCGGTGCAAAACGTGCACCTATCTTAAATCAAGATTAGCACAATCTCCAAACGAACCGAAACGAGCTTCCATTTGAGCCTCGTCACCTAGGAGTACCATCCGGTGTGTCCAAAACGATTTCTGAGCCTATGGTATGTTTCGCGCAAATTGTGCAACTATCATGCACCGAAACTAATACTATCTCCGAAAGGATCGAAACGAGATTCTACATGACCCATGTCACCTAGGAGTTCCATCAGGTGCATCCATATAGTTTTCTGAAGCTATGGTACATTTGGTGCAAATTGTGCAACTATCTTGCACCGAAACTAACACTATATCCAAAAGGATCGAAACGAGATTCTACATGACCCACGTCACCTAGGAGTTACATCGGGTGCGTCCAAAATGATTTCTGAGCCTATGCTACGTTTGGTTCAAACTGTGGATCTATCTTGCACTGAGACTAACACTATCTCCAAATGGACCGAAACAAGATTCTACATGACCCACGTCACCTAGGTGTTCCATCGGTTTCGTCCAAATTGATTTCCGAGTTTACGGTACGTTTGGCGCAAATCGTGGACCTATCTTGAATCAAGGTTAACACAATCTCCAAACGAACCGAAACGAGCTTCCATTTGATCCTCGACACCTAGGAGTACCATCCGGTGTGTCCAAAACGATTTCAGAGCCAATGGTACATTTGGCGCAAATTGTGCAACTATCATGCACCGAAACTAACACTATCACCAAAAGGGTCGAAATGAGTTCTACATGACCTAGTCACCTAGGAGTTCCATCGGGTGCGTCCAAAATAGTTTTCTAAAGCTATGGTATATTTGGTGCATACTGTGGATCTATCTTGCACCGATACTAACACTATCTCCAAACGGATCGAAACGAGATTCTACATGACCCACATCACCTTAGAGTTCCATCAGGGGCGTCCAAAATAATTTCTGAGCTTACGGTATGTTCGGTGGAAACCGTGCACCTATCTGAAATCAAGATTAGCACTATCTCCAAACGAAGCGAAATGTGCTTCCATTTGAGCCTCGTCACCTAGGAGTATCATCCAGTGTGTCCAAAACGATTTCTGAGCCAAGGGTACGTTTGGGGCAAATTGTGCAACTATCATGCACCGAAACTAACACTATCTCCAAAAGGATCGAAACGAGGTTCTACATGACCCACGTCACCTAGGAGGTCCATCGGGTGCGTCCAAAATGATTTCCGACCTCACGGTACGTTCAACGAAAACCGTGCACCTATCTTGAATCAAGATTAGCACTATATCCAAACAAACCGAAATGAGCTTCCATTTGAGCCTTGTCAACTAGGAGTACCATCTGGTGTGTCCAAAATGATTTCTAAGACTATGGAACGTTTGGCGCAAAATTGTGCAACTATCATGCACCGATACTAACACTATCTTCAAAAGGATCAAAACGAGATTCTACATGACCCACGTCGCCTAGGAGTTTCATCAGGTGCGTCCAAAATAGTTTCTGAAGCTATGGTACATTTGGTGCAAATAGTGGATCTATCTTGCACCGATACTAACACTATCCAAAACGGACCGAGTTTCTGAGATTACTACATGACCCACCTCACCTTGGAGTTCCATCGGGTGCGTCCAAAATAATTTCCAAGCTTACGGTACGTTCGGTGCAAACCGTGCACCTATCTTAAATCAAGATTAGCACTATCTCCAAACGAAGTGAAATGAGCTTCCATTTGAGCCTCGTCACCTAGGAGTATCATCCGGTATGTCCAAAATGATTTCATAGCCTATGGTACGTTTGGGGCAAATTGTGCAACTATCATGCACCGAAACTAACACTATCACCAAAAGGGTCGAAATGAGGTTCTACATGACCTAGTCACCTAGGAGTTTCATCGGGTGCATCCAAAAATACTTCCGAGCTTATGGTATGTTCCGTGCAAAACGTGCACCTATCTTAAATCAAGATTAGCACAATCTCCAAACGAACCGAAACGAGCTTCCATTTGAGCCTCGTCACCTAGGAGTACCATCCGGTGTGTCCAGAACGATTTCTGAGTCTATGGTATGTTTCGCGCAAATTGTGCAACTATCATGCACCGAAACTAATACTATCTCCGAAAGGATCGAAACGAGATTCTACATGACCCACGTCACCTAGGAGTTCCATCAGGTGCATCCATATAGTTTTCTGAAGCTATGGTACATTTGGTGCAAATTGTGCAACTATCTTGCACCGAAACTAACACTATATCCAAAAGGATCGAAACGAGATTCTACATGACCCACGTCACCTAGGAGTTACATCGGGTGCGTCCAAAATGATTTCTGAGCCTATGCTATTTGGTTCAAACTGTGGATCTATCTTGCACTGAGACTAACACTATCTCCAAATGGACCGAAACAAGATTCTACATTACCCACGTCACCTAGGTGTTCCATCGGTTTCGTCCAAATTGATTTCCGAGCTTACGGTACGTTCGGCGCAAATCGTGGACCTATCTTGAATCAAGATTAGCACAATCTCCAAACGAACCGAAACGAGCTTCCATTTGATCCTCGACACCTAGGAGTACCATCCGGTGTGTCCAAAACGATTTCAGAGCCAATGGTACGTTTGGCGCAAATTGTGCAACTATCATGCACCGAAACTAACACTATCACCAAAAGGGTCGAAATGAGGTTCTACATGACCTAGTCACCTAGGAGTTCCATCGGGTGCGTCCAAAATAGTTTTCTAAAGCTATGGTATATTTGGTGCATACTGTGGATCTATCTTGCACCGATACTAACACTATCTCCAAATGGACCGAAACGAGATTCTAATGACCCAAGTCACCTAGGAGTTCCATCAGGTGCGTCCATATCGTTTTCTGAAGCTATGGTACATTTGGTGCAAATTGTGCAACTATCTTGACCGAAATTAACACTATCTCCAAAGGAGCGAAACGAGATTCTACATGAGCCTCGTCACCTAGGAGATACATCGGGTGCGTCCAAAACGATTTCTGAGCCTATGCTACGTTTGGGGCAAACTGTGCATCTATCTTGCACTGAAACTAACACTATCTCCAAAAGGACGAAACGAGGTTCTACATGATCCACGTCACCTAGGTGTTCCATCGGTTTCGTCCAAATTGATTTCCGAGCATACGGTATGTTCGGCGCAAATCGTGGACCTATCTTGAATCAAGATTAGCACAAACTCCAAATGAACCGAAATGAGCTTCCATTTGATCCTCGACACCTAGGAGTACCATCCGGTGTGTCCAAAACGATTTCAGAGCCAATGGTACGTTTGGCGCAAATTGTGCAACTATCATGCACCGAAACTAACACAATCTCCAAACGGACCGAGACGAGATTCTACATGACCCACCTCACCTTGGAGTTCCATCGGGTGCGTCCAAAATAATTTCCAAGCTTACGGTACGTTCGGTGCAAACCGTGCACCTATCTTAAATCAAGATTAGCACTATCTCCAAACGAAGTGAAATGAGCTTCCATTTGAGCCTCGTCACCTAGGAGTATCATCCGGTATGTCCAAAATGATTTCATAGCCTATGGTATGTTTGGGGCAAATTGTGCAACTATCATGCACCGAAACTAACACTATCACCAAAAGGGTCGAAATGAGGTTCTACATGACCTAGTCACCTAGGAGTTTCATCGGGTGCATCCAAAAATACTTCCGAGCTTATGGTATGTTCCGTGCAAAACGTGCACCTATCTTAAATCAAGATTAGCACAATCTCCAAACGAACCGAAACGAGCTTCCATTTGAGCCTCGTCACCTAGGAGTACCATCCGGTGTGTCCAGAACGATTTCTGAGTCTATGGTATGTTTCGCGCAAATTGTGCAACTATCATGCACCAAAACTAATACTATCTCCGAAAGGATCGAAACGAGATTCTACATGACCCACGTCACCTAGGAGTTCCATCAGGTGCATCCATATAGTTTTCTGAAGCTATGGTACATTTGGTGCAAATTGTGCAACTATCTTGCACCGAAACTAACACTATATCCAAAAGGATCGAAACGAGATTCTACATGACCCACGTCACCTAGGAGTTACATCGGGTGCGTCCAAAATGATTTCTGAGCCTATGCTATATTTGGTTCAAACTGTGGATCTATCTTGCACTGAGACTAACACTATCTCCAAATGGACCGAAACAAGATTCTACATTACCCACGTCACCTAGGTGTTCCATCGGTTTCGTCCAAATTGATTTCCGAGCTTACGGTACGTTCGGCGCAAATCGTGGACCTATCTTGAATCAAGATTAGCACAATCTCCAAACGAACCGAAACGAGCTTCCATTTGATCCTCGACACCTAGGAGTACCATCCGGTGTGTCCAAAACGATTTCAGAGCCAATGGTACGTTTGGCGCAAATTGTGCAACTATCATGCACCGAAACTAACACTATCACCAAAAGGGTCGAAATGAGGTTCTACATGACCTAGTCACCTAGGAGTTCCATCGGGTGCGTCCAAAATAGTTTTCTAAAGCTATGGTATATTTGGTGCATACTGTGGATCTATCTTGCACCGATACTAACACTATCTCCAAATGGACCGAAACGAGATTCTACATGACCCACGTCACCTTAGAGTTCCATCAGGGGCGTCCAAAATAATTTCTGAGCTTACGGTATGTTCGGTGGAAACCGTGCACCTATCTGATATCAAGATTAGCACTATCTCAAAACGAAGCAAAATGAGCTTCCATTTGAGCCTCGTCACCTAGGAGTATCATCCGGTATGGCCAAAACGATTTCTGAGCCTCTGGTACGTTTGGGGCAAATTGTGCAACTATGATGCATCGAAACTAACACTATCACCAAAAGGATCGAAACGAGGTTCTACATGACCCACGTCACCTAGGAGTTCCATCGGGTGCGTCCAAAATGATTTCCGACCTTACGGTACGTTCAACGAAAACCGTGCACCTATCTTGAATCAAGATTAGCACTATATCCAAACAAACCAAAACGAGCTTCCATTTGAGCCTTGTCAATTAGGAGTACCATCTGCTGTGTCCAAAATGATTTCTAAGACTATGGAACGTTTGGTGCAAAATTGTGCAACTATCATGCACCGATACTAACACTATCTTCAAAAGGATCGAAACGAGATTCTACATGACCCACGTCGCCTAGGAGTTTCATCAGGTGCGTCCAAAACAGTTTCTGAAGCTATGGTACATTTGGTGCAAATAGTGGATCTATCTTGCACCGATACTAACACTATGTCCAAACGGACCGAGACGAGATTCTACATGACCCACCTCACCTTGGAGTTCCATCGGGTGCGTCCAAAAAAATTTCCGAGCTTACAGTACGTTCAGTGCAAACCGTGCACCTATCTTAAATCAAGATTAGCACTATCTCCAAACGAAGCGAAATGAGCTTCCATTTGAGCCTCGTCACCTAGGAGTATCATCCGGTATGTCCAAAATGATTTGATAGCCTATGGTACGTTTGGGGAAAATTGTGCAACTATCATGCACCGAAACTAACACTATCACCAAAAGGGTCGAAATGAGGTTCTACATGACCTAGTCACCTAGGAGTTCCATCGGGTGCATCCAAAATTACTTCCGAGCTTACGGTATGTTCGGTGCAAAACGTGCACCTATCTTAAATCAAGATTAGCACAATCTCCAAACGAACCGAAACGAGCTTCCATTTGAGCCTCGTCACCTAGGAGTACCATCCGGTGTGTCCAAAAAGATTTCTGAGCCTATGGTATGTTTCGCGGAAATTGTGCAACTATCATACACCGAAACTAATACTATCTCCAAAAGGATCGAAACAAGATTCTACATGACCCAAGTCACCTAGGAGTTCCATCAGGTGCGTCCATATAGATTTCTGAAGCTATGGTACATTTGGTGCAAATTGTGCAACTATCTTGCACCGAAACTAACACTATCTCCAAAAGGATCGAAATGAGATTCTACATGACCCACGTCACCTAGGAGATACATCGGGTGCGTCCAAAATGATTTCTGAGCCTATGCTACGTTTGGTTCAAACTGTGGATCTATCTTGCACTGAGACTAAAACTATCTCCAAACAGACCGAAACAAGATTCTACATGATCCACGTCACCTAGGTGTTCCATCGGTTTCGTCCAAATTGATTTCCGAGCATACGGTACGTTCGGCGCAAATCGTGGACCTATCTTGAATCAAGATTAGCACAAACTCCAAATGAACCGAAACGAGTTTCCATTTGATCCTCGACACCTAGGAGTACCATCCGGTGTGTCCAAAACGAGTTCAGAGCCAATGGTACGTTTGGCGCAAATTGTGCAACTATCATGCACCGAAACTAACACTATCACCAAAAGGGTCGAAATGAGGTTGTACATGACCTAGTCACCTAGGAGTTCCATCGGGTGCATCCAAAATTACTTCCGAGCTTAAGGTATGTTCGGTGCAAAACGTGCACCTATCTTAAATCAAGATTAGCACAATCTCCAAACGAACCGAAACGAGCTTCCATTTGAGCCTCGTCGACTAGGAGTACCATCCGGTGTGTCCAAAACGATTTCTGAGCCTATGGTATGTTTCGCGCAAATTGTGCAACTATCATGCACCGAAACTAATACTATCTCCGAAAGGATCGAAACGAGATTCTACATGACCCACGTCACCTAGGAGTTCCATCAGGTGCATCCATATAGTTTTCTGAAGCTATGGTACATTTGGTGCAAATTGTGCAACTATCTTGCACCGAAACTAACACTATCTCCAAAAGGATCGAAACAAGATTCTACATGACCCACGTCACCTAGGAGTTACATCAGGTGCGTCCAAAATGATTTCTGAGCCTATGCTATGTTTGGTTCAAACTGTGGATCTATCTTGCACTGAGACTAACACTATCTCCAAATGGACCGAAACAAGATTCTACATTACCCACGTCACCTAGGTGTTCCATCGGTTTCATCCAAATTGATTTCCGAGCTTACGGTACGTTCGGCGCAAATCATGGACCTATCTTGAATCAAGATTAGCACAATCTCCAAACGAACCGAAACGAGCTTCCATTTGATCCTCGACACCTAGGAGTACCATCCGGTGTGTCCAAAACGATTTCAGAGCCAATGGTACGTTTGGCGCAAATTGTGCAACTATCATGCACCGAAACTAACACTATCACCAAAAGGGTCGAAATGAGGTTCTACATGACCTAGTCACCTAGGAGTTCCATCGGGTGCGTCCAAAATAGTTTTCTAAAGCTATGGTATATTTGGTGCATACTGTGGATCTATCTTGCACCGATACTAACACTATCTCCAAATGGACCGAAACGAGATTCTACATGACCCACGTCACCTTAGAGTTCCATCAGGGGTGTCCAAAATAA
This sequence comes from Saccharum officinarum, assembly GCA_020631735.1. Taxonomy (NCBI): domain Eukaryota; kingdom Viridiplantae; phylum Streptophyta; class Magnoliopsida; order Poales; family Poaceae; genus Saccharum; species Saccharum officinarum. The sequence continues at coordinate 30,297,919 of CM036212.1, read as the reverse complement.
TTTCTGAGCTTACGGTATGTTCGGTGGAAACCGTGCACCTATCTGAAATCAAGATTAGCACTATCTCCAAATGAAGCAAAATGAGCTTCCATTTGAGCCTCGTCACCTAGGAGTATCATCCGGTATGGTCAAAACGATTTCTGAGCCTATGGTACGTTTGGGGCAAATTGTGCAACTATGATGCATCGAAACTAACACTATCACCAAAAGGATCGAAACGAGGTTCTACATGACCCACGTCACCTAGCACTTCCATCGGGTGCGTCCAAAATGATTTTCGACCTTACGGTACGTTCAACGAAAACAGTGCACCTATCTTGAATCAAGATTAGCACTATATCCAAACAAACCGAAACGAGCTTCCATTTGAGCCTTGTCAATTAGGAGTACCATCTGCTGTGTCCAAAATGATTTCTAAGACTATGGAACGTTTGGCGCAAAATTGTGCAACTATCATGCACCGATACTAACACTATCTTCAAAAGGATCGAAACGAAATTCTACATGACCCACGTCGCCTAGGAGTTTCATCAGGTGCGTCCAAAACAGTTTCTGAAGCTATGGTACATTTGGTGCAAATAGTGGATCTATCTTGCACCGATACTAACACTATGTCCAAACGGACCGAGACGAGATTCTACATGACCCACCTCACCTTGGAGTTCCATTGGGTGCGTCCAAAATAATTTCCGAGCTTACAGTACGTTCAGTGCAAACCGTGCACCTATCTTAAATCAAGATTAGCACTATCTCCAAACGAAGCGAAATGAGCTTCCATTTGAGCCTCGTCACCTAGGAGTATCATCCGGTATGTCCAAAATGATTTGATAGCCTATGGTACGTTTGGGGCAAATTGTGCAACTATCATGCACCGAAACTAACACTATCACCAAAAGGGTCGAAATGAGGTTCTACATGACCTAGTCACCTAGGAGTTCCATCGGGTGCATCCAAAATTACTTCCGAGCTTACGGTATGTTCGGTGCAAAACGTGCACCTATCTTAAATCAAGATTAGCACAATCTCCAAACGAACCGAAACGAGCTTCCATTTGAGCCTCGTCACCTAGGAGTACCATCCGGTGTGTCCAAAAAGATTTCTGAACCTATGGTATGTTTCGCGCAAATTGTGCAACTATCATGCACCGAAACTAATACTATCTCCAAAAGGATCGAAATAAGATTCTACATGACCCAAGTCACCTAGGAGTTCCATCAGGTGCGTCCATATAGTTTTCTGAAGCTATGGTACATTTGGTGCAAATTGTGCAACTATCTTGCACCGAAACTAACACTATCTCCAAAAGGATCGAAACGAGATTCTACATGACCCACGTCACCTAGGAGATACAACGGGTGCGTCCAAAATGATTTCTGAGCCTATGCTACGTTTGGTTCAAACTGTGGATCTATCTTGCACTGAGACTAACACTATCTCCAAATGGACCGAAACAAGATTCTACATGATCCACGTCACCTAGGTGTTCCATCGGTTTCGTCCAAATTGATTTCCGAGCATACGGTACGTTCGGCGCAAATCGTGGACCTATCTTGAATCAAGATTAGCACAAACTCCAAACGAACCGAAACGAGCTTCCATTTGATCCTCGACACCTAGGAGTACCATCCGGTGTGTCCAAAACGATTTCAGAGCCAATGGTACGTTTGGCGCAAATTGTGCAACTATCATGCATCGAAACTAACACTATCACCAAAAGGGTCGAAATGAGGTTCTACATGACCTAGTCACCTAGGAGTTTCATCGGGTGCATCCAAAATTACTTCCGAGCTTAAGGTATGTTCGGTGCAAAACGTGCACCTATCTTAAATCAAGATTAGCACAATCTCCAAACGAACCGAAATGAGCTTCCATTTGAGCCTCGTCGACTAGGAGTACCATCCGGTGTGTCCAAAATGATTTCTGAGCCTATGGTATGTTTCGCGCAAATTGTGCAACTATCATGCACCGAAACTAATACTATCTCCAAAAGGATCGAAACGAGATTCTACATGACCGACGTCACCTAGGAGTACCATCAGGTGCGTCCATATAGTTTTCTGAAGCTATGGTACATTTGGTGCAAATTGTGCAACTATCTTGCACCGAAACTAACACTATCTCCAAAAGGATCAAAATGAGATTCTACATGACCCACGTCACCTAGGAGTTACATCAGGTGCGTCCAAAATGATTTTTGAGCCTATGCTATGTTTGGTTCAAACTGTGGATCTATCTTGCACTGAGACTAACACTATCTCCAAATGGACCGAAACAAGATTCAACATGACCCACGTCACCTAGGTGTTCCATCGGTTTCGTCCAAATTGATTTCCGAGCTTACGGTACGTTTGGCGCAAATCATGGACCTATCTTGAATCAAGATTAGCACAATTTCCAAACGAACCGAAACGAGTTCCATTTGATCCTCGACACCTAGGAGTACCATCCGGTGTGTCCAAAGCGATTTTAGAGCCAATGGTACGTTTGGCGCAAATTGTGCAACTATCATGCACCGATACTAACACTATCTCCAAACGGACCGAAACGAGATTCTACTTGACCCACCTCACCTTGGAGTTCCATCGGGTGCGTCCAAAATGATTTCTGTGGCTATGGTATGTTTGGTTAAAACTATGGATCTATCTTGAACCGAGACTAACACTATCTCTAAATGGATCGAAACTAGATTCTACAAGACCCACGTCACCTAGGAGTTCCATCGGGTGCGTCCAAAATGATTTTCTAGCTTACGATACGTTCGGAGCAAAACGTGCACCTATCTTAATCAAGATTAGCACAATCTCCAAACAAACCGAAACAAGCTTCCATTTGATCCTGGTCACCTAGGAGTACCATCCAGTGTGTCCAAAATGATTTCTGAGCCTATGGTACATTTGGCGCAAATTGTGCAACTATCATGCACTGAAATTAACACTACCTCCAAAAGGATCAAAACTAGATTCTACATGACCCACGTCACCTAGGAGTTCCATCAGGTGTGTCCAAAACGATTTCTGAGGCTATGGATCTATCTTGTACCGATACTAACACTATCTCCAATCGGACCGAAACAAGATTCTACATGGCTCACGTTACCTAGGAGTTCCATCGGGTGCGTCCAAAATGATTTCTAAGCCTATGCTACGTTTGGTTCAAACTATGGATCTATCTTGCATCGAGAATAAAACTATCTCTAAATGGACCGAAACAAGATTCTACATGAGCCACGTCACCTAGGTCTTTCATCGGGTGCGTCCAAATTGATTTCTGAGCTTAGGATACGTTCGGCGCAAATCATGCACCTATCTTGAATCAAGATTAGCACAATCTCCAAATGAACCGAAATGAGCTTCCATTTGATCCTTGACACCTAGGAGAACCATCCAGTATGTCCAAAACGATTTCTGAGCCAATAGTACGTTTGGCGCAAATTATGCAACTATCATGCACCGAAACTAACACTATCTCCGAAGGGATTGAAATGAGATTCTACATGACCCATGTCACCTAGGAGTTCCATCAGGTGCGTCCAAAATAGTTTTCTAAAGCTATGGTACATTTGGTGCATACTGTGGATCTATCTTACATTGATACTAACACTATCTCCAAATAGACCGAAACAAGATTCTACATGACCCACCTCACCTTAGAGTTTCATCGGGTGCATCCAAAATAATTTCTGAGCTTACGGTACGTTCGGTGCAAGTCGTGCACCTATCTTAAATCAAGATTAGCACTATCTCCAAATGAAGCGAAATGAGCTTCCATTCGAGCCTCGTCACCTAGGAGTATCATCCGGTATGGCCAAAACAATTTCTGAGCCTATGGTACGTTTGGGGCAAATTGTGCAACTATCATGCACCGAAACTAACACTATCACCAAAAGGATCGAAACGAGGTTCTACATGACCCACGTCACCTAGGAGTTCCATCGGGTGCGTCCAAAATGATTTTCGAGCTTACGGTATGTTTGGTGAAAACCGTGCACCTATCTTGAATCAGGATTAGCACTATTTCTGAACGAACCGAAACGAGCTTCCATTTGAGCCTTGTCACCTAGGAGTACCATCTGGTGTGTCCAAAATGATTTCTAAGACTATGGTATGTTTGGCGCAAAATTGTGCAACTATCATGCACTGAAACTAACACTATCTTCAAAAGGATCGAAACGAGATTCTACATGACCCACGTCGCCTAGGAGTTTCATCAGGTGTGTCCAAACTAGTTTATGAAACTATGGTACATTTGGTGCAAATAGTGGATCCATCTTGCACCGATACTAACACTATCTCCAAATGGACCGAAACGAGATTCTACGTGACCCACCTCACCTTGGAGTTCCATCGGGTGCGTCCAAAATAATTTCCGAGTTTACGGTACGTTCGGTGCAAACCGTGCACCTATCTTAAATCAAGATTAGCACTATCTCCAAACGAAGTGAAATGAGCTTCCATTTGAGCCTCGTCACCAAGGAGTATCAACCGGTATGTCCAAAACGATTTCTAAGCCTATGGTATGTTTGGGGCAAATTGTGCAACTATCATGCACTGAAACTAACACTATCACCAAAAGGATCGAAACGAGGTTCTACATGACCTACGTCACCTAGGAGTTCCATCGGGTGCATCCAAAATTACTTCCGAGCTTATGGTATATTCAGCGCAAAACGTGCACCTATCGTGAATCAAGATTAGCACAATCTCCAAACGAACCGAAACGAGCTTCCATTTGAGCCTCGTCACCTAGGAGTACCATCTGGTGTGTCCAAAATGATTTCTGAGCCTATGGTACGTTTCGCGCAAATTGTTCAACTATCATGCACTAAAACTAACACTATCTCCAAAGGGATCGAAACGAGATTCTACATGACCCACGTCACCTATGAGTTCCATCAGGTGTGTCCAAAACGATTTCTGAGGCTATGGTACGTTTGGTGCAAATTATGGATCTATCTTGTACCGATAGAAACACTATCTCCAAACGGACCGAAACGAGATTCTACATGACTCACGTTACCTAGGAGTTCCATCGGGTGCGTCCAAAATGATTTTCTGAGCCTATGCTACGTTTGGTTCAAACTGTGGATCTATCTTGCATCGAGACTAACACTATCTCTAAATGGACCGAAACAAGATTCTATACGACCCACGTCACCTAGGTCTTTCATCGGGTGCGCCGAAATTGATTTCTGAGCTTACGATACGTTCGGCGCAAATCGTGCACCTATCTTGAATCAAGATTAGCACAATCTCCAACCGAACCGAAATGAGCTTCCATTTGATCCTCGACACCTAGGAGTACCATCCAGTGTCTCCAAAACGATTTCTGAGCCAATGGTAAGTTTGGCGCAAATTGTGCAACTATAATGCACCGAAACTAACACTATCTCCGAAAGGATCGAAACGAGATTCTACATGACCCACGTCACCTAGGAGTTCCATCAGGTGCGTCCAAAATAGTTTTCTGAAGCTATGGTACATTTGGTGCATACTGTGGATCTATCTTGCACCGATACTAACACTATCTCCAAACGGACCAAAACGAGATTCTACATGACCCACCTCACCTTAGAGTTCCATCGGGTGGGTCCAAAATAATTTCTGAGCTTACGGTATGTTCGGTACAAACCGTGCACCTATCTTAAATCAAGATTAGCACTATCTCCAAACGAAGCGAAATGAGCTTTCATTTGAGCCTTGTCACCTAGGAGTATTATCCGGTATGGCCAAAACGATTTCTGAGCCTATGGTACGTTTGGGGCAAATTGTGCAACTATCATGCACCAAAACTAACACTATCACCAAAAGGATCGAAACGAGGTTCTACATGACCCACGTCACCTAGGAGTTCCATCGGGTGCATCCAAAATGATTTCCGAGCTTACGGTACGTTCGGTGAAAACCGTGTACCTATTTTGAATCAAGATTAGCACTATCTCCAAACAAACCGAAACGAGCTTCCATTTGAGCCTTGTCACCTAGGAGTACCATCTGGTGTGTCCAAAACGATTTCTAAGACTATGGTACGTTTGGCACAAAATAGTGAAAGTAATAGGCACCGAAACTAACAATATCTTTAAAAGGATCGAAACGAGATTCTACATGACCCACGTCGCCTAGGAGTTTGATGAGGACATCAACACCACACCTACACCATCGCTAGCACCACTTGGTCCTCTTACTCGTGCTCGTGCCCGTCAACTCAACCATCAAGTCAGTTTATTCTTAAACTCTTGTCCATCATATTTAGACAATGGAAACGCATGCACTCTTGTTTTACTTAGGAATGATGGAGAGGATCAGAAGGGCAGGGGATTGGCGCTGGCTGGATTTGGACTGCAGGATAGCACCAACTTGTGATGCATGCCATGACTTCATTCAGACTCGGATTGGGACGTTCTAGCACTTTTTGGAAAGCTTATCAAGTCTACTTTCCAACGGATCTAGCCTCATGGATATATCTTATTAGATGCTTCTGCAGTAACTATTTTTGTACCAAGACCTTTTCTATCAACGGTGTTGCGTCACCTTATTTTGGGCCGATGGCCCATGTATCAAGTTGGGTCCATTAGGGATGCATCCTAGGGTTGGAGAATGACTCAAACACCCTTGTGGTCGTCCTCCCATCTACTTATATGCCTCTAGGGCCGCCACAAACAGATTAGGTTTTGTTTCGTCGAGTTAGCTATTGCTACCGCCTTTCAGCGCGCGTGTTGGATCAACCGCCTGACTGATTGTTTTCAGAACCTCACCATCTTGTGTTTTTAGATTGAAACCTTCATATTTATTTGGCAATTAAGTGTTGTTCTTCTTGTTCTTGCTGGTTCTTCGATTGCTTGCAGGACGGGTGCCCTAGTGGCTGGTTGTCACGTCGCAAGATCACAACAGCCATCGGAGGAGGTGTATCGGTTGCTAAGGCGCAGCGTCCTTGAACGGTTGTAGTTGGGCCGTGAACGTCGTCTCCATCCACAAATCGAGTTATCCACCATCTCTCATCGAAAGATCGGCCAGCGAACCCTACGGGATCTCATCAGTTGGTAATCAGAGCAAGGTTGATCGGTGAGAGACTTCTAATCCTTCGCTGTTTTTAATTTCCTATAGTCTAGAAAAGCCAAAAACAATTAGTAGATTAGGGTTCTGTAATCCTATAGACCTTTTGAGCCTTTGCTAGCACTGCTTAGTAGGGCTTGTTGAGTCGTCGGTTGCATCAGTTGCGTCGAGTTGCTGGTCTTAGTTTTAGTCCTTTCGAGTTTCGAGTTCTTGTCACGTTATAGTCACGGCCGTGTGCTACCATATAAACCTTTTGTTAGCTAAATCTGAATACATCCTTGTGTTCAAGTTCGAGTAGGAATCTGAGTTGTTTTCAGACCGAATTCCACGTGGGGTTGAGTTCGAGTTGGAATCGGTTTAGAGTCCGAATTGACAGCTGCCTTGTTACTGTTTTGAGTCTGAATCCGAGTACATCTTTGTGCAATAGTATTCCTACCTATACTCAAACTCTCCACGTCTTGCGTATACATTTTGGCTCGTTTTTACTCTAGAGAGAGAGAGAGACTTTTTTTACCAGAATACCCCTGTTTTTTTCAGAAAAAGTGTGTGTGGTGAATTGCTCATTTGATATCTCTCTGATCATATAATCAGTTTTGAGGATTCAAAAAAAAAGAAAAAAAAAAGAAAAAAAAGAAAAGGGGCTGATCTTTGTGTTGTCTCATTTTGTTAGGTGGAGTTTGTGATTTCCTTTGTGTCCAGGCTCACGTCTCCAGCACGGTCTAGGCTAGGACCAGCACAGTACCACCGTTGAATGATTATTCAGCTCGCTTTTCTGACTAACGTGGTGCTAGTATCTTTCCTTGTGCATAGCATTTGGCCCACATACAGCTCCACATATACGACTACAGCTTGACAGGTGTTGTTGCTGCGGTACCGATACATTCTCTTCCAAGGTTGTAGACTTGCTGGTTGTTGACCCCTCTTGTTGAGCAAGGTAAGAACTGTAAGAGTTTGATAAACAGGTTGAGAGTTAGCGCCTTGCTGTAGCTACATCCTAGTAGTTGTAGGGCTTTTATTTCTTCATCTGTTATCTTGTTTCCACTTTGTTTTGTTGAACCATGTCAGGATCAGAGGACAGTAACAAGATTCCACAATCTCCTCGCACCAAGGGCATCATTCAACATTTTACAAGGCAAGTGCAGCTGCATACAGAAGGACTTGATCAAGATTTACAGGTGACCAATGACAAGATTGGGCAATTGGAGGCCACCCAACTTGCCACCAACACCAAGCTTGCAGGATTGGAGGCATCTGTTGCTCGTGTGGACAGAAGCCTTGCTGCTCTTCTGTAGCGTTTTGATGACTTCCACATGAAAGACAAAGAGTAGCATAATGAAGACAACAAGGACGAAGAGCAACTCGAAGATAATTTTAATGATGACTATACTGCTGATACTGAATAGGATGATCATGACACTCGTGATCGGCGTCGTCTATGCCATAATCGTAGAGGTATGGGTGGTCACCGCCGACGTGAGGACCCAATAATAATGATGCTTTCAGTAAGATTAAATTTAAGATACCTCCTTTTGATGGTAAGTATGATCCTGATGCATACCTTTCTTGGGAAGATATTTCTATGGATTTTGTGTTGGGTTTGACAAGGACTAGAAAGGGACATGATAGTGTGTTTGTGGTTGTTGATAGATTTTCTAAGATGGCACATTTCATACCATGTCGTAAAACTGATGATGCTACTCATATTGTTGATTTGTTCTTTCGAGAAATTGTTCGTTTGCATGGTGTACCCAGCACAATTGTTTCTGATCATGATACTAAATTTCTTAGTCATTTTTGGAAGACTTTATGGGGAAAACTAGGAACTAAGCTTTTGTTTTCTACTACATGTCATCCCCAAACCGATGGTCAAACTGAAGTTGTCAATAGAACTTTGTCTACTATGTTAAGGGTTGTTTTAAAGAAGAACATTAAGATGTGGGAAGATTGTTTGCCTCATATTGAATTTGCTTATAATCATTCACTGCATTCTACTACAAAGATGTGCCCATTTCAGATTGTATATGGTTTCTTGCCTCGTGCTCCTATTGATTTGATGCCTTTGCCATCTTCTGAAAAACTAAAATTTGACGCTACTAAGCGTGCTGAATTGATGTTAAAACTGCAAGAAACAACTAAAGAAAACATAGAGCGTATGAATGCTAAATATAAGTTTGCTGGTGATAAAGGTAGAAAGGAACTAATATTTGAACCTGGAGATTTAGTTTGGTTGCATTTGAGAAAGGATAGCTTTCCTGAATTGAGAAAGTCTAAATTGATGCCTAGGGCTGATGGACCATTTAAAGTGTTAGAGAAAATTAATGATATTTTGGGGTTAGTCCCACATTCAACATTGCAGATTTAAAGCCATATTTGGGTGAGGACATTGAGCTTGAGTCGAGGATGACTCAAATGCAAGAAGGGGAGGATGATGAGGACATCAACACCACACCTACACCATCACTAGCACCACTTGGTCCTCTTACTCGTGCTCGTGCCCGTCAACTCAACCATCAAGTAAGTTTATGATGAGGACATCATTGGCTCGAATATGACCATATTAACCACTTCTAAACTAAAGGTGCAACCATTCTATATGAGGCTTATCATTGATACATTTGATGAATTGGTGCTGCACCATAAAGTGTGTGTATTTTCATTTTCAGAATTACTTACATGGATGAAGAGAAGGTTCAATTGCATATGGAAAGAATGGAAGGTTAATGAAGTTGATTGGGGACCAAGTCCAAATATTACTAATGTCATCCACCAAGCCACCACGTCACTTTTGGCTCAAAGAAAGAAAGAGTCCAAGTCCAACACGTTTTGGAAGATAAATTCGGACTGCAGAAGAGTCCCAACTTCCAACGGTTGCCACGACTTCATACGGACTCCGATTGGGATGTTCTAGGACTTTTTGGAAAGCTTATCAAGTCTACTTTCCAAAGAATCTGGACTCATGCCGATATCTTGTTAAATACATCTGCAGTCCTCATTTTAATACCGAGACCTTTTTCTGTCCACGGTGCTGCGTCACCTGATTGTTGCCCGATGGGCCGTGTATCAAGTGGGGCCCAATAGGGGCGTGTCCTAGGGTTGTGGGATGACCCCCACCACGTCCAGGTCGTCCTCTACCCTCTCATATACCTCCATAGCCGCCACAAAGAGATGGGGTTTTTGTTTTGATGTAAGTTTAGCTCCTGCTACTTCCTGGTAGACACGTGTGTCGGTTAGACCATCTATTCTACTCGATCTGGAACCCCACCTTTATGTGTATTAGATCTGAAACTTCATCTCATATTTGCAATTGAGTGCTTGTTCTACTTGTTCTTGCTTGTTCTTCGATTGCTTGCAGGAATAACCCTAGTGGTTTCGTTGGTGGTGATCTGCAAGATCGTGACAACCGCTGGAATTGGTGTATCGATCGCTAAGGCACAGCATCCTTGGATGGTTGTAGTCGGGTCGTGAATGTCTCTCCAGTGAAATCGAAGTTATCCTGATTGGGACACACATACTCTTATCAGTTTATTCTTAAACTCTTGTCCATCATATTTAGACAATGAAAATGCGTGCACTCTTGTTTTACTTAGGAATGATGGAGAGGATCAGAAGGGCATGGGATTGGCGCCGGCTGGATTTGGACTGCAGGATAGCACCAACTTGTGATGCATGCCACGACTTCATACGGACTCGGATTGGGACGTTCTAGCACTTTTTGGAAAGCTTATCAAGTCTAGTTTCCAACGGATCTAGCCTCATGGATATATCTTATCAGATGCTTCTGCAGTAACTATTTTTGTACCGAGACCTTTTCTGTCAACGGTGCTGTGTCACCTTATTTTGGGCCGATGGCCCATGTATCAAATTGGGTCCATTAGGGACACGTCCTAGGGTTGGAGAACGACTCAAACACCCTTGTGGTCGTCCTCCCATCTACTTATATGCCTCTAGGGCCGCCACAAACAGATTATGTTTTGTTTCGTCGAGTTAGCTATTGCTACCGCCTTTCAGCGCGCGTGTTGGATCAACCGCCTGACTGATTGTTTTCAGAACCTCACCATCTTGTGTTTTTAGATTGAAACCTTCATATTTATTTGGCAATTAAGTGCTTGTTCTTCTGTTCTTGCTGGTTCTTCGATTGCTTGCAAGATGGGCGCCCTAGTGGCTGGTTGTCGCGCTGCAAGATCACGGCAGCCATCGGAGGAGGTGTATCGGTTGCTAAGGCGCAACATCCTTGGACGGTTGTAGTCAGGCCGTGAACGTCGTCTCCATCCACAAATCAAGTTATCCACCATCTCTCATCAAAAGATCGGCCAGTGAACCCTACGGGATCTCATCAGAGTTTCATCAGGTGCGTCCAAAACAGTTTCTAAAGCTATGGTACATTTGGTGCAAATAGTGGATCCATCTTGCACCGATACTAACACTATATCCAAACGGACCGAAACGAGATTCTACATGACCCACCTCACCTTGGAGTTCCATCGGGTGCATCCAAAATAATTTCCGAGCTTACGGTACGTTCGGTGCAAACCGTGCACCTATCTTAAATCAAGATTAGCACTATCTCCAAACGAAGCGAAATGAGCTTCCATTTGAGCCTCGTCACCTAGGAGTCACATCTGGTATGTCCAAAACGATTTCTAAGCCTATGGTACGTTTGGGGCAAATTGTGCAACTATCATGCACTGAAACTAACACTATCACCAAAAGGATTGAAACGAGGTTCTACATGACCTACGTCACCTAGGAGTTCCATCGGGTGCATCCAAAATTACTTCTGAGCTTACGGTATGTTCAGCGCAAAACGTGCACCTATCTTGAATCAAGATTAGCACAATCTCTAAACGAACCGAAACGAGCTTCCATTTGAGCCTCGTCACCTAGGAGTACCATCCGGTGTGTCCAAAACGATTTCTGAGCCTATGGTACGTTTCGCGCAAATTGTTCAACTATCATGCACCGAAACTAACACTATCTCCAAAAGGATCGAAACGAGATTCTACATGACCCACGTCACCTAGGAGTTCCATCAGGTGTGTCCAAAATGATTTCTGAGGCTATGGTACGTTTGGTGCAAATTGTGGATCTATCTTGTACCGATACTAACACTATCTCCAAACAGACCGAAACGAGATTCTACATGACTCACGTTACCTAGGAGTTCCATCGGGTGCGTCCAAAATGATTTCTGAGGCTATGCTACATTTGGTTCAAACTATGGATCTATCTTGCACCGAGACTAACACTATCTCTAAATGGACCGAAACAATATTCTATATGACCCACCTAGGTCTTTCATCGGGTGCGTCCAAATTGATTTCCGAGCTTACAATACGTTTGGCGCAAATCGTGCACCTTTCTTGAATCAAGATTAGCACAATCTCCAACCGAACCGAAATGAGCTTCCATTTGATCCTCGACACCTAGGAGTACCATCCGGTGTCTCCAAAACGATTTCTGAGCCAATGGTACGTTTAGCGCAAATTGTGCAACTATAATGCACCGAAACTAACACTATCTCCGAAAGGATCAAAACGAGATTCTACATGACCCACCTCACCTTAGAGTTCCATTGGGTGCGTCCAAAATAATTTCTGAGCTTACGGTCAAGATTAGCACTATCTCCAAACAGAACAAACAGAACTCCACCAGACCCTTGTCACCTAGGAGTACCATCAGGTGCATCTAAAACGATTTATGAGCCTATGGTAGAGACAAACCGAGCACCTATCTTGCACCGACGCTAACACTATCTCAAAACAGAGCGAAACGAGATTCCACATGACTCACGTAACCTAGCAGTTCCACCGGGTGCCTCCAATACTGTTTTCGAGGGTACGGTACGTTCGACGCAAACTATGCAACAATCTTGCATCAAGAGTAGCACTATCTCCAAACAGACCGAACCGAGCTTCCACTTGAGCCTCGTCACTAAGGAGTCCCATCGATGCGTCCAAAATGATTTCTATGTCTATGGTATGTTCGGTGCTAACCGTGCACCTATCTTGCGCTGACACTAACACTATGTCTAAATGGACTAAAACGAGATTCCACACGACCCACGTCACTTACGAGTTCCATCGAGTACGTCCAAAACTATTTATGAGCCTATGGTTCGTTCCGTGCAAACCATGCACCTATCTTGTGTCAAGATTAACACTATCTCCAAACAGACCAAATAGAGCTCCACTAGACCCTCGTCACCTAGGTGTAACATTGGGTGCATCTAAAATGATTTATGAGCCTATGTTACATTTGACACAAACTGAGCACCTGTCTTGCACCGACACTAACACTATCTCAAAATAGATCAAACCAAGATTCCACATGACTCACGTCTCCTCGGAGTTCCGTCGGGTGCCTCCAATACTATTTCTGAGCCTACGGTACATTCGACACAAACGATGCACTAATCTTGCATCAAGGGTAGCACTATCTCCAAATGGACAGAACCAAGCTTCCACTTGAGCCTCGTCAACTAGGAGTTCCATCGAGTGTGTCCAAAACTATTTCTATGCCTCTGACATGTTTGGTGCAAACCGTGCACCTATCTTTGCACCGACACTAGCACTGTGTCTAAACGGACTAAAACGATATTCCACATGACCCACGTCACTTACGAGTTCCATCGGGTCCATCCAAAACTATTTATGAGCCTATGGTTCATTCTATCCAATCCATGCACCTTCTTGTGTCAAGATTAGCACTATCGCCAAACGGACCGAACAGAGCTCCACCAGACCCTCATACCTAGGAGTACCATCGGGTGCATCTAATACAATTTATGAGCCTATGGTACGTTTGACACAAACCGAGGACCTATCTTGCACCGACGCTAACACTGTCTCAAAACAGATCGAAACGAGATTCCACATGACTCCCGTCACCTAGGAGTTCCATCAGGTGCCTCCAATACTATTTCCGAGCCTACGGTACGTTCGATGCAAACTGTGCACCAATCTTGCACTAAGAGTAGCACTATCTCCAAACAGACCGAACCAACCTTCCACGTGAGACTCATCACCTAGGAGTCCCATCAAGTGCGTCGATAATGATTTCTATGCCTATGGTATGTTTGGTGCAAACCGTGCACCTACCTCGCACTGACACTAACACTGTGTCCAAATGGACTAAAATGAGATTCCACACGACCCACGTCACTTACGGGTTCTATCGGGTGCGTCCAAAACTATTTATGAGCCTATGGTTCATTCTGTGCAAACCATGCACCTATCTTGTGTCAAGATTAGCACTATCTCCAAACGGACCAAACAGAGCACCACCAGACCCTCGTCACCTAGGTGTACCATCAAGAGCGTCTAAATCGATTTATGGGCCTATGTTATGTTAGACACAAACTGAGCACCTATCTTGCACCGACGCTAACACTGTATCAAAATAGATCAAAACGAGATTCCACATGACTCATGTCACATAGGAGTTCCATCGTGTGCCTCCAATACTATTTCTGAGCCTACGGTACGTTCAACGCAAACGGTGCACCAATCTTGCATCAAGAGTAGCACTATCTCCAAACAGACTAAACCGAGCTTCCACTTGAGCCTCGTCACCTATCTTCCACTTGAGCTCTGTTCGGTGGCATCAAGATTAGCACTATATCCAAACGGACCGAACAGAGCTCCACCAGACCCTCGTCACCTAGAAGTACCATCGGGTGCATCTAAAATGATTTATGAGCCTATGGTATGTTTGATGCAAACCGAGCACCTATATTGCACCGATGCTAACATAGTCTCAAAACAGATCGAAACGAGATTTTACATGACCCACATCACCTAGGAGTTTCATCGGCTGCCTCCAATTCTATTTCCGAGCCTACAGAATATTCGACGCAAACCGTGCACTAATCTTGCATCAAGAGTAGCACTATCTCCAAATGGACCGAGCCGACCTTTCGGAGCCTCGTCACCTAGGAGTCCCATCGAGTGTGTCCAAAACGATTTCTATGCCTATGGTATGTTTAGAGCAAACCGTGCACCTATCTTTGCACTGACACTAGCCTGCGAGGTTTGATGGTGGCAGCGGTGGCCACGGCATTCCACCGGCGGAGGGTGATGCCTCTGTCTCAGCGTCGACTCCGGCTCGACCAGATGACACCGGAGGCGTCACTAGAGGGGAGCAGGATGTCGCACGAGTCCCTCACCCTCGAGGAGGTCCTCCGGCGTGCGCGCCGGATGGTGGGGAACTTCAAGGTGGAGGACGTCGACAAAGTGCCGATGCGGCCTACCCAGGGGTTCGAGCCTCTGGTAAGTGCTATCATTAGCATATTTGTTTATTTCGTCTGCTTTTGGATTCTTTCGAATTAGTCGAGGTCGATGGTAGGATTTGTCGGCGGTGAGGGAGACACGGCCGCCGCTCCTAGAGGACCAGCCGACTCGAGAGGTACGACACCAGTAGGCGTCCAAAAAGAAGAAGAAGGACGCCGCCAAGAAGCGCCAGATCCGCAAGGCCAAGGAGCGGGAGGAGCTGATGAAGCGCTAGCGTCAGCAGAGCCTTGAGGGGCTTCCCCTCGAGGAGTCCCCCTCCGAGACAGTCTCGGGAGAGGATGACGATGACGATGACAACGACGGGGATGACGCCCTATCACAGTACGACGCCGCAACTAGGCTGGCGGACCTTCCCGATGTGCACCCCTATCTGGAGCCCGTCTGGGGTTCGTCCTCCCAGGCGTCGGGGCTAGCCCCCATGACCATCGTCGTGGAAGAGGAGGAGGTGGGGGAAAAGGTGGGCGAAGAGGCGGGCCCCTTGACGGGAGGGGCCGCCCTATCCCGGACCCCACAGGAGGGGTCGACGGTGCCACCCCTGCAAGTCTAGGCCCCGCGGGCTCAGCCGGTGGTTGGGACGGCGACGCCGACGTCGTCATCAGGGGTGCCGCCTGTGGGCGTGAGGACTCGAGGCTAGCTGGCCTCGGAGGCGCAGAGGACCCAAGGTGGCCCCTCAACTAGGGCTCTAAGGAGCACCCGGTCTGCAGGGGGGCCAGCGGTGAGGCCGCCACAGGCGGCATCGGGGGTTTCTGACTGGCCAGGGTTGAGGCCCCTGCTACCCCTTTCTGGGTAAGGTTTCATGCCCTGTCTTTCGCTACTTAATGGTCTCGTTTCTAATGTACTTGCATACTTCACAGGCTTAAGCGCAAGGCAGAGCTGGCGGGGCCGACCCCCGTGAAGTCGCTCCAGGCGAGTGCCGCCGTCATCAATCGGATGGCGGCGAACGACCTCGCCTGGGTCGAAAGACTTCAGGCCGCGAAGGAGCGCCTGAAGCAGCAGGAGGCGGCCGCCCAAGCTGAGGCATGCGATCAGGCGGTCATCGGTTCCGACCCTGCCGCGCAGGAGTCGGGGCCATCAGAAGTGGCGGCGCCCAGCACGGGCAGGGCGGAGCTAGGGTCGACGTCGACCGTCGAGGCCTCCGTCGAGGCCACAGCGGCCGAGGCATCCACCCGCGACACGGGGCAGGCGGATGTGGACGAGGTGATGGTGGAGGTCCCGCCAGAGGCGGGACAGGAGGCGGTGCAGCTAGGGGAGCTGCAGCCGCAGCAGGACCCACCGGCGGAGCCAGCGGCTGAGGTGGAGGGTGGGGCTATCGTGCCCCGCCCATGGTCCTAGAGGAGGTGCCAGCGACCGAGGGGCCAGCCCTGGCGGAAGGGTCGACCCCGGCCATGGTCGACCTCACCCTCGACGACTCCCCCATCGACAAGGGGAAACAGGTAGTGGGCGTCGAGGAGGTCGAGGCCGTGGACCAGGCCGGTCCCTCTGTGGTGGTCGAGGGGGCCGGAGCTGTGGGTCAGGCTCGGCCTTCCGTAGCGCCGGAGAGCGCCCCGGTCGGACCATCGTCCGGGTGGCCGGACCTTGCCGCACTGGCCCTAGTCCGGGCGGAGGAAGAGCTGCCGCGCTGGGGGAGCGTCCCTTGAGTTTAGGGACGCCTCCAACCCCGGCGTGGAGCCAGTCTTTGCCTGCATGACGGAGATGAGGTCCACCATTGGCAGTACCTCGAGGGTATCTGGTGACACATGGAACGATCGCTTCGTGTGGCGTCGGAGGTCGTGTCGCTAGGCATGCTGGACGCCATCGAGGTAAGTTCAGGTTAATGGTTCTTTTTTGCTATCCTTTTGTTGTCCTTTTGCCCCCTTTCTTTTGGTTCTAACCTCTTTGGTTTTCGAACCATGGTTAGGAGCTTAAGGAGCGCTCCCGCCGTAAGTCGCTCTTCATCCGTAATGAGAGCGGCGTGTGGGCGGCGCTTGCTCGGCAATGGGATCTGGTCGAGGAAGCCAACCAGCGGCTTTCTCGTTAGAGTGTCGAGGCGACCGAGCTCTGCGTTGCCTACGCAGCGGTCAAGGAGGAGGCGGTACAGGCTCGGGCGGCCGAGGCTGTGGTGCGCGAAGATGTGACCAAGGCCTAGGAGGAGGCAGCCAAAGCCCGCGAGGATCTCGTGCCCCTGTCAGCACTGATGAAAGAGCTCGAGGAGGACGTCGCCCTTGTCAGCAGGCATCGCGACGCCCTCAACGTCTAGATTGGGGAAGTGAGCGCTCGCTTCAGGGCCCTGAAGGATGAGGTCGCCACGCTGAGTGGAGCCGTCCAGGAGAGGGACGAGGCTCTCTCGAATGCCCGCCAGGAGATTGAGACGTTGAGGGCGGCCATTCGTGACATGGATGGCGCTCTCCAAGCGCTCGAGAGGACGTGCGGGGGACTTCGCGACGAGGTCGTGGGCTGGCAGACCCACTCCGAGGGTGGGTTTTTTGTTGCACTACGGCCTTGGCGTCGAGGTCCCGTATTTGTGCTAACTAGACACTTGTGTTCCAGAGTTGGAGAGGGAGCAGCGGGTGGCTCAGGCGGCGGCCAACTCCTTCCAGAGCCTCTTCGAGGCCGAGGCCCAGTGGACTCAGTTGCTCCAGGGCACGATCTCCTCCGTGTGTGATGGCCTGGGGGTCGAGCCCGATGCCGATGCTGAGGAGGATGCTCTAGGGAACTCCTTCATCCACCAGATGGTGGCGCTAGGCCGCCTTGTCCGGGAAAGGATACGAGGCAGCCTTCGACCACGGCGTGAAGAGAGCGCTGGCCGTCGTTTGGTCCAGGTTCGTGTATGACATGGAGCTCGTTGCTGATGGCTTCATCACCGACCCAGACCGGACGGACGAGGAGAATGAGGACGCCTGCCTGGACCTGATTGGAGCCGGCGAGGAGCCTGGAAGTCGCTTGGCCAAGCTTTTTGAAGCCGAGGTGGTTCCGCCCCCGACGACGAGGGCCTGTGAGCCAAATCTGGGCGCAGAGGCCCATGTAATAAGTTAGTGTTTTGAATTTTGGTCGTAGTGGCCTCGGAGGCCTTGAACACTCAAAATGTAAACCTGCACTGGTTGTTTAAGTTTTGTTCGAGTTTTTCTTCCCTTTATCGCTTGAATCACGTTCTCGCATGATTTACTTGACACGTGGTCGCGTCCCTTGGCGTAAGGGAGTGAGTGGAGGTACCATAGCCTCAGAGGCGTAAGTGATCTCACGGCTCGACTGCCCTTGAGCTTCAGGGTGCTCTTGCGGCCTCGTAGATCATGTAAGAACCTGATTTAAGCGATGGGGGATGTACTCTTTTTCAAAATTATGAACCGCCATTAGGTCTACTTAGCGTAGGGTCATGCCCCTAGGCGTGAGGGGTGAGTGGATGTACCGTAGCCTCGGAGGTGTAAGTGATCTCGCGGCTTGAGAGCCCCTTTGAGCCTCAGGGCGCTCTTGCAGCGTTATCGACTTAAGTGGTAGTTTTTCAACTTTGAAAAAGAGTACAAGTTTTTTCGGGGACCGAGGGTTCCCCCCTTGTAGCCCCCGAGGGAGGTTCGATTCTGGGAGAACAGAGTCGATCCTTCCTGGTTGTTTGTAAAGCGAAACTTTGAACACTGCTGTATTCTTTATTAATGAGATTGGAAAGAAATTACAGAGCCTCGAGGCTTTTTAAGGGAAAAAGCGACGTAGCTGTTCAATGTTCCAAGCGTTGGTGAGGATTTCGCCCTTCTCGTTGGATAGCTTGTAGGTGCCCGGCTTTAGTACTTCTGCGATGATGTACGGTCCTTCCCATGGGGGCATGAGCTTCTGCCGTCCCTTGGTGTTCTGGCTTCGACGTAGCACCAGGTCATCGATGTTGAGGTCACGCCTGCGGACGTGTCTGTCGTGGTAGCGTCGGAGACTTTGCTGGTACCTGGTAGAATGTAACAGAGCCACATCTCGGGCTTCCTCAAGCTGGTCAAGGGCGTCCTCTCTTGTGGCGTTGTTATTTCTTTCACTATAGGCCTTCAACCACGGGGATCCATATTCTATATCAGTTGGGAGCATAGCCTCAGACCCATAGACTAAGAAGAACAGAGTGAACCCCGTGGCTCAACTCGACATTGTTCTTAGGCTTCATAGGACCGAGGGAAGCTCAGTAGTCCATCTCTTACCATGTTTGTTTAGCTTGTCAAAGATTCTGGGTTTCAGGCCTTGTAGGACCATGCCGTTGGCACATTTCACTTGGCCATTTGTTTTTGGATGAGCAACGGCCGACCAGAGCACACGGATGTGGTGGTTGTCGCAGAAATCTAGAAACTTTTTACTAGTAAACTGGGTGCCATTGTCCGTGATGATATAGTTGGGAACCCCAAAGCGGTGGATGATGTCGGTGAAAAAGAGCACAGCTTGCTCGGACCTGATGCTGGTGATAGGACGGGCCTCGATCCACTTGGAAAATTTGTCAATGGCAACGAGCAAGTGGGTGAAACCGCCAGTGGTCCTTTTCAATGGTCCGACAAGGTCGAGCCCCCAAACGGCAAACGGCCATGTGATGGGGATGGTTTGCAGGGCATGAGCTGGAAAATGGGTCTGTCTCGCATAGTAATGGCAACCTTTGCAGGAGCGTACTAGCTTGACAGCGTCGGAGACCGCAATCGGCCAATAGAAACCTTGTCGGAAAGCATTTCCAACAAGGGTTCGAGGCGCCGCGTGATGACCACAAGCCCCTGAGTGTAGATCGTTGAGCAGGTCTCTGCCTTCCTCATTCGTGATGCAGCATTGGAGGACGCCAGTAGGGCTGCGGCGGTACATCTCCCTACTGTCGCCAAAGATCATGAAGGTTTTGGCCCGGCGAGCGATCCGTCGAGCCTCGGTCCTATCCGAGGTGAGGTCCCCTCGGATGAGATGGTCAAGGTACGGAACGCGCCAGTCAGGCACGGGGTCCGATGGTGGGGTCAAGCCTTCCACCTGCATGGCTTCAGCCCGGTCGAGGGGGCTTCTGCCATAGGTGGAGGGTCGAGTGATGGCCCGTCGACCCCACCGTCCAACCCGAGGTTGACGGATGGTTGCTGGAGATCTTTTGCGAAAATGTCTGGTGGAACCGTAGTTCGATTGGATGCGATTTTTGCCAGTTCATCGGCGGCCTCATTATACCTGCATGCGATGTGGTTGAGCTCGAGGCCGTGAAACTTGTTCTCAAGGTGCCACACTTCTTCGCAGTAGGCTTCCATCTTGGGATCACGGCAGCTTAAGTTCTTCATGACCTAGTCGATCGGGGTCAGCCATCCAGGAAAAATGGCGGGAAAGCGATGTTGGCACGCAGCGTCTCCTACCTGGCATGCCAACTGTTGGTGTTCGGTCCCGTGGGGGTCCTAAACCGACGAGTGAGTGCTGCATGTCCCTAACCTAGATGGTGATGCAAGGAAAACACATGGGGGTTTATCCTGGTTCAGGCAGAAGAAGGCCCTACATCCAGCGGGGGGAGAGTTTTGTATTTCCTTGCACCGAGGTGCTTGCGTAGGGGTTACAAGCTTGTGAGAGAGGGCACCGAGCCCAAGGCTCAAGGGGAGAAAAAGAGTACAAGGGTGATTGCTTGAGATGTTGATCTCTGAGATGGGAGCCTTTGCTTGCTAGTGCTTGGCTTTGGACTTGTGTCTCTTTCGTTGTCTGTCGTCCCCTTGTAGAGCCCCGGCCTGCCCTTTTATAGGGTAAGAGGAGGCCAAGACACCGGGGCGCCTTGAGGTGATATTTTGTCGGTCCCTGTAGGAGTTATTGTAGCGGCGTGCTCCAGGAATGGCCGGCCATCCCTAGACACCATGGTGATGTCGGGGATGAGACGGTGAAATGACCTGGAACCCTGTGCCACGTCGGCCTTTATTTCCTGTCGAACAGCGCTAGGCGTCAAGGCTGGGTCGAGGCCTGACAGATAAGGCCGAATCTCTGAGATCGCGGAATACGGGCCTTGTCATATCATCCCTCGAGGGTGATTGGTGATAAACAGTGCATGGTAAGGCGCACACAGTGATAGGTTTCACCTCCCATCATGGGATGGGCGGTAAAATAGTGAGGACTGACACCGGCGTTGCTCCCACGTCGATCACGGTTGTAGCCATGTCGGTAGATGGTAGTAGGTAATCGCATTAAATGCCCTGACTTTTGTCTCAGGGTAGGTGGACAGAGGGGGTCGATCGCTCTGACCCGGCGTCATGCGAGTCAAAGTTTTGCCAGTGGCCGAACGAGCCTCGTGCGAGTCGGAGCACAGTCGAGGCGCCTTGTTGTACGGGACGGGGCATGGTCGAGGCGTTCCCGTCAGGGGTGCCTCGTACGAGTCGGAGTTGGAGCACGGTCGAGGCACTCCATCGAGCTGGCCTCGTACGAGACGGACCCGGTACGCAGTTGAGGCGGGCTGCCTTTTGCTGTGGTTTAATCATTTTGTTTTTTATTATCGTTGGCTGTGGGTACCCCCATACTGTTGGTACCGACAGGTATGTACTTCGTATCATGAAAATTTTGTGTCATTTTGTGATCTTGTAATGTGTCTTCAGGTTGCACATCTAGTTCAACTTCATTATTATTCTCTTTTTCTGCCACTGGTGGTACTACTGGTGCTCTTCTTGCTCCTTTTGGATAGGGAGGATCCTTGGTGGGTCTCCCTCCTCTCGTAGTAATAGCTCTTACTTGCTTAGGGTTAGTGGCAGTGGGCAATACCGCAACTAGTTGTTTTATCTTCTCTTCTATCTTCTTATTAAACTTGAGCTGATCTTCGATGGCAGTTGAGAAACTATCCAATTTAACATTTATATCCTCTAGGATTCTATCATTGGTGGCAAGCTTTTCTTTGATTTCACTGTTCATTCTGATCTACTGCTTGACTAAATCCCTCAATGTTGGTTGTCGATTTGATTTTTGATTTGGCTGATACAAAGGCTTCTGGGCTATGGAATTTATATCTTGTTTGTATGCTGCTTCAATCGCCCTTTGATCTTCCTTATACTTAGCCCTCTAGTCAAGCCACTTGAGCAAGTCATCCATCTTGGTAGACAGTGCATTCACTTCTTCAATTGTTTCTTCACTCTAATGACAATGTTGAGTGTGGTCTTGGGACCATCCTTGATTTTTTGATATTTTCTCCATAAGCAACTTGGCTTTCCCAACTGTAAGTGACAAAAAATGATCCTCCAGCAGTTGTGTCTAGGTGCTCACGTGCTTTCTGAGTTAATTCATGATAAAAGCATTGCATGAGTAACCATTCTTCCATTCCATGATGAGGACAATCTAAGATGTATTCTTGCAAATGCTCCCATGCTTCTAAAATGGTTTCTGTCTTCTGCTATTGAAAATTGGTAATCTTTCCTCTTAAGGCATTAGTCTTGCCTATTAGGAAGAATTTTGCTAGAAAGGCCTTTGAACACTTTGCCCATGTGTTGATGTCTTCTTTGTTGGCATAAAACCACTGCTTCGCTCTTCCCACTAGTGAGAATGAAAAAAGGCGAAGTAGTATGATTTCTTGATTGACTTCTTTACTGACGATAGTGCTCCCAATTTCCAAGAAATTCTGCAAATGTGCACTTGCATCTTCATGATCCTTTCCACTAAATTGGGTAGCTTGCACCATATTAAAGAGGCTTGGCTTGAGCTCAAACTCAAGATTATTTGTTTCTAATACTGGACCTATATGGATATTCTCAATTGTAGGAGCAGAGAATTCACATAGGGTTTTTATAGCCATAACTTTAGGAATTGGAGATAAGCTCCTTCTTAGGTTGATCCAATTCTGATGATGGAGAGTTGAGTGAATCAGAACCAATCCTGCTAATACCCTGTATAAAATATAAACAAAGAAAAACAACAGGGGGTGAACCTACCAAAGTAGAGGTGCCTTGTTATGATTTCTCATTTTCTAAGTATCTATTTTCACAAATTTTCTCAAAGGTTTATTCCTTTCCCCGGCAACGGCGCCAGAATGCTTGTTGACACTTCTAACACCACTTAAGCTAAGTTGTCATCCCTAGCATGGCGCTAGAAGTGTTGGTATAGAACTGTTCCTCTTAGAATAAAAATGGGATCCGTAAGCGTACAGATAAAATAACATCGTAGCACTTCACCGAAAAATATTCTAGGTATCGTTAATTTATATTTAGCTCAAGGGAAAGAACTAAGGACTTAAACCTAAAGGGATGGATTTGCAAAATATGACTACATATGAGAAATCAATCACACAGTCACTTACTTTGGCAGGGGGTAAACCATGATAAATAAGTATAAATGAATTATAAAGCATAGGGATAAAATTACACAGATATTAGAGATAGACTACTCATCATAAAGGTAGGTTGACGTCTGATTAGTTCAAGAGATTGAATTCTAGGTAGGTTCTAATCTACTAAGACATTCATCTACTCTAGCAAACACACCATCATATATAGCATAAAAGACTCTTCACTTATGTATAAGGAATATTACTGAAGAAAGCCAAGACATAGCATGACTTCCTACATAACGTTGTTTCTGCCTGTCCTATCAACGGGGGGTGGAATAAGACTCAATAGAACTGTCACTTTCACGATCTACCACACGACCTAGCCAATAGGGTGCATTTGCAGGTAAATAGCATCTAAGCACCACGCTTACATGTGATCTACCACTTAACCCCCTCGCGAAGAGAGCTAAGCGCTTTGCAAACATATACATAAACTCATTATCAATCATAACCATATCAAAAATGTACTACTAGAGCAAACTAGGAACATAATAAATAGAAACATAATGATATTAGAATAAAGCTGTAGAGCAATGATACAAAATAATACCAATACTTTGAGGACGAAGATCTGAATCCCGAGCACAAGTTGCCCGACTCTTCCTCTATCTAGTCTAAACTTATGTAGAACTTAAAGAATTAGAGTAGCTATTCTAATTCTCTGGTGGAGAGAAACTCTCTAAACCCTAGCTCTGCTGATGGCTCCCTCTGCTAATAAATTGCTAATGAATTAGGGTTTCCCCTGGGGTTTGGGGGCCTTGCTTATATAGTCCTCTAGGAAACACCACAGCCCTTGGATCAAACCGACCTTGATCTACGATTTTTATTCATCCTCAAAGGCGGTGGATGCAGGATCTATGAGGTTGCACCTGATTGGCTCCGTGGCCTAGGCGGCCACCCATGAGGTGGGGGCAAGCGCCCCACCTGTCAACCCAAATGGCCCTCCCCTTTGAGGGGGTGCCTTCTTGAGTCTTCTAGATTATTCTTTTTTGTAGTAAGGTTGATTTCTTTCTATGTAAATCTGACATGTGGGTCTCCTTTAATCTTTTCCTAATAACCCCCTACAGAAATAGACATTCATCAAAACTCATGGAAATTATTAGTTTAAAACCCCTAAGTCTAAGGTGAAGCTCATTTTAACCCTTTTTTTATTCTTGTTGACTTATAAAGTTGATGGTTAATTATCGTCAATAGGTACGTTCGGTGCAAACCGTGCACCTATCTTGCACTGACACTAACACTGTCTCCAGGCAAACTAAAAGGAGATTCCACACGACCCACATCACTTACGAGTTCCATCGGGTGCGTCCAAAATTATTTATGAGCCTATGGTACGTTCAGTGTAAACCATGCACCTATCTTGCATCAAGATTAGCACTATCTCCAAACGGACCAAACACAGCTCCACCAGACCCTCGTCACCTAGAAGTACCATTAGGTGCGTTTAAAACGTTTATGAGCCTATGGTACGTTTGATGCAAACTGAGCACCCATCTTGCACCGACGCTAACACTGTCTCGAAACTGATCGAAACAAAATTCTACATGACCCACATCACCTAGGAGTTTCATCGGTTACCTCCAATTCTATATCCAAGCCTACAATACGTTTGACACAAACTGAGCACCAATCTTGCATCAAGAGTAGCACTATCTACAAATGGACCGAACTGAGCTTCCACTTGAGCCTCGTCTCCTAGGAGACCCATCGAATGCACCCAAAATGATTTCTATGCCTAGGTATGTTCGGTGCAAACCGTGCACCTATCTAGCTCTAACACTAATACTGTCTCCAAACGGACTAAAACAAGATTCGACAGGATCCACGTCACTTACGAGTTCCATCAGGTGTGTTCAAAACTTTTTATGAGCCTATGGTACGTTCAGTGCAAACCGTACACCTATCTTGTGTAAAGATTAGCAATATGTCCAAACGGATCGAACAGAGCTCCACTAGACCCTCGTCACCTAGGAGTACCATCGGGTGTGTCTAAAATGATTTATGAGCCTATGGTACGTTTGACACAAACCAAGCACCTATCTTGCACCAACGCTAACACTGTCTCAAAACAGATCGAAACAAGATTTCACATGACCCACGTCACCTAGGATTTCCATCGGGTGCCTCCAATACTATTTCTGAGCCTATGGTACGTTTGATGCAAACCGTGCACCAATCTTGCATCAAGAGTTGCACTATCTCAAGACGGACCGAACCAAGCTTCCACTTGAGCCTCATCACCTAGGAGTCCCATCGAGTGCGTCCAAAACAATTTCTATGCCTATGGTATGTTCGGTGCAAATCGTGCACCTATCTTGCACTGACACTAACACTGTTTCCAAATGGACTAAAACAAGATTCCACACGACCCACGTCACTTACGAGTTCCATCGGGTGCGTCCAAAACTATTTATGAGCCTATGGTATGTTTAGGGCAAACCATGCAACTATTTTGCATCAAGATTAGCACTATCTCTAAACGGACCGAACAGAGCTCCACCTGACCCTTGTCACCCCGAAGTACTAGTAGCACTATCTCGAAATGGACCGTGCCGAGCTTCCACTTGAGCCTCATCACGTAGGTATCCCATCGAATGGGTCCAAAATGATTTCTATCCCTTTGGTATGTTTGGTGCAAACCGTACACCTATGTTGCACTGACACTAACACTGTGTCGAAACGGACTACAACAAGATTCCACACCACCCACGTCACTTACGAGTTCCATCGGGTGCGTCCAAAACTATTTATGATCCTATGGTTCGTTCCGTGCAAACCATGCACCTATCTTGTCTCAAAATAGATCAAAACAAGATTCCACATGAGTCACGTCACATAGGAGTTCCATCGTGTGCCTCCAATACTATTTCTGAGCCTATGGTACATTCAACACAAATGGTGCACCAATCTTGCATCAAGAGTAGCACTATCTACAAACAAACTAAACCGAGCTTCCACTTGAGCCTCGTCACCTATCTTCCACTTGAGCTCTGTCGGTGGCATCAAGATTAGCAATATATCCAAACGGATCGAACAGAGCTCCACCAGACCCTCATCCCCTAGAAGTACCATCGGGTGCATCTAAAATGATTTCTATGCCTATGGTATGTTTGATGCAAACCGAGCACCTATATTGCACCGATGCTAACATAGTCTCAAAACAGATTGAAACGAGATTCTGCATGACCCATGTCACATAGGAGTTTCATCGGTTGCCTCCAATACTATTTCCGAGCCTACAGAACGTTCGACGCAAACCGTGCACCAATCTTGCATCAAGAGTACCACTATCTCCAAATGGACCGAGCCGACCTTCCAGAGCCTCGTCACCTAGGAGTCCCATCGAGTGTGTCCAAAATGATTTCTATGCCTATGGTATGTTCGGAGCAAACCGTGCACCTATCTTTGCACTGACACTAGCACAGTGTCTAAACAGACTAAAACGAGATTCCACACGACCCACGTCACTTACGAGTACCATCGGGTGCGTCCAAAATATTTATGAGCCTATGGTTCGTTCCGTGCAAACCATACACCTATCTTGTGTCAAGATTAGCACTATCTCCAAATAGAACGAACAGAGCTCCACCAAACCCTCGTCACCTAGGAGTACCATCAGGTGCATCTAAAACGATTTATGAGCCTATGGTAGACACAAACCGAGCACCTATCTTGCACCGACGCTAACACTATCTCAAAACAGAGCAAAACGAGATTCCACATGACTCACGTAACCTAGCAGTTCCACCGGGTGCCTCCAATACTATTTCCAAGGGTACGGTACGTTCGACGCAAACTATGCAACAATCTTGCATCAAGAGTAGCACTATCTCCAAACAGTCCGAACCAAGCTTTCACTTAAGCCTCGTCACCAAGGAGTGACATCGATGCGTCCAAAATGATATCTATGCCCATGGTATGTTCGGTGCTAACCGTGCACCTATCTTGCGCTGACACTAACACTATGTCTAAATGGACTAAACTGAGATTCCACACGACCCACGTCACTTACGAGTTCCATCGAGTACGTCTAAAACTATTTATGAGCCTATGGTTCGTTCCGTGCAAACATGCACCTATCTTGTGTCAAGATTAACACTATCTCCAAACAGACCAAACAGAGCTCCACCAGACCCTCGTCACCTAGGTGTAGCATTGGGTGCATCTAAAATGATTTATGAGCCTATGTTACATTTGACACAAACCGAGCAACTGTCTTGCACCGACACTAACACTATCTCAAAATAGATCAAAACAAGATTCCACATGACTCACGTCTCCTCGGAGTTCCGTCGGGTGCCTCCAATACTATTTCCGTGCCTACGGTACATTCGACGCAAACCGTGCACTAATCTTGCATCAAGGGTAGCACTAACTCCAAATGGACCGAACCAAGCTTCCACTTGAGCCACGTCAACTAGGAGTTCCATTGAGTGTGTCTAAAACTATTTCTATGCCTATGATATGTTTGGTGCAAACCGTGCACCTATCTTTGCACCGACACTAGCACTGTGTCTAAACGGACTAAAATGATATTCCACATGATCCACGTCACTTACGAGTTCCATCGGGTCTGTCCAAAACTATTTATGAGCCTATGGTACATTCTGTCCAATCCATGCACCTATCTTGTGTCAAGATTAGCACTATTGCCAAACGGACCAAACAGAGCTCCACCAGACCCTCGTCACCTAGGAGTACCATCGGGTGCATCTAATACAATTTATGAGCCTATGGTACGTTTGACACAAACTGAGGACCTACCTTGCACCGCGCTAACACTGTCTCAAAACAGATCAAAATGAGATTCCACATGACTCACGTCACCTAGGAGTTCCATCAGGCGCCTCCAATACTATTTCCGAGCCTACGGTACGTTCGATGCAAACTGTGCACCAATCTTGCATCAAGAGTAGCACTATCTCCAAATAGACCGAACTGACCTTCCACTTGAGCCTCGTCACCTAGGAGTCCCATCGAGTGCGTCGAAAATGATTTCTATGCCATGGTATGTTCGGTGGAAACCGTGCACCTATCTCGCACTGACACTAACACTGTGTCCAAACGGACTAAAACAAGATTCCACACGACCCACGTCACTTACGGGTTCTATCAGGTGCGTCCAAAACTATTTATGAGCCTATGGTTCGTTCTGTGCAAACCATGCACCTATCTTGTGTCAAGATTAGCACTGTCTCCAAACGGACCGAGCCGAGCTCCACTAGACCCTCGTCACGTAGAAGTACCATCGGGTGCATCTAAAACGATTTATGAGCCTATGGTATGTTTGATGCAAACTGAGCACCTATACTGCACCGATGCTAACACATTCTCAAAATAGATCGAAACAAGATTCTACATGACCCACGTCACCTAGGAGTTTCATCGGTTGCCTCCAATTCTATTTCCGAGCCTACATAACGTTCGACGCAAACCATGCACCAATCTTGCATCAAGAGTGGCACTATCTCCAAATGGACTGAGCTGAGCTTCTGGAACCTCGTCACCTAGGAGTCCCATCGAGTGTGTCCAAAATGATTTCTATGCCTATGGTATGTTCAGACAAAACCGTGCACCTATCTTTCACTGACACTAGCACTATGACTAAACGGACTAAAACGAGATTCCACACGACCCACGTCACTTACGAGTTCCATCGGGTGTGTCTAAAACTATTTATGGGCCTATGGTTCGTTCCGTGCAAACCATGCACCTATCTTGTGTCAAGATTAGCACTATCTCCAAACAGAACGAACAGAGCTCCACCAGACCTCGTCACCTAGGAGTACCATCGGGTGCGTCTAAAACGATTTTTGAGCCTATGGTACATTTGACACAAACCGAGCACCTATCTTGCACCGATGCTAACACTGTCTCAAAACAGATCAAAATGAGATTCCACATGACCCACGTCACCTAGCAGTTCCACCGGGTGCCTCCAATACTATTTCCGAGGGTACGGTACGTTTGACACAAACTATGCACCAATCTTGCATCAAGAGTAGCACTATCTCTAAACAGACCGAACCGAGCTTCCACTTGAGCCTCATCACCTAGGAGTCCCATCAATGCGTCCAAAACGATTTCCATGCCTATGGTATGTTCAGTGCTAACCGTGCACCTATCTTGCACTAACACTAACACTGTGTCCAAACGGACAAAAATGAGATTCCACAAGACCCACGTCACTTACGAGTTCCATCGAGTACGTCCAAAACTATTTATGAGCCTATGGTTTGTTCCGTGCAAACCATACACCTATCTTATGTCAAGATTAATACTATCTCCAAGCGGACCAAACAGAGCTCCACCAGACCCTCATCACTTAGCTGTAATATTGGGTGCGCCTAAAACGATTTATGAGCCTATGGTATGTTTGACACAAACCGAGCACCAATCTTGCACCGACGCTAACACTATCTCAAAACAGATCGAAACGAGATTCCACATGAATCACGTCACCTAGGAGTACCATCGGGTGCCTCTAATACTATTTCCGAGCCTAAGGTACGTTCAACACAAACTGTGCACCAATCTTGCATCAAGAGTAGCACTATCTCCAAACAGACCGAACTGAGCTTCCACTTGAGCCTCGTCACCTAGGAGTCCCATCGAGTGCGTCCAAAATGATTTCTATGCCTATGGTATGTTGGTGCAAACCGTGCACCTATCTCGCACTAACACTAACACTGTGTCCAAACGGACTAAAATGAGATTCCACACGACCCACGTCACTTATGAGTTCCATCGGGTGCGTTCAAAACTATGTATGAGCCTATGGTTTGTTCCGTGCAAACCATGCACCTATCTTGTGTCAAGATTAGCACTATCTCCAAACGGACCAAACAGAGCTCCACCAGACCCTTGTCACCTAGGTGTACCATCAGGTGCGTCTTAAACAATTTATGAGCCTATGGTACATTTGACACAAACCGAGCACCTATCTTGCACCAACACTAACACTATCTCAAAACAGATCGAAACAAGATTCCACATGACTCACATCACCTAGGAGTTCAATCGGGTGCCTCCAATACTATTTTTGAGCCTATGGTACATTCGACGCAAACTGTGCACCAATCTTGAATCAAGAGTAGCACTATCTCCAAACAGACCGAATTGAGCTTCCACTTGAGCCTCGTCACCTAGGAATCCCATCGAGTGCGTCCAAAATGATTTCTATGCCTATGGTATTGTTGACACTTCTAACACCACTTAAGCTAAGTTGTCAACCCTAGCTTGGTGTCAGAAGTGTTGGTATAGAACTGCTCTTCTTAGAATAAAAATGGGATCCACAAGCATACAGATAAAATACCATCGTAGCACTTCACCGGGAAATATTCTAGGTATTGTTAATTTATATTTACCTCAAGGGAAAGAAGTAAGGACTTAAACCTAAAGGGATGGATTTGCAAAATATGACTACTTATGAGAAATCAATCACATAGTCACTTACTTTGGCAGGGGGGATAAACCATGATAAATAAGTATAAATGAATTATAAAGCATAGGGATAAATCACGCAGAGATTAGAGATAGACTACTCATCATAAAGGTAGGTTGATGACTGATTAGTTCAAGAGATTGAATTCTAAGTAGGTTCTAATCTACTAAGTCATTCATCTACTCTAGCAAACACACCATCATATATAGCATAAAAGACACTTCATTTATGTATAAGGAATATTACTGAAGAAAGCCAGGACATAGCATGACTTCCTACGTGACGTTGTTTCTACCTGTCCTATCAATGGGGGGTGGACTATATAAGACTGAATAGAACTATCACTTCCATGATCTACCACACGACCTGACAATAGGGTGCATTTGTAGGTAAATAGCATCTAAGAACCACGCTTACATGTGATCTACCACTTAACCCCCTCGCGAAGAGACCTAAGCGCTTTGCAAACATATACATAAACTCATTATCAATCATAACCATATCAAATGTACTACTAGAGCAAATTAGGAACATAATAAATAGAAACATAATGATATTAGAATAAAGTCATAGAGCAATGATACAAAATAATACCAATACTTTGATGATGAAGATCCAAATCCCGAGTACAAGTTGCCCGACTCTTCCTCTATCTAGTCTAAACCTATGTAGAACT
This sequence comes from Saccharum officinarum, assembly GCA_020631735.1. NCBI lineage: Eukaryota > Viridiplantae > Streptophyta > Magnoliopsida > Poales > Poaceae > Saccharum > Saccharum officinarum. The sequence goes on along the minus strand of CM036212.1, from coordinate 30,266,229 downwards.
TAAAGAATTGGAGTAGCTATTCTAATTCTCTGGTGGAGAGAAACTCTCCAAACCCTAGCTCTGCTAATGGCTCCCACTGCTAATAAATTGCTAATGAATTAGGGTTTCTCCTGGGGTTAGAGGCCTTGCTTATATAGCCCTCTAGGAAACAACACAGCCCTTGGATCAAACCGACCTTGATCTATGATTTTTATTCATCCTCAAAGGCGGTGGAGGCAGGATCCACGAGGTTGCACCTGATTGGCTCCGTGGCCTAGGCGGCCACCCATGAGGTGGGGGCGGGCACCCCACCTATCAGCCCAAATGGCCCTCCCCTTCGAGGGGGTGCCTTCTCGAGTCTTCTAGATTATTGTTTTTCATAGTATGGTTGATTTCTCTCTATGTAAATCTGACATGTGGGTCTCCTTTAATCTTTTCTTGATAACCCCCTACAGAAATAGACATTCACCAAAACTCGTGGAAATTATTAGTTTAAAACCCCTAAGTCTAAGGTGAAGCTCATTTTAACCCTTCTTTTGATTCTTGTTGACTTATAAAGTTGATGGTTAATTATCATCAACAAACTCCCCTTAGCTTACCTTTTGCTCGTCCCTGAGCAAACAACTAAACCTAAGATGGATCAGGAGTTGCTGCAATGCTTTCATGCCTTAAAAGTACACATGCGTTCAAACAAGAATTCTTCTTTCGGACTAGAGTGGATTGCACTGACTTTCAAACTTACTCGTGTTTCTTTCAACCATGGCGCTTTTACATACACTTGGGTCTTCAGCAATTGAAAGACAGAACAATTTAAGTCAAGCACTATATCTCATGCTCTTTGTTCCACCTCTGTCCTGGAGTTTTCATAAATGTTTGCAAATAAAACTCAGAGTTCCTTAAATGACTCTCACAAGTCTTTCAATATGTGGTATTTGTGAATCCTCACTAAGGCATTTGGAAGGTTATGCCTTATCTCTCCTCTCAATATGTGGTATTTTTGACTAAAGGCAAATCTTGGGTATGCCTTCTCTCTCATGCCCTATAATTAATAAGGCTTATGTGGAGTTCATGGGTATGGAGATAGCTCATACATACTTGCAATGCATATTGTCGGTGTTCGGACCCGAGGGGGTCCTAAACCAATGAGTAAATGCTGCGTGTCTCTTTCCTGGAAGGTGATGCAAGGAGAACACACGGGGGTTTATCCTGGTTCGGGCAAAAGAAGGCCCTACGTCCAGCAGGGGGGAGGTTTGTATTTCCTTGCACCAAGGTGCTCGTGTAGGGGTTACAAGCATGCGAGAGAGGGTGTCGAGCCCAAGTCTCAAAGAGAAAAGAGGAAAAAGGTGGTTGCTTGAGATGTTGATCTCTTGTTTGTTGCTCGGTCGGGTGGTTCGTCGGTGGGCTGCTTGTTGCCTGCCCTTGTTTTGTTTTTTCGTTCCGTCTTCCTCCCCCTCCCCGTTGAGCCCTGGCCTGCCCTTTTATAGGGCGAGAGGAGGCCAAGACGACGGGGAGCCTTGAGGTGATGTTTTGTCGATTCCTGTTGAGCTGACTGTAGCGACGTGCCTCAGGAATGGCCAGCCATCCCTGGATACCCCGACGTTGTGGGAGACGAGATGGCGAAATGACCCAGAGCGCCATGCCATACCGTCCTTTGAACTAAGTCAAGCGTCGAGGTTGGGTCGAGGCCGGGTCGAGGCCGGATGGATAAGGCCAAATCCCTGATATCGCGGAGAACGGCCTTGTCTTATCCTCCCTCGAGGGTGATTGATGGTGAATAGTGCGCGGTAAGGTGGGTATAGTGACGGGTTTCACCTCCCATCACGGGATGGGCGGTAAAACAGTGAGATCTGACATGGGTATTGTGCCCACGTCGATCCTGGCCGCAGCCATGCCGGTAGGTGGTAGTAGGTAACCGCATTGAATGCTATGGCTTTTGTCCTGGGGTAGGTAAAGAAAAGGTGTCGAGGTGCTCGGTCCGGGCTCACGCGAGTCGGAGTTCTCCCCAGCGGGCGAACGAGCCTCGCGCGGCTCGGAGCGCTGTCGAGGTACCTTGCGGCACGGGATAGGGCATGGTCGAGGCGCCCCGTCGAGCGGGCCTCGTACGAGTTGGAACCGGGGCGCGGTCGAGGCGCCCCATCGAGCGGGCCTCGTACGAGACGGACTAGATACGCGGTCGAGGTGGGCTATCTTTTATTGCGGTTTTAGTCGTGTTAGTTTTTTTGGCGATAGGTGTGGGTACCCCCGTACTGTTGGTACCGACACATATATTGCCCAGTCAAACTATGGATCCAGAGGAACTCATCATACAATCAAATCAAGAGGTGCATGTGTGGTTTGATATGGTGGCTAAAATGATGGGGAATAAATGAGATAAAAAGAAAGAGGTGAAAGTCAAATTCTACAATACTCCATACTTCAAAATAACTTCTCTCTTCTAAATTTTGAAAATAAATGGAAACTTGGCTGCATAAATACCTTTCTTTTCTTTCTTCTTTTTTTTCATTGGGACCCTTGTCCATCTTTTTCTTTTGCTTTTGCCTTTTTTTAATAAATAATAGATAACAAGTCTCTTATATGAAGAACTAAATTGATATGAGAGAAATGATGATGAAAACTTGGTGGAGTATTGAGACTCCTCCGAGGTCTTGTACGCGTTTGATTGGGGAACGATTCGTTGCGGTCAAGCCCCCAAGCCTCGCACGCACGAGGTCGATCAGAGTCCCGGCCGTCTTTTACTACGCGACCCTCACGCTCCTTTTCCAAAAAAAAGGAGGAGGGGTGGAGAACGCCGTACTACCCTCGTTTGGGCGCGAGTTCCGATGATCTCCGGTGAGCTGCTAGCGGGGGGATTCGAGTGAGAGCCCATGCCCCGTTCGTTAGGGGTCGGCTAGTGGCCCGGAGGCACCCTCAAAGATGCCAAGAAGTGGTCGTGTGGATCTCGATTCCCTTCGACAGGATTCGAGGGCTCGATGCCTCCCCCGGAGGGATTCCTACGATGACCTTCTCCTTCGGCCTCGAATACGTCCTGGGGTGCCTCGAGAGCGTGGCTCGAGCCCTTGGCCATGTACGGGCGCACCCTGGGTCGTCCCTAACTCTGTTGCTCGAGGGCAGCTGTCAAACCCTGTTCGAGGGCCAGCTTTCGCTCCCTCGAGACTTATTCCGGGCTCGGGGCCCGTTTCTGCGGTCGGGACCCCGAGCCTCGCGTGCACGAGGTCGATCAGAGTCCCGGTCGTCTTTTGCGACCCTCACGCTCCTTTTCCAAAAAAAGGAGGAGGGGTGGAGAACGCCGTACTACCCTCGTTTGGGCGTGAGTTCCGACGATCTCCGGTGAGCTGCTAGCGGGGGGATTCGAGTGAGAGCCCGTGCCCCGTTCGTTAGGGGTCGGCTAGTGGCCCGGAGGCGCCCTCAAAGATGCCAAGAAGTGGTCGTGTGGATCTCGATTCCCTTCGACAGGATTCGAGGGCTCGATGCCTCCCCTAGAGGGATTCCTACGACGACCTTCTCCTTCGGCCTCGAATACGTCCTGGGGTGCCTCGAGAGCGTGGCTCGAGCCCTTGGCCATGTACGGGCGCACCCTGGGTCGTCCCTAACTCTGTTGCTCGAGGGCAGCTGTCGAACCCTGTTCGAGGGCCAGCTTTCGCTCCCTCGAGACTTATTTCGGGCTTGGGGCCCGTTTCTGCGGTCGGGACCCCGAGCCTCGCGCGCACGAGGTCGATCAGAGTCCCGGTCGTCTTTTGCGACCCTCACGCTCCTTTTCCGAAAAAAGGAGGAGGGGTGGAGAACGCCGTACTACCCTCGTTTGGGCGCGAGTTCCGACGATCTCCGGTGAGCTGCTAGCGGGGCGATTTGAGTGAGAGCCCGTGCCCCGTTCGTTAGGGGTCGGCTAGTGGCCCAGAGGCGCCCTCAAAGATGCCAAGAAGTGGTCGTGTGGATCTCGATTCCCTTCGACAGGATTCGAGGGCTCGATGCCTCCCCCGGAGGGATTCCTACGATGACCTTCTCCTTCGGCCTCGAATACGTCCTGGGGTGCCTCGAGAGCGTGGCTCGAGCCCTTGGCCATGTACGGGTGCACCCTGGGTCGTCCCTGACTCTGTTGCTCGAGGGCAGCTGTCGAACCCTGTTCGAGGGCCAGGTTTCGCTCCCTCGAGACTTATTCTGGGCTCGGGCCCGTTTTCCACATACCTGGGGATATTCGTCCGCGGATCCCTCCCTCGTCCGTTAGTCGGGCGCGTCTTTTTGGGAGGTGAGATCGGCGCGGTAGTGGGCGACGTGGCGTATGGTCACGACGTGGGGAACGGCCACGTGCCCGACTCCTGCGAGATGTAAGGAAATGGTTAGGTGGGCGCATTTAATGCGGGAAACTGTTCCTACCTTCTCGCGCGGTCGTTGGGCTTCCGCCTGGGCATATAAAGTTAAGGCCTAGGGGTCCGCGTTCCCCACTGGTCCCTTGCGTTCTTGCAATCTTCTGCCTCAGACAGCCCTTGCCTTATCGCCTTCTCCACCCGCGTCGCCGCCGCCACAACATCCTTTTCATCCATCCCCCTTCCGACAGCACTGATGGCAGGAAAGAGCCAGATCCTTCCCGCCGACGACTGGGCCGCCTCCTCGGTGACGAAGAGGAGGTTGGAAGAGTTGGTGGAGGACGGGCTGCTGTGGCCAAGGACGAACCGGTCGCAGCCGGAATGGATCGCGCCGCCCCCCGCCCACCGGGAGCCGGTGCCCCCTGAAGGGTATGTGGTGAGCTTCGTCTACTTCCACGAGCGGGGGTTTGGCGTGCCGGCATCGGTCTTCATGCGCGCACACCTCCACAACTACCGGGTGGAGCTTCACCATCTTTCCCCCAACGCCATGGCGCAGGCCACCATCTTCGCGGCGGTCTGCGAGGGCTACCTTGGGGTGGAGCCGTAGTGGAACCTATGGCTTCACCTTTTCAAGGCCGAGCTCTTCGCCAAGAAGGCGGGGGAGAAGGGCGTCCTATGCGCGGCTCGAGTGGGGAGCTGCGTGCTGCAGGTGAGGTCGGGTCGGGCGGATCTATATATCCCGGCCCGCCTCATTTCTTCGAACAGTGGGTGGCACGACGGTTGGTTCTACCTCCGCAACGATGAAAATCAGTTGCCGAGGTACACCGGCCGCGTGTTAACCGCTCGAGAGGATTGCTGGTCATACGGAGTGCCGGAAGCCGAGAAGCCGCGCCTGGAGCCGCTGCTGGCGGCGCTGCAGCAGCCTCGTCTTCGGGGCTTGACGGCTGCGGTGGTGGCCGCGGCCTTCCATCGCCACAGAGTGATGCCGCTATGCCGGCGTCGTCTCCGCCTCGACCAGATGACTCCGGAGGCATCGCTGGAGGGGACCCGGATGTCCCACGAATCCCTTTCCCTCGAGGAGGTCCTCCGACGAGCGCGTCGGATGGTCGGGAACTTCAAGGTAGAGGAGGCCAACCGGATCCCCATGAGACCTACTGAAGGGTTCGAGTCCATGGTACGTATCTCGGGGCCGATGTGTTGCTAATTTCGTTTATCTTTGGATTTCGCTGATTTGGTTGAGGCTGGCGCGTAGGATTTGTCGGCGTTGCGGGAAACGCGTCCGCCAGTCCTGGAGGACCGGCCCGCCCGGGAGGCTCGACGCTAGCATGCTTCCAAGAAGAAGCAGACCAAGGAGACGGCCAAGAAGCGGGCGATCCGCAAGGCCAAAGAGGCGGAGGCGTTGCAGAAGCTTCGGCGCCAGCAGACCATCGACGGGGTCCCCCTGGCGTCGTCGCCTTCCGAGACGGTCTTAGGGGAGGACGACGACAGCAGCGGCGAAGACGACGATGCCCTGTCGCGGTATGAGGCCACGACCTGGCTGGGGGATCTTCCGGACATTCGCCCCCTACTGGAGCCCATCGGGGGGGCGTCCTCCTCGGTCGTCGTGGTCGAGGAGTCCGAGGGGAAGAAGATGGAGAAGGAGACGGGCCCCTCGATGGGAGGGGCCGCTTTACCCCAGACCCGGCGAGAGGGGTCAACAGGGATGTCCGCACCAGCCCAGGCCCCGCAGGCTCGGGCAGGGGCTAGGACGGCGGTACCGGCGTCGTCATCGGCGGCGGCGTCGGCAGGCGTAAGAACCCGAGGCCAGCTGGCCTCAGAGGCACAGAAAGCACAGGGCGGTGCGTCGGCCAGGGCTCCCAGGAGCGATCGGCCTGCTGGTGAGGCCGCTGCGAGGCCACCATCGGCCGTCCCGGGAGGCTCGGGTCACGCGGGGTTGAGGCCCTTGGTGCCGATTTCCGGGTAAGCATTTCTGCTCGGTTGTCTTGCCTTTCTCTGCCGAGGTACACCGGCCGCGTGTTAACCGCTCGAGAGGATTGCTGGTCATACGGAGTGCCGGAAGCCGAGAAGCCACGCCTGGAGCCGCTGCTGGCGGCGCTGCAGCAGCTTCGTCTTCGGGGCTTGACGGCTGCGGTGGTGGCCGCGGCCTTCCATCGCCACAGAGTGATGCCGCTATGCCGGCGTCGTCTCCGCCTCGACCAGATGACTCCGGAGGCATCGCTGGAGGGGACCCGGATGTCCTACGAATCCCTTTCCCTCGAGGAGGTCCTCCGGCGAGCGCGTCGGATGGTCGGGAACTTCAAGGTAGAGGAGGCCAACCGGATCCCCATGAGACCTACTGAAGGGTTCGAGTCCATGGTACGTATCTCGGGGCCGATGTGTTGCTAATTTCGTTTATCTTTGGATTTCGCTGATTTGGTTGAGGCTGGCGCGTAGGATTTGTCGACGTTGCGGGAAACGTGTCCGCCAGTCCTGGAGGACCGGCCCGCCCGGGAGGCTCGACGCTAGCATGCTTCCAAGAAGAAGCAGACCAAGGAGACGGCCAAGAAGCGGGCGATCCGCAAGGCCAAAGAGGCGGAGGCGTTGAAGAAGCTTCGGCGCCAGCAGACCATCGACGGGGTCCCCCTGGCGCCGTCGCCTTCCGAGACGGTCTCGGGGGAGGACGACGACAGCAGCGGCGAAGACGACGATGCCCTGTCGCGGTATGAGGCCGCGACCGGGCTAGGGGATCTTCCGGACATTCGCCCCCTACTGGAGCCCATCGGGGGGGCGTCCTCCTCGGTCGTCGTGGTCGAGGAGTCCGAGGGGAAGAAGATGGAGAAGGAGACGGGCCCCTCGATGGGAGGGGCCGCTTTACCCCGGACCCGGCGAGAGGGGTCAACAGGGACGTCCGCACCAGCCCAGGCCCCCAGGCTCGGGCAGGGGCTAGGACGGCGGTACCGGCGTCGTCATCGGCGGCGGCGTCGGCAGGCGTAAGAACCCGAGGCCAGCTGGCCTCGGAGGCACAGAAAGCACAGGGCGGTGCGTCGGCCAGGGCTCCCAGGAGCGATCGGCCTGCTGGTGAGGCCGCTGCGAGGCCACCATCGGCCGTCCCGGGAGGCTCGGGTCACGTGGGGTTGAGGCCCTTGGTGCCGATTTCCGGGTAAGCATTTCTGCTCGGTTGTCTTGCCTTTCTCTGGGTCCGTTGGCTGACGTTTCTTCTCACTTTACAGGCTAAAGCGGAAGGCGGAACCGATGGGGCTTACCCCCGTGAAGTCGCTGCGGGCCAGCGTCGTTGTCCTCAACCGGACGGCGGAGCAGGATGCGGCCTGGGTCCGGCAGGTCGAGGCCGCGAAGGGGCGTCTGCGACAACGGCAGGGGCCGACAGACGCCACGGTGGTTACTGGCACGGACCCTGCCGTAGAGGGGTCCGAACCGGCAGAGATGGTGGCGCCTTGCACGGTCGAGGCGGGGCCCAGGTCGTCAGCGACAGCCGAGGCTGACATCGAGGTCGCGACGGGTGAGGCACCCATCCGCGGCGTGGAGCGGGCGGGGGCTAACGTGACCATGGAGGAGGTCGCATCGGTGTCGGGGCAGGAGGCGGCCCTGGCGAGGGGGTTGCTGCCGCAACAAGACCCATTGGCAGAGCCAGCGGGTACGATGGAGGGCGGGGCGGTCGAGCCCCTAACCGGAGCACCGGAAGAAGAGGTGTCGGCTCCGGAGGTGCCAACGGTCGAGGCGTGGGTACCGGAGCCGTCGTCGGTCGAGGCGCCAGCTCCAGAGGCGCCGGTGGTTGAGGGGCCAGCTCCCTTAGGAGGGCGGGCACCCACGACCGTGAACCTTACCCTCGACGACATCCCCCTGGACAAAGGAAAACAAGCGATGAGGGTCGAGGGGGGTGAGGTCGCGGGTCAGGCCGGTGCCTCGATGGCCGTTGGAGAGGTGTATACTGCGGATGAGGCCGGTCCTTCCGCGGGACCGGGAGACGCCCCGGTCGGGTCGTCCTCATCGTGGCCCGACATCGCCGCACTGGCGATAGCGCGGGCAGAGACGGAGCTGCCGAGGTGGGGGGCGTCCCTTCAGTTTAGGGACGCTACGAACCCCGACACCGAGCCCATCTTTGTCCTGAGCGACAAAGATGAGGTGCACCGATGGGAATACCTTGAGGGCGTCCGCCGGCATCTTGATCGGTTGCTCCGAGTGGCGTCCGGTGCCATGCGGAGTATAGGGGATGCCACTGAGGTATGATCGACCCGTCGGTTTTCTTCGTGGTTTTCTTAGTGTCTTTTTCCCTCGGCTTTGTGACCTTTTTCGGATTGCATTCAGGAGCTGAAGGAGTACTCCCGCCGCAAGTCGCTCTTCATTCGGGACGAGAGTGGCATGTGGGGCGCGCTGTCCCAGCAACGGGTCCTGGTCGAGGAGGCCCAGAAACGGCTATCCGATCGGAACGCCGAGATGGCTGAGCTGCGCGTCGCGTACGCGGTGGTGAAAGAAGAAGCGATGCAGGCATGGGCGGGCGAGGCCGTGATGCGCACTGGCATGGACAAGGCTCGGGAGGAGGCTGCCCAGGCCCGCAGGGATCTCGAGCCCCTGTCCATGCGGGTGAAGGAGCTCGAGGAAAATATTTCCCAGGTTAGCCTTCAGCGCGATACCCTCAAAGTCGAGACCACGACGCTGAAGGGAGCCGTCCAAGAGAAGGACGCAGCTCTCGCGTCTGCTCGGCAGGAGATCGAGGCGCTAAAGGCGGCCATCAATGACAAGGATAGCCCCTTCCCGAGGATCGAGCGAACATGCGGGGGGCTTCGCGACGAGGTCGTGGGCCTGCAGACCCATATCGAGGGTAAGTGTGATTGTTACGGCCACGACGTTGAAGGCCCCGCATTGGGTATTAATTTGTTTGTCGTGTTTCAGAGCTGGAGAGAGAGAAACGAGAGGCCCAATCTTCTGCCAACTCCTTCCAGAACCTCCTTGAAGCCGAGATCCGGAGGACCCAACTGCTCCAGGGCGCGATCACCAGTGTGTGTGACGGCCTGGGGGTGAAGCCCAACGCCGACATCGGGGAAGATGTTCCGGGGAACTCCTTCGTCCGCCGGATGGTGGCGCTGGGCCGCCTTGCCCGGGAGAAGATACGGGACGGCCTCCATCACGGCGTGAAGAGGGCGCTGGCCGTCGTCCGTTCAGGGTTTGTGTTTGACATGAAGCTCGTCGCCGAGGGCTTCATCACAGACCCGGATCGGACAGACGAGGAGAACGAGGATGCTTGCGTGGAGCTGATTGAAGCCGCCGAAGAGCCTGGAAGCCGTCTGGCCTCGCTTTTTGAAGCCGAGGTGGTTCCGCCTGCCGACGATGAGGGCCTGTGAGCCAAATCTGGGCATGAAGGCCCATGTAATGAGTTAGTATTTCGAATTTTGGTCATGGTGGCCGCGGAGGCCCTAAAAACTCAAAACATAAACCGGTTCATGGTTGATTCAGTTTTACTCGAGCTTTTCTTCCCTTTATCGCTCGGATCATGTTCTCGCGTGATTTACTTAGCATGCAGCTGCATCCTTTGGCGTAAGGGAGCGAGTGGAGGTACCGTAGCCTCGGAGGCGTAAGTGATCTCGCGGCTCAACTGCCCTCGAGCTTCAGGGTGATGTTGCGGCCTTGTAAATCGTGTGAGAGCCTGATCTAAGCGACAGGGGGTATGTTCTTTTTTAAATTTAGGAACCGTTGTTTAGATCTTCCTAGCGTGAAGGCGTACCTCTAAAAGGCGTAAGGGGTGAGTGGAGGTACTGTAGCCTCGGAGGCGTAGGTGATGTTCCAGACTCGAGAGCCCTTTCGAACCTTAGGGTGCTCTTTCAGCGAAGTCGATCTAAGAATCGGTTCTTAAATTTTAAAAAAGAGCATAAGTTTTTTCGGGGACCGGGGGTTCCCCCCTTGCAGCCCCCGAGGGAGGGTCAACTCTGGGAGTGCAGAGTCGATCCTTCCTCACTACGAAACGAAAGTTTGAACATCGCTGTATTCTTTATTGACGAAAAAGAAAATACAGAGCCTCGAGGCTTTTTAAGGAAAGAAGCGACGTAGCTGTTCAATGTTCCAAGCGTTGGTGAGGATTTTGCCCTTCTCGTTGGATAGCTTGTAGGTGCCCGGCTTTAGTACTTCTGCGATGATGTACGGCCCTTCCCATGGTGGTGTGAGCTTGTGCCGTCCCTTGGTGTTCTGGTTCCGCCGCAGCACCAAGTCGCCAACGTTGAGGTCACGCTTGCGGACGTGTCTGTCATGGTAGCGTCGAAGACCCTGCTGGTACCTGGCAGAATGCAACAGAGCCACATCTCGGGCTTCCTCGAGCTGGTCGAGGGCGTCCTGTCTTGTGGCGTCATTATATCTTTCGTTGTATGCCTTCAACCTTGGGGATCCGTACTCTATATCGGTTGGTAGCATAGCCTCAGACCCATAGACTAAGAAGAACGGAGTGAACCCCGTGGCTCGACTCGGCGTTGTTCTTAGGCTCCACAGGACCGAGGGTAGCTTGGCAGCCCATCTTTTGCCATGTTTATTCAGTTTGTCAAAGATTCTAGGCTTCAGGCCTTGTAGGACCATGCCGTTGGCACGTTCCACCTGACCGTTTGTTTTTGGATGAGCCACGGCTGACCAGAGCACTCGGATGTGGTGGTTGTCACAGAAATCCAAAAACTTTTTGCCAGTGAACTGGGTGCCATTATCTGTGATGATACAGTTGGGGACCCCAAAGCGATGAACAATGTCAGTGAAGAAGAGCACAGCTTGCTCGGACCTGATGCTGGTGATAGGGCGGGCCTCGATCCACTTGGAGAATTTGTCGATGGTGACGAGTAGGTGAGTGAAGCCGCCAGTTGTTCTTTTCAGTGGTCCGACAAGGTCGAGCCCTCAAACGGCGAACGGCCATGTGATGGGGATAGTTTGCAGGGCATGTGCCGGAAGATGGGTTTGTCTTGCATAGTACTGACAACCCTCGTAGGAGCGTACTAGCTTGACAGCGTCGGCGACCGTGGTCGGCCAATAGAATCCTTGTCGAAAGGCGTTTCCGACGAGGGTTCGAGGTGCAGCGTGGTGACCGCAAGCCCCCGAGTGAAGATCGCCGAGCAGATTCCTGCCTTGCTCTTTTGTGATGCAACGTTGGAGGATACTGGTAGGGCTACGGTGGTAGAGCTCTCTGCTGTCGCCCATGATCACAAAAGTTTTGGCCCGGCGTGCGATCCGTCGAGCCTTAGTCTTATCCAAGGGGAGGTCCCCTTGGCTGAGGTAGTCGAGGTACGGGACGCGCCAGTCAGGCTCGAGGTCAGACGGTGGCGTCAAATCCTCCACCTGCATGGCTTCAGCCCCGGTCGAGGGGGCTTCTGCCTCAGGTGGAGGGTCGAGCGATGCCCCGTCGACCCCCCCTGTCTGGCTTGAGGTCGACAGATGGGTGCTGAAGGTCTTTCGCGAAGACGTCCGGTGGAACCGTGGCTCGACTGGACGCGATTTTTGTCAGTTCATCGACGGCCTCATTATACCTGCGTGCGATGTGGTTGAGCTCGAGGCCATAAACTTGTCCTCGAGGCGCTGTACTTCTTGGCAGTAGGCTTCCATCTTGGGGTCACGGCAGCTCGAGCTCTTCATGACCTGATCGATCACGAGTTAGGAGTTGCCTCGGACGTCAAGGTGTCGGACCCCGAGCTCGACGGCGATTCTCAACCCCGTGACGAGTGCCTCGTACTCGGCGACGTTGTTAGACGTAGGGAAATGAAGCCGGACGACGTAGCCCATGTGAATCCCGAGGGGTGAGACGAAGAGCAAGCCCGCGCCTGCTCCCGTTTTCATTAATGACCCATCGAAGTACATGGTCCACAGCTCCGCCTGAAGCTGTGCAGGGGGGAGTTGTGTGTCAGTCCACTCAGCTAGAAAATCTGCTAATACCTGTGACTTGATAGCTTTTCGCGGCGCATAGGACAATGCCTCGCCCATGAGTTCGACCGCCCATTTGGCAACCCTACCCGAGGCTTCCCGGTTCTGGGCTATCTCTCCCAAGGGAAAAGAAGAAACCACAGTAATCGGGTGACCCTCGAAGTAGTGTCGGAGCTTGCGCCGTGTCAAGATGACAGCATATAGCAGTTTCTGGATCTGTGGGTATCGACACTTTGTTTTTGAGAGCACCTCGCTAACAAAATAGACCGGCCTCTAGACGAGCAAGGTATGTGCCTCCTCGGCCCGTTCGACAACCAGGGCAGCACTGACTACTTGTGATGTCACGGCGACATAGAGTAGGAGTGGTTCCCCTGGGGTTGGAGGGACGAGGATCGGTGAGTTAGAGAGGGTGGCTTTGAGTTTCGTGAGAGCCTCCTCAGCCTCAAGGTTCCAGGAAAAATGGTCCGATTTCTTCAAGAGACGGTACAGAGGGAGTGCTTTTTCGCCTAGGCGCGAAATGAAATGGCTGAGTGCCGCCAAGCAACCTGTGACCCTCTGTATGCCTTTTAGATCTCGGATGGGGCCCATCTTGGTTATTGCAGAGATTTTTTCAGGGTTGGCCTCGATGCCGCGTTTAGATACGATAAACCCTAAAAGCATACCTCGTGGGACGCCGAAGACACATTTCTCTGGATTGGGTCTGATGTTTTTTTGCCCTGAGGCACTTGAATGCAACATCGAGGTCGCTGACCAGATCGTCGGCTTGTTGGGTTTTGACTACGATGTCGTCGACATAAGCCTCGACGGTCGACCCGATGTGCTTTCCGAAAACATGTTGCATGCATCGCTGGTACGTTGCCCCCACATTCTGGAGACCGAAGGGCATCGTAACGTAGCAATACATGCCGAATGGGGTGATGAATGAAGTCGCGAGCTGGTCGGACTCCTTCATTTTGATTTGGTGGTAGCCGGAGTATGCATCTAAGAACGAGAGAGTTTCACATCCCGCAGTGGAATCAACGATTTGGTCAATGCGTGGCAAAGGAAAGGGAACTTTTGGACATGCTTTATTTAAACCGGTATAGTCTACGCACATCCTCCATTTCCCACTCTTTTTCCTAACTAATACAGGATTAGCTAGCCACTTGGGATGATGAACCTCCTTGATAAACCCGGCCTCCAACAGTTTGTGTATCTCCTCGCCGATGACCCTGCGCTTCTCCTCATCGAAGCGACGTAGGCGTTGCTTCACCGGTTTGGATCCGGCCCGGATCTCCAAGGCGTGCTCGGTGACTTCCCTGGGTATGCCCGGCATATCCGAGGGACTCCACGCAAAGATGTCGACGTTTGCGCGGAGAAAGTCGACGAGCACTGCTTCCTATTTAGGATCGAGGGTGGCGCTGATGCTTAGTGCCTTTCCCTTGGGATCCGTGGGGTCGAGGGGTACGAGTTTGACGTCTTCGGCGGGCTCGAAGCTGCCGGCATGGCGTTTTGGGTCAGGAATCGTATTGGCGAGACCGTCGAGGTCTGCAGCCAAGATCGCCGACTCCAAAATAGTCTCGCCGTGCTCGACGCACTCGACGTCGCACTCGTAGGCATGTTCGTATGAGGGCCCTACAGTGATGACACCGTTTGGGCCTAGCATCTTGAGCTTGAGGTAGGTGTAGTTCGGGATTGCCATGAACCTGGCGTAGCATGGGCGCCCCAGGATAGCGTGGTACGTTCCACGGAATCTGACCACTTCGAAAGTGAGAGTTTCCTTTCGGAAGTTGGCCGGTGTGCCAAAACAAACAGGCAGATCGACCCGCCCGAGGGGTTCCGCCCGTTTCCCTAGCACGACTCCGTGGAAGCCCCCGACGCTAGGTTGGAGGCGCGCTCTGTCGACCCCCAGGAGGTTGAGGGTCTGGGAGTAGATGATGTTGAGGCTGCTTCCGCCGTCCATGAGCACCTTGGTGAGGCGTGTGTTGGCGATGACGGGGTCAACAACGAGCGGATAGACCCCCGGGTTGGGGACGTAGTCTTGGTGGTCGTCACGGTCGAAAGTGATGGCCACCGCAGACCAATCAAGGAAATGGGGGACTGTCGTTTGTACGGAGAAAACCTCGCGCCGTTCTCGCTTGCGCTGGCGCGCCGAGAGGCGGGTCGAGGGCCCTCCGTAGATCATGAAGCAGTCGTGGATCTTGGGGAATTCCTCATCCTTGTCGTCGCCCTTAGGGTCCTCCCTCTTGTCGTCCTTCTTGGCGCCGGCACCCCCGAAGTACCTGCGCAGCATGTGACAATCCTCGAGGTTATGGTTAGTGAGTCCCTTGTGGTAGGGACACGGCTCTTTGAGCATTTTGTCGAAGACGCCCCCGCCGGGGGGCCTCGAGGTTTCTTGTGCTCGGTAGCAGCGACGAGCTCATCAGCCGGGGCCTCGAGCTTGCCCTGCTGGCCTTTTTTTCTTCTTGCGGTTGTTTCTCTTGGAGCCCCGGGTGAAGCTCGCGGGATCGTCGACCTTCTGCTCCCCCCTCTCCGAGTCGCCGCCAAAGATTGCACCAACCGCCTCCTCGCCGGCGGCGAAGTTGGTGACGATGTCCATCAATCCGTTGGCAGTGAGTGGGGTGTTATGGCCCAACTCTCGGACCAACTCCTTACAGGTGCTGCCGGAGAGGAAGGCCGTAATTACGTCGGAGTCGGTGATGTTGGGGAGCTCGGTACGCTGCCGAGAGAAGCGTCGGATGTAATCCCAGAGGGATTCATCTGGTTTCTACTTGCAGCTCCGGAGGTCCCACGAGTTGCCGGGGCGCATGTAGGTCCCCTTGAAATTTCCCTCGAACACCCTCACGAGATCGTCCCAGTCGTGGATCTGCCAAGGTGGGAGATCCTCGAGCTAGGCTCGGGCGGTGTCGGAGAGGAACAGGGGGAGTTGCCGAATGATGACCCGGTCGTTGGTGGCCCCACCCAACTGACACGCCAAGCGGAAATCAGCGAGCCAAAGTTCAGGTTTGGTTTCGCCGTTGTACTTGGTGAGAGTCGTGGGGGGCGGAATCGAGCCGGGGGCACCGTCTCACGGATAGCCTTACTGAAGACCCGAGGACCCGGGGGCTCGGGTGAAGGGCTACGATCTTCCGAACTGTCGTAGCGTCCGCCCCTGTGTACGTGGTAGCCTCGAGCCACGCCGTCACCGTGCTTGCGTGTGCGGCGCTCGACGATGTTGCCACGGGTGTCTCGAGGCTCGTGGTCGTTGGTGGTGGGCTCAGGGGCCGAAGCTACCCGGTTTCGCCGGGCAGGCTCGGGGTGAACCGAGGCTTCTCTCTCCTGTCGGGAGGGCTCGAGGATCTGCTCCGAGGCTGCCTCGCGTCGCCTCGAGGCAGAGCTCTCAGCCTGCTGCATGGCGGCGGTCTCGAGGAGTTCTCGGATTTCATCCCGAGCCCGACGGGCGTCGGGGTTTGACGGCTCGGGCATGTTGCAGAGTAGCATGGCGGCGGTGACGACGTTCTGGCTGGCTCAAGCGAAAACCGGGGGGTCGACCACCCGGTCCTCGTCGATGCGACGGTTGACGTCGCGAGCTCTCTCGCGAGCTCTCGAGCCAAGTGCGTGTTCCGCACGCTCATGCTCGAGGGTTTGTTGGAGTAGATCCAGGTTTTCCCGTTCCTCGTCTAGCCTGTCCTGCAACTCGCGAATCTGTTCGAGCTGCGCTCCTTGATCCGCAAGCAACTGAGGCTCGTCTCGCTCGGCAGGAAGCTCGACATGAGGTGGCGTGTGCCTTCCTTCGACTGGCTCTTCGTCCTCTGATTCCGAAGTGCTTTCAACGTCGATGTTGAAGCACTCGCGGGTCGGATCATAGGTGTCGTCAGCCGAGTCGGAGTCAGGAGCGCCAAAGTAGTAGTATGACGGGGGAATGTGTGGCCGTTGCCAATCGTCACTGAGGCGGCGACGTAGAGAAGCAGTCACACGGGGCTCTGTTTCCGGTGTCTCCGTAGAGTCCCAATAATCAGAAGCCGGTGTGGATGCAACGAGGTCCAGAGTGGAGCGTAGATGGTGCCCGGGGAGTTCCTCATAAGCACTCATGCGGGTGCTCACGGAGGATGCGTACACCCGGGCAGCCGAGTCTAGCCCAAACGGGAATGGTGATGGAGATGTCACTGCCCGTGCTGAAATGGATGCTCCGGACAGTGGTGTCTCACCGGACGGGGGAGCGGCGGGATTCTCCGTCGGCACTTCACCCTCAGCCAAGCTCGTCCTTCCCAGACCTTCCAAAAGGAGATCTAGGCTGGTGCCTAGCTGGGGGGTGCCGGACCGGGGGACCCCATCGCCCTTCGCGAGGTGAAGACGGTGGTTGTACCAGGCTCGTCGTCGTCGGGCGGCCCGCGCCCGCCTAGAGCGATGGTGCCGGTGGATTGCTCCCCCGGGCTGGGAGAGCTCGTAGTCCTCGTCGGTCGGGTGCCTGGGTGGAAGTAGGATCATGTCGTAGCCAGAGCCGAGCGACATGAACTCCAAACTCCTGAACCAGATCATCGTGGCCAACGAAATCGGACGTTCGGGGTCAGCCATCCGGGAAAAAAGGTGAGAAAGCGACGTTTGCATGCAGCGATCCCCTACCTGGCACGCCAACTGTCGGTGTTCGGACCCGAGGGGGTCCTAAACCAACGAGTAAATGCTGCGTGTCTCTTTCCTGGATGGTGATGCAAGGAGAACACACGGGGGTTTATCCTGGTTCGGGCAAAAGAAGGCCCTACGTCCAGCGGGGGGGAGGTTTGTATTTCCTTGCATCGAGGTGCTCGTGTAGGGGTTACAAGCATGCGAGAGAGGGTGTCGAGCCCAAGTCTCAAAGAGAAAAGAGGAAAAAGGTGGTTGCTTGAGATGTTGATCTCTTGTTTGTTGCTCGGTCGGGTGGTTCGTCGGTGGGTTGCTTGTTGTCTGCCCTTGTTTTGTTTTTTTGTTCCGTCTTCCTCCCCCTCCCCGTTGAGCCCTGGCCTGCCCTTTTATAGGGCGAGAGGAGGCCAAGACGACGGGGAGCCTTGAGGTGATGTTTTGTCGATTCCTGTTGAGCTGACTGTAGCGACGTGCCTCAGGAATGGCCGGCCATTCCTGGATACCCCGACGTTGTGGGAGACGAGATGGCGAAATGACCCAGAGCGCCATGCCATACCGTCCTTTGAACTAAGTCCGGATGCGTCGAGGTTGGGTCGAGGCTGGGTCGAGGCCGGATGGATAAGGCCGAATCCCTGATATCGCGGAGAACGGGCCTTGTCTTATCCTCCCTCGAGGGTGATTGATGGTGAATAGTGCGCGGTAAGGTGGGTATAGTGACGGGTTTCACCTCCTATCACGGGATGGGCGGTAAAACAGTGAGATCTGACACGGGTATTGTGCCCACGTCGATCCTGGCCGCAGCCATGCCGGTAGGTGGTAGTAGGTAACCGCATTGAATGCTATGGCTTTTGTCTAGGGTAGGTAAAGAAAAGGTGTCGAGGTGCTCGGTCCGGGCTCACACGAGTCGGAGTTCTCTCCAGCGGGCGGACGAGCCTCGCGCGGGTCGGAGCGCTGTCGAGGTACCTTGCGGCACGGGATAGGGCGTGGTCGAGGCGCCCCATCGAGCGGGCCTCGTACGAGTCGGAACCGGGGCGCGGTCGAGGCGCCCCGTCGAGCGGGCCTCGTACGAGACGGACTGGATACGCGGTCGAGGTGGGCTATCTTTTATTGCGGTTTCAGTCGTGTTAGTTTTTTTGGCGATAGGTGTGGGTACCCCCGTACTGTTGGTACCGACACATATATTGCCCAGTCAAACCATGGATCTAGAGGAACTCATCATACAATCAAATCAAGAGGTGCATGTGTGGTTTGATATGGTGGCTAAAATGATGGGGAATAAATGAGATAAAAAGAAAGAGGTGAAAGTCTAATTCTACAATACTCCATACTTGAAAATAACTTCTCTCTTCTAAATTTTGAAAATAAATGGAAACTTGGCTGCATAAATACCTTTCTTTTCTTTCTTCTTTTTTTTCATTGGGACCCTTGTCCATCTTTTTCTTTTGCTTTTGCCTTTTTTTAATAAATAATAGATAACAAGTCTCTTATATGAAGAACTAAATTGATATGAGAGAAATGATGATGAAAACTTGGAGCAATTATAAAGGTATTTGGCTAGCAAAAAAGGAATCATATGGGGAATATTTTTGGTGTTCACTCTCAGTGTGAGAGTAGAACATTTTTTGTGGATCTAAATGGGACAAATATGTGGTGCATACTTCCAGGGTAGAAGTAGAAAGGATGCATGATGTGTGTGTAAATCTTGATTTTAACCGCATGACAAGCCCCTAGGGGTCGACACAGCCCAACCAAACTCAATACAATTACAAGCAGTAAATGGAAGGTTTCCTATTCTAATAATCATGTATGGCTGTGGTAGGAATTTAACACTCGTCATATAAGAAACTCATCATGTGGCATTTTTAAGTTTTCAAAATAAATCTCTAGAATTTAGTGTCACTAGGAACAAGATAAACAATAGCTCATACTATATGATATCATGTTTGTCAATTACCTAGACTTAGATTAAGCATATGCTCCCACAGGTTTAAAGTGTAGAGTAAATTTGTGTGTCAACAGTTTATCCAATCCTTAGGAGAATTCTAGGTTGAAAACTAGGTACTTGAAAAGAATTACAATAGAGCAACTGTTCATCATTTCCATCGTGCATTCTTCAAGTTTACATACTTATTAACAAACTAGTTAGTGCCCGTGCGTTGCTATGGGTATGCAACGTATAGGGAAAACCGATGTACGGGCTGGATGTTGCGTGAGAGAGAGGGTATGAATGTCGGATTCATAATTTTGCATATTGGTGTAAGTAGAGAAACCATAGTATTTTTTTCCTTTAAACAGCAACCAACGTGACTCACTCGTTAACATACAACCAATAAAATAATATATATATATATATATATATATATATATATATATATAATCCTATGTCATTACAAATAATTAATATTAAACACATAATTCAAACTAATTTTTTAATAAAGAAACAATGTTTTTGACTCCACCTAGACAGAGGAAAACACATTAGAAATACTATAGTCAATAGGTTACAATAATATATACTATGTACATCTAATCAATAATATGTCAGTAAGTCATAACTACTTGTCTCTCATTTCTTTCCGACTTCCTCTATTATTGTTACCTGAAATTCAGATAGATACAACTAATGTCTTTAAAAAATACATAAATATAAAAATATAACAGTTGTGCAAAACAGAAGATAATACCTTGTCATTAAGTGAGGACCTCCTTGTAGACAATATTTTTCGTGTATTTACCATTTATTTTTATCGTCTTTTCTTATCCTTCTTATCACTGGGTGGGATAGCAAGGATCTTAATGTTCGATCTGGCAGTGGCTCTAGATAGCGCAACATACAACTGACCATGGGAGAACACTGGTTCAGGCAAATACACACCAGCATTGGGGATAGTCTACCCCTGTGCCTTGTTAATTGTCATGGCAAAACTGAGTCTAATAGGAAACTGTTTTCTCTTGAATTTTAATGGGAACATCTCATCATCCGATGGGCATAAAGGAATCCGTGGTAAGAAGATTCATTTTCCGGTATGGTCTCTGACCATAATTTCTGCATCTATGGTATTTCTTTGAAACCCTCGAACCATCAGCCTAGTTCCATTACAAAGTCCACCCGCAGGGTCGATGTTCCTCAATAAAATGACCGGGCACCCAATCTTGAGCTTTAACACATGAGGAGGAACACCATTGGGGGTCAAAGTGTTGAGGAACTCAGATGGGTAGTAGTTCTTTGGATCATCCACCACACTATCAAAGCTATGGTACACCATCTCATCCCCTTGAAAATGACTTATCATCTTCATGTTAATCATATCAACCTAGTCATTCCGTGGTGATAATATTGCTCGTGATGTGATGTAGCTCTTTTTTGACATATTGGCATTGAGGGCAGGGATATGGAGTCAATTAGCATATCAAGATCACTGTCTTCACCGCTTTGCGGTATGCATATATCATCAGGAAGCCGGATTTCACCGTCACTATTAGCTTCCTCAGAGCCTCCCCCGATGCGTAGCAAGTATTCCGCAAACCATGGGTCGCTCTTTGCCCTCATGTTGCACACTAGTTTGAGATGCCGCATGGAATTCCAAATGTATGACATCTGCAACGAGGCACCGACTATTTGAGCCCTTGACCCTTTGCGAACAACTGGAAGAACCTGCCTGAAGTCTCCTCCAAACACGATAGTCTTCCCCCCAAACGGTAGGTTAGGACAGTCCATGATATCACGAAGGTTGTTGTCTAGTGCCTCGACACCTTGCCTCCTCATCATCGTCACCTCGTCCCAAATAATAAGGGATGCGGTCTGAAGCAGCTTGCCGGTTCCACTCTGTTTTGTGAAGGTGCAAAAGGCCCTATCTTCAAGGGTGAGGGGAACCTTGAAGCGCGAGTGGGCCGTTCTACCACTAGGCATTATTGAGGCTGCAACACCAGATGTTGCTGTTGCCACAGCAATCTTGTTTCGACTATGTATAGTAGCAAGTAGGGCTCTGTATATTCTAGTGCCACCAGGTCCATCCACAAAGAACAAACCCCCATGTTCGCTATCAACAGTAGATATAATCTCATTGTAGGCAGCCTGTTGCTCCTGGTTAAGGGTCTTTGATAGTTCCAAGTCATCGGCGCTTGCCCCAATGTTAGCCTCCTCGAAAATCTCTTTGGGAATATCGCCAGATGGATCATATGTGTCGTCGATATCAGGAAGTGGGTATTCCTTTATGTCCTTGTTCATTGATTCTAACAACTTCCGAATATCTATGAGGACCATCTGTTCCACTGCGAAGCTAGACTAGTTTTTACACCTGTAGTCCTCTAACATTGCCTCCTTGTGCTTTTCCCAGAGTTCTAACACATCACTCGGCTCATAAAATACCAAGATTGTTGCAAAGAGCCTTCATAGTGCAAATGGCATCATCCACTGAGTAGCTTCAGCAAGGGACTCGTGCAATGTGTTGTCCGCTTCAATAAGGCCCTTTTTTTGCAGCTTCACGAAAAGTCGGTAGGAGTCTGCAAGAAACCGTATTTAGATGAGTGAAGGATGTTGCACCAGCAACATGGTTCAGAAGAACCCTAAGATAGTAACGCTCCCCTTCGGCTGGATTAGCACATACAACTCTTCCGATCTGCCTTATACAATTCTCGTAACCCATGTTTTATCTCGGGAGTCCCACTTATAGTACTCAGGAAAGTCCCGATACAATATACCATGGGCATGTTCAGACGTGTTGTTCTTCTTAAAGTAGGCTGTAAGCATCGACCTTTCAACACCTGGACGATTAAGCACTCGTCGAACACCCTCGCGTTGGTAGAATGACACCATGTGCATGCAAGGAAGATGGAGTTGCAAGGACAACATCGAAGGGGACCTATCACTTATATCAAAACCATATATCCTCCATAAGGCTTCTGGAGGAGTTACCCATCTAGCATCCCTATACATTTTGATCTCATCGATGTTTCCTTCATTGTCCTCGTTGCCAGCCGCTCTCACAGCAACAGACACACGGACATGACCCTTGTGAATGTACTTAAACAAATACTTGACGGCCTTGATGCTCCCACATGTCTCAACATTGATGTGGCAATTGAACAGGCGCAGGAGGTATGGGTTGTAAGGCATGACCCATCTATTGTCAAGGTATGCCCGCGAACCTTTTCTTTTCTACCATCATCACGCCGTCTGTAAACTGGGTATGAATCCTTGCCCTGTAATGTGGCATCACAGAAAGATCATGGGTAATGGTTCTTGTATGATTTACGGCCCTTTGTGCATGGGCAATTGCGATTAAGATCTCCACAAAGGCCATGCATCATATGTTTTGTAACCATTTTATACAGTTCTAGATACTTCTTTTTGTTTGGGAGCTCAGCTGAGATGAGAAGGTCATACTGCTCTAGGCACGTGATCTTGTACTTTCTCTCCATGATTAGCAGAAAATGTGCATGTGGTAGACCTCTCTTCTGAAACTCCACAACATACACATGTGCGCGAACCTTTTCGAGAATACCCTTTTTTAGCACCTTGTCCTTAAGCTCTTCCAGTTTTTCCCTAAATACCCGATCAACAAGATCTGGACGATCCTGTGGTGTTTGTCCAGGGTATAACTCACGTGTGATCTCATCCCACTTTGGATTACATGTCATAGTTAGGAAGATGTCTGGTTTTCCAAACCTTCGCACCAGTGGCATCCAAGTACCTACGCCTCATGTCCCTTGGGCCTCCGATAAACGATGTAGGCATCACCGTCCGCTTTCCAACAGCTTCTGTTCTACCCTCATCAGCATGCAAGCTATCAACCAATCCCTGGTAGAGGTCGGCCCTAATCTCTATTTGATGATTGCATATGTAATCCAATCGAGAACTCTCAATTTTCATGTACGTGTCCACCGCAAACTGTTGGAAAAGACGCTGGCCATAAAGTATGGGATTAAAGATTTTTGGCCGTATCTAGAACTTGTAGTAGTAGTAGTCACGCACGGAAACACATAAATTTCCCTGAGATTCTACAAAAAAAACTATGGTATTAGTGTTGTTTATAGGATAACGGTTTGGTATACATGAAAATAATAAGGAGATAAACAAACCTGTTTCTTCATCTTCTATACCACTACGAGCCTTACGCAAGGCACAAGCCACGTTGACTTCCTCCATAGTAACATCTTTCTTTGTAATATCCATATGCCATCCAAGCTCACCGTTAGGGAAGAAGAGCGGGTATGAAAGAGCGTCATAGCATCCATGATATGATTGGATGCCATGCCTACTCCTATCTTTCCCATGCAAGACAACACTATTCTGAAACTGACCAAGGAGTTCACTACCCTCAATCCAAACAGCAGCCACCTCCTCAGCCATCGGTATGTTGTATGTCCTTTGGTCCAATCGTTGATCAAGGTTAAGTTCAAGATGATAGTCCTCGAGATCTTCAGCCTGCCCCATACTTCGCAAATGTTGTGAGTACGGGTTGCTTTGAAGGATGGCCACCAATCTATCTATAACTTCTTTATCTTTTTCATACTTTTCTTCACGACACCTTTGGTAGCGGTACTCAAGGCTCGGATCATCATCATAGAAGTAAAGCTCAAGATGCCTAGGCTCCACTCCATCTTCTCTCCCAAATGACCTTATGTTGTGATACATCATACCATGTGCACGAAAGGTATATATGCCGGTGTTCCTCATGTTAGCAGTAGCACTATCGAGGCGACAGTAGAGGGAAGTGAAAGAGAAGTGTCCATTGAAAAACCTAATATTGTGGCGAAAGTGCCTAACATCCGCGTCGGTGGTGCTCGTCCAAAGCCTCATGAGCTGATCTAGTATGACTGGTTCACTCAACTTGATCTTTCCACTGCGGCAACAGAACCCAGGTGGTTCTTTTGGAAACCTCTTCGCACCGCAGTGGTGGCAATTAGGGACAGATTGTAGCATGTGTGTCTCCATAGGCATGTTACTATACACCTTTTCGTACGGGTCAGGTACTTCAGGGTTACAAGCTGTGTCGTCCTCAGGAGTATCACTTTGTACATCATCTGATTCCTCTAATGAAATGACATTGGAACAAAAAATAAAAGTTAGATAATGGAGTGGATGTTTAGAAAGGTATTCAGTATTTGGTACACCTACCTTGCCCAGCAAATAGGTATCCCTCATCCTCTTCCTCATCATCTTCAAATATGTCACCCTCATCATCATCTATGATCGTCACAGTGCCATGAGATATCACAAGTTGGGTAACAATAAAGGAAAGCATACAACATATAGAATGTTAATAACAGTGCAAATTACCAGTGTCATCAAATAATGGTTGTGCAGGTGTAGCAGATGCATTTTGATTGCTTAGTCCAACGCTTTCTGTCAACAACATAATGGACAAGGTTAGATAAACACGTAGATGTTCAAAAAGTTTCAAGGTATTTTATACAAATACCTTGCTCAGCAAACAGGTATGCATCGTCCTCTTCCTCATCATCCTCAAATAGGTCGCCCTCATCATTGTCTGTGATCGTCACAGTGCCATGAGATATTATTATAGCTTGGGTAACAATAAAGGAAAACAAATACCGTAAAGAATGTTAAAAGTAGTGTAATTTACCGGTGTCATCAAATAGTGGTTATTCAGGTGTAGCTGATGCATTTTGATTGCTTGGTCCAGCGGTTTCTATCAATCACAAAATGGACATGGTTGAGATAGCAACAAAGTTGTTTCATGTTGAGGACAACGGGTACAAAGGCCTCGTTATTTACCGTTGTTGGTCACGGTTGACTGAGGTAAGAGCGTATTTTCATACGCATGCTCTTCAGTCATGCATTTGTCATCATTGTTAACTTCTCTTGTGTTCCGACCAATGCGGCGCTCAAACTCAATGTTACGACAGGCTAACAATACATTTCTTTGTCCAGATGGACAGTTCCGTCTATGTGTCATATGACCAGGCAATATATAACTGCATTTGTCATCGTCATCATTTGTCTTCTCAATAGCATGTGGGAAATGAATTGGAGGTGCACTGGATTCTGGGATAGCCCAATCACTGGGGCTTACGATGAGGCCCAAATGAGTTTGAAGTGGGCCACTCCATTGTTGGATTAAAGAGTGGATTCTCCATCACGATGGACTCACTATTTAAGGTCTGTTTCTGCACCTCCCTAGAGCGAGCTTTAGCCACTTTCATTGCCTCCTTACGGGATGGAGTTTGATTGTAAAGCCTCTGTCGCTTGCGCCTTTGTTCTCGCTGCTCAGGTGTCATGTTTGCATGGCTCTTCCTAGACGACGCACGATGAGCCATGATTTGCTCTTGGGTGCGTTGTGATTGCATCTGATGATTCATAAGTATGCTGCGAGCAGTAATTACCTCACCACCTACATAGTTGTGTTTGAGTTAAAATAGTAGCAAAACAACCAGAGTACACCAGATATGCGTCAACAATCCACGTTTTTGCACATAAAGTTGTTGATAGATTCACCAACACAAAAGTGGGCATCAATGCCATATAGTCAACTATTTAATTACCTTTTAATTGATTGGAAATAAGTTCATCGTCAATGTTGTTTGCATTGATTGAATCATTCCTATGCAACCAATCATCTTCTATTTCATTAGGATCCATATTTTCCTTGTTTGATGCATCTTCACCATCTACCAATTGTGACACATCACATATAATAAAAATCAATAGCAGTATATATATATACACACCAACATTTATATTCTATTATACTACCATTGGTAGTTTCGATGCGTAGGTGATGCTCCTTCCTTCTTTTATATGCTTGCCGACGTTTTGTATTTGTTTTGTCTCTTCTCTCTTGAGGCATTGCCCTCGCTCGAGCACTATCTCTTTGTCTCTTGCGTTCCCTAGCATCGATTCCTACAGCAGTACATCCATATACTATTGATTAGCATTAATAATAATATTTAAACAGTACATTAAATTTAGGATAGTAAATGCCTGTATATCTTTGTTTACCTCCATTAGTAGTATTAGTCTTGTCCCCCAATGGTGCAGGAGAGCCCATATTTTCTATTGAAATAACTCACAATTGTCTGTAGTCTACCTGTTCCTTCCAATGAAACATAGACTATCAGACCTCACCCATATGAGCTTCATGCCAATTCAGGACGAACACAATTGTTGTACACGTAGGATTACATAAGAATTTTAAAACCCGTAGCAACGGGTAAAGCATCTCATGAAATACAACCATATGTAGAATCTTATGTCATCACAAATAATTAACATTAAAACACTTAATTCAAACTAATTTCTCAGAAGTAAAGAAACCATTATGATGTTATTGACTTCACCAAGACAGAGAAAAAGTAAGCAATAATTTATTGTCTTTTGTTTGTGAGACTAATATAGCGTCGATGATAATCTCGTACACCTTCAGGTATGTTGGCTGCATTTTGGTTTTTCGTATATGTGAGTAGATGTAGCAAGACATGCTTCCTCACTTCATGTGCATCCTGCCAGATTTTTATACAACTGTTCATCTTACGAAGAAGCTCCCATGCAACACCAGCCATTATTATACATATTCAAGATCAACAAACCCCAAGCACGATCTGGCTTGGAACCAAATCGCTAGCACAGAGAGTATGGCCCTTAGCTCACACGTGGTTTAAAACAAGAACGGTATTGGGTGGATCACGGGAATCAACCCAAACAACAGGAGGATTAGCTAACATGTGTACGTATATAATACACGGTTAGCCAAATGAAGCCTGAGTGAACATGTAGGTAGGCCTTTGGGGTAATAATAGAAGAGACTTCACGCCGGATCCACCACCGCACAGCATTGGCTTCACTCCGGCCGAACAAGAACAACTTTGAACGCTTAAAAAGTTCTACCCAGCTCTAACCCCTACATCTTCTGTGCAAAAAAACTCAGTACTTAGAACACAATATGTACTGCTCAACGAAAGCTGAAGCTCTGAATACTACCAAATGAGTGCAGTTACGGTAGCAGAGTTTGGTGCAGCTTAGTCTGTTCGATGTTTTTAGTGGTTGGGAGCTCCCTAAAATTCTATTTGTTAGTACAGCCGGCTGTATGTTGAGAAGGGAAGAAATTGTAAACAAAAAGAAATTAAGTGCTGGAATCTCATTTTCGATGACCCATTACAAACTTGAATGGACCAGTCATTATCATTGTGGAATTTGGGAGAACTGTGCTATTATGACTACAACCAACATCATCTAGTTGAACACAGGAGAGGGAAACGCTAAAGAAATTGTGTATTAAAAAAATAGAGAGACAATTTCACTTGATTTTAGACCTTTCAAAGGAATGCTTAGAAGTGGTGAAGCTAGAGCAAATAGCTCAGCAAAGATGCGGGGATTAACATCACTAGCTTCAGTATGGAATGTTTGGCACTGGATTAACAATTTCACTTACTCATTCACTGACTGCTTGGCACTGGATAATGCCACAGTAATATTGATATGAACACGTGTTGTACTGTTAAAAAATGATACTTCATGTTTCAGTCAATTATCAATATTAATGAGGTCATGAACAATTAGAATATAATTCAAATTTACATGTTAGTGCTCAATGAAGTTACAGGACGGTGCTACTCAATGAACCTTTTGAAATTTTCAGAGTACATACATGAACTGCCGATGAAAAATTCAAGAATGAACACTGAATTTTGAAGAATCTTGATGCTGAGATGCTTAATATTCTTCAAATTGATCTGTGTAACAATTTCAAATCTGATCCTGTCTTCCGAGCAGCCCAATGATTTAATAAGAGATAAAATACAGCTGATCCCACGAGAACACTAATAAGATTCAAAGATCATAAACAATTCAGTGAGATAGTGACAAGCAATCACTATGTGTTCACAAAGATTCATCTAATTGACAGATTGGTCTAGTGATGGCAGTGAGATTCACCTGGATTATTAAGGGCACCGAACACGTTGTAGGCATGGAGGACAACTGCTGTGACAACAGACCAAATCCGCCGCTTGAGTTGATATATCAAAATCTAAACATCAAAATTGAGGATATAAGTGCTTTGTAATGATCTCACACGGATATGGTATGTCTGAATATATTAATAGATTAAACAAAAATTGAGGGCCACTCATGTATTAAATTAAACCCGTAGCCATGGTGCACAGATTTAAACAAAAACTGGTCATATTAATTCTGAGAAGCAGAACACAACAAAATCCACATTCGAAAGCAACACCTTCAAGTGCCTTTCTTTTCAAATTATAGAATGATTTTCCTTATATTATCATTTCAGTCTGCATAGTGGAGGAAAACTCAACCAGGGCCTTTGCAGTGCTAACTTGTCCTCGCTCAGATAGTCAAGCGGTGCACCATAAAATGCAATAGTCTAGAAAAAAATGATTGCACCAATATCATTTAAGGCTACATGAGGTATATAGCCCCTGTTTTGAAAAAAAAATAAACAAATGCTTCCCTTGAATTGCAGAATTCGGAACCAACAAATAACACAAGGTTAAGATGCGCTTATTGATATAGGATGCATATTAGCCATCCAAGGAAACGTGACTTCCAGAAAACCTTCAATATAGCACATAAGGAAATTGGAAGTGAAATCACAGATTGTATAATTACATATTCTTATTCATCTCATTTGATAAACAGCTAAGCTTGGATTTGTGGTAAGGAAACTTTCCCCCTTGTTCCATCACTGCAAAAAAAAGAACGAACAAGTAGTCAGCAAGAAGAGGAACACAAAGGACAATCCGGTAGGATGATCCATTTACACTGTCGGTCACTACATGAGTAATCCAAGTCTGTCAGAAAGCCTTTTCATTCAACCAATTGCTGGACACCATTCAATAAATGAGCACATACTCGCAAGCATACATTTGCCCATCGAAATACTTTGATTCATGAGGCACAGGATTAAAAAAACATTGTGAAACCAACTTTGCTTGATAGCAAACAGCACGACGTTGTCCTCAATCAGGTGTTGTGGCCTGCTATAGCCTGCTGCAGCTAGCTATTCCCGCTGACAGATTCCAGTCCAAACTGATCTAAAATTCTGAATCTACGTGAGACAGCCTAACACCAAAGGAGAGCAGGAGCCACTTTGGAGAGAAGATTCAGTTTAGGAAGGGAGGAGAAGGGATGGCACATACCTCGTCAGCAGGGAAGGGGCAACGAAGACCTGGCATATAGGGCGGTGGTGGTGCTGCTTCAGTTGTCTCTTGAAGGTTACACACGAGCCAGACGCGGGGCGCCAGAGACCAGGAGGACAGGCCGTGGGACGTCGGTGGCAGCGGAGGCCAGGTGCTCGGTCCACAGGGCGCCGACGTGCGTTGATTGGGGGAGCTAGCGCGCGATTGCCGGAGGGGACGAGAGCTGAGCACGAATGGAAGCACCGAAGGGCAGGGTCGGAGGAGGTCGCCGAGGGTCATCTCAGGAGGAGCAAGATGACTTGACTCCAGCCCCGGCGGTGGCGATGAAACACTAGGGTGCAGAAAGAGGCGACAACTCGGAGAGCCACGGGACGCGGGGCAGGGCGACGGCATCGACGGGGGAGGTGTCAGAGGCAGCACCGGGCGGCGAATAGGGCGGGGCTGGACGGGGCTCGATAGGAGCAGAACGGGGCCTGCAGCGCCTCGGCCTCCACGATGGCAGTAGATCACATTGTCGCCGCCACCGTAGGAGGCCAGGGGTTACGGGGAGAGGAGAAGTTCTTAGCAGATCAGCCTACATAAATGTTTGCAATCGAAATTACAATGCAGTAGACTGCAAGGGTCGACATTGCCACCTAGGCCACATTAATTCGCTGAACTTTTCACACAACATTTTCCAAAGGCCAAAGCAATCTCATCAGCTCATCACATAGCCTAATTTGTTTAGAATTCAGCATGGAATATCTTTGACACCTTAATCAGCTCATAGAAGAACACAACATAGTGTATGACTAATGCTGAATGAATGTTGCAGCAACAGTTTAAACTACAACAGTCTACACATCATCTAGTTCAGTTCAGTAATTATTATTCAGTAATCAGTGCAGTTTTGATAACTTGGCGTACCAGAGTTTGCTAGTTTTTTTATCATGCTATAAAGCTTGTGTACTGAATAGGGTGCAAGAACCGAAGATGAAAAACAAGCCTATCAGGTACCCAGATGATGATACTAAAATCAATGAAGAAAGTTTTCTTTTGTTCTTCATGGGCTGTTTAGTAATCCCTTATTTTTTAGAAAATATTCAAGAGCAGATGGTCTCGATGTCAGCGAGTTTCAATTTGAAAAAAAATTTGTCAATGTCAGTACAGCTGGTGGTTGGGGCCATGGTGGCAGCTTGTCCTAGATCCTGTATTGCTGCTCCATTTATGGTCAAAGTGATTTTTGAGTAACGGGAGAAAAATTATATACTCCTATGTATGAGTAATATATTCAGGTCCTAAGTTATGCTACATGAAAATCTAGAAAGTGAAGACACTGGAACAATAAATGAATTAGTTTAGATGCTTGTGAGTTTGCAAACGTTGAAATGTTGCTGTCTTGATTGGTGGTGCAAACTGCAGCTCTGGACCTAAAGGAGTTTAGCAATGGTAGTTTGCTCAGATACAATAGAAACATTCAGAATTGCACATGAGAAGGAAAAGAAGCTGAGAGGCTCCAAAAAATCAGTGTAGCAATTTTCGGCTTCCCAATTCAATTATAATTATGTAGAATCGATAGCGATGCAAATGCAAATGCAAATTTGTGGACAATTAGGTGGAGTTTAGCAAAGCACTAATTCTGTACAGTTCCTTATCAACTGAACATACATGTAGAAATTGCAATATTTGGTTTAGGTAAAGGATACGTCAAAGTTTACTTGTGCTATGTGATCTTGCATGTCTAAACGATGTCAGAAGTCAAAGATCGATATTTGATTTAGGTAAATAACAATGTCAGAAGTCCTAGAACTTCGTTCATGCCCTCTTGTACTGCCTAGTTCAATAAAAGAACACCATCACTTAACAAATCTGTATGACACTTTTCACTATTGTGCATGCTCTCAGCATCCAGTTTAGAAATTGAGCCATCCTTCGCTATTTAACCAAGGCACTCAACCAATAAGATAACAATAAACCTCGATAGGATTGCTTCTAAGCATTCAAACAATTTACAAACTGAAACTACCAGGCTTCATGATTTTACGTCTTCTATGACAGAGCAATGAATAACAAAGGCAGAAGGAGAATGGGAGTGAAACTTTAACACACCACAGACCTTATCGCAGGCCTAGCTCTATTGGTTAAATACCCCACATGATAAATCAAGAGTTTGTGAATGTAAGCATAATGGCATTTCATTGTGTAGACCCATAAAGACAACACAATGGTACATACCTTAATAACAGAATACTTGGTAGGGTGATTATGAGGAAATACACTCAGACTGTGGCCCTGCTTACCTTTTTACCTTCATACCAAAGCAATAATTTGGAGCAAGGGAAAATGAAATTTAATGACAAAAAGCCAAGCACGCTAAGAACCTTGACTAAATATCTCATTCATCAAAATCGTGACTAAATAATTTGTTAGGTCGTCTGATCATATGGTTAAGGGAAAGTCTTTTTTGTATGGCAGTCAGTACACAGTTGCTTAACAAACACAAACACTCACTGTCAAGGAAAGCACAAGGTATGGTCTTTGACTGACACCCAATCAGTACAGACAACCTTTATAGGTGTTGCCTTTACTTTTGATTTTGTTGCACAGATGACTCAACGACACTGCCAGAAAACATGGAGGAAAGCTAAATGCAATGTGGAGGGGTCAAAATGAAGGATCTTGCAAACCTTGAATTCTGCAAAACGCAAACTGTCGCTTGAGCATCTACTCCACTGGAAGCCTTTCTACATGATTCATACTATAGGCCTTCACTGAGGAACTGTGATACAATTTCCATTTGCTCAGCACCTGAAATGGGTGGAGTGAGTATAAGAATATTGCAACACAAATGAAGTAACAATGAAAAGTGTCCCATGAAAAGTGGAATATCTATTTGTAATAAGGCAACACATTACAAGCAGTTATACAAGTGGATCATAACATGGCTGGAAGGTAAAATGGAAAGCAAAATAAACTTATTTGACCGCAACACTGCATTTTATCTAGACTAACACATTTCTGTAGCAGTGGCATTTCCTTCCTCATCTTCAAAAACCCGAAGCCTGAAAATACCCATCTTTCCGAAAGAAGATATAAATATTTGGAAGTTTATGTTGATGGAAAGGGGCACTGACATTGCTGCCATATGCAAATCAGTAATTACCAAAGCTAAAACGCTACCTGTGATAGCAGCTATGCAAAGCACAGTGTATGGACATTATGTTAGCATTTGTATCCTGACTTGTAAGATATGGCTGGTAGACACAAACCAGCCACAACAAAAGTTTTACCAGTAACAAAAATGTTCATGAGTAGCAACTACCTGATTTGCTTTACACCCTAGGCGCATGAGGAAGTTATGTGTTCTCAAATTCTCATACCCAAGCAATATTAGTCAGGCCATAGTAACAAGCATGTCATTGTTAGTACTTGCAGGTTTTAACCACCAATCCCCTCTAGAAAGTACCTCTAAAATTATTAGCTGGAATACAGGAACTGTCCAAAACTGGTTTGAGTTTGGGAGTGTTGTGATTATCACTCTCTACTTCGGCAAAATTAGTTCTCATTGGTGTAAGTTTTTTTTCTTCTTGCAACATAAACATGGAAAAAGAAAACAACGACATGCAAGTTTAAATTCTCCTCTGTATTCAGCACGTGCCTCTCTTCTTGGATTTTGGATTGGGATTTCAGGTTTTGTTAGAATAGTTAATATCATATTTTCAGCTACCAGCACAGAAAGGTGCGTGACCCAGGGCAGCGTATATCGGGGTCGCCCAACCTGCTAGCGCCTGCTCTAATGAATTTAGAGCAGATTAAACAGGGAAGAAGCAGAATTTGCTTCGTCTGATACCTGGGAGCACACTATGAACGAAGGGCAATAGCTTTCTCTGATATATGGCGTAACGAAAGAGGTTTCATTTTGACAATGAATCTACTGGACATTGTGGACACACCAGATCTAATCGGATCAGAAATAGCCAATTAGTTTAAGTTAGCGTTGGGTGCTTGGTTTTGCACAGCAGGAAGGGAAGAGAAGGGGTTGACACTCCTGGTGGCAGCAGCGATGGAGGGTGTAGGACTTAAGAAGTTGCTGGTGCTCGATGTGGTGCGGCCGCTTCTCGTCACCCGCTGGAGCTCCCGCCGAGGGGGAAGGGCTGCGCGTCGTAGTGTTCCAGCTGAGGCCCTAGGTTCACGTGACGAGCTTGACCAGCGCCCGCGATGGCTGGGGGCGGGCGCCGAGCTTCACCGGCGTCGCTCACGGCGCCCTCGTCATCGGTGGAGGGTGTCTCTGGCACGCGTGCGGTGGCGCGCCGGCGCGATGAGCTGCGGCGACAGAGGTGGGGCGGGGGAGATTGGGCCGCGTGCGGTGGCGGCGCGAAGACTGCGGCGACCGAGGTGGGGCGGGGGGAAGGGGAGCGAGGGAGCTGCCGAGGTGGGGCGGGGGAAGGGGAGAGAAGGA
Organism: Saccharum officinarum; assembly: GCA_020631735.1. Taxonomy (NCBI): domain Eukaryota; kingdom Viridiplantae; phylum Streptophyta; class Magnoliopsida; order Poales; family Poaceae; genus Saccharum; species Saccharum officinarum. The sequence goes on along the minus strand of CM036212.1, from coordinate 30,232,935 downwards.
GCGCCGGTTTCTTTGACCGGGCGGGGGAGAGATCGTGTGCGGAGAGGGGGAGAGCCTGGAGCGACGCGGTGTTTGACGAGGGGGAAGACGATTTCCACGCAATGAGGAGCGAAGCGAAGCTATTAGCGGTATCAGACGATGACATTTCACTCTTTTTAGGAGTAAAGATTAAAGCAACAAGATTAAAAGCAAACTCTTATACACACTCTTTTTATTTGGTTTTCGTATTTTTAGAATGAACTTAAAATAGACACACTAAAAAGCAGTAAATATTTATTTTGTTTCCAGGTTTTGTTGATTTTTTAGATGCATAACGATAACAAAAGGAAATTGTAAAAAAAGAAAAGAAAACTTACCTTGGGTAGTGGGGGTTCTCCCCCAAGCTAGATCTTGCCGTCGTCATTCAGTCCATGCGAAGGTACCCTAATATTTCTTTCATAGTATGGGCATTCTGTTCTTGGCCCTCTTGAATGCTAGTTAAGGTCTGGGTTGTGTTGCGGTTCCACTGGTGCTGTGCCTCCCACATTGGAGTGTTGTGGGCTTGGCCATCTACGAGTGTTTGGAGGATGTTGTTAGTGCGCTGGTGAAATGCCACGTTCTCTTGATAGTACTGTTGTGGGGTGTAATGGAACCCAGCAGCGTCGGATCTACGTCCGCGCTCAAACTCTTCTCGTGCTCCACCTGATGATGTTCTTGCTCCATAGGGTTCAAATGAGTGCCTTCCACCTGATGAAGTTCCCTCATGGGAATCAAATGGTTATGTTGGTGGAGGTGGTTGCTCATAGCCCTCATGTGGTTGATGAGGAGGATACTCCCATGGGTTCAGAACCCGATAGTTGTGATCCATCCAACTATCATAGCTAGCATGAGCTGGCTGTTCTTGGCCAGGGTCAGCTCCGCGCCAAACTGGTTCTTGACGATGTGTGATTCTTTCAGAGGCGGTTCTCTGAGGTGCTCGAACATTCATTGGTTGAGCCTGTAACTCAACATGAAAAGTTCTAACAGAATAGAGGGCCAACTCCGGGTTAGGTAACCAGAGCTTGGTCTCACCATGTCATAAAAAGTTCATTGTTTATACTTTTTAAAAGGTGGGCATGAAAAAGATGATCATAACCAAAAGTATCACGATCCTACTCAATAAGAGGGAACAATCAACCAATAGGCAACTATAAGACGGACAGGCGAGATTTTGATTTTCTTGACAGCTGCATACATCAGATGTAGGTCTGCACTTCTAACTTTGCTTGTGTCATCATGAGAAAAAATGTGAAGCCTAGCCATTTGTTAAAGAACCTAAGGGTTGGATGTTCTATATCGCTAGTCCGATGAGAATTGAAAACAGAGTGTTTAGAAATCTCAGTCCAAAACCTATGCTTCTCAAAATCTTCTAAAGCATCATCCAAATCTAGCGGAATGTTGTTTGGAAAATTAAGGAGGTTGCTAAGCTCTCTCCAAGTAGGATAAAACTCACGTGTGAAAAGCCTAAAATAGACTCCTGACTCGGTGATCCTTAAGGTGCAGAAAAATTCTATGGTTAAGAGCTTAGACCCTAACTCAGAGACATCCCAAGCAGACGTCCATCCTAATAATGAGAAAATAGCATCAAATTCAGAATTCATACCTGCTTCTTGGAGTAGTGCGAGGTCAAATGCTGGTGTGTGGGTGAACTCCTTGTCTTTGATCTTGTTGTATACTTCTTTCTCATGAGAGTCTCTCAGTCCAAGCTGACTTAGCTTGCGAAGTATCTTTGGCACAGGTGATGAAGAGGAAGCAGGTGTAGGAGCAGCAGGAGGGTCAACACCCATGTTGGAGCTGGCTCTTGATGATGCTCTTGTCGATCTCCTGGTTCCAATGCTCTTGACTGCTCCCACAGCTCTCTTAGCAAACTTCTTTAATCCACTCATCCTGCAAAACTGACAAAGACAAAACTCATGGAGAAAATTAGGGAAGGGGTTAGTTGGTTAGCTGTCCAAAGTCAGCGGTCCAGAGGTTAGTCGTCCAAGAGATTATTATTTTTAGTTGGTTTCCAATAGAACCTCCCTTCTGCTGCCACAGCTCCCTTAGCAAACTTCTTTAATCCACTCATCTTGCAAAACTGACAAAGACAAAACTCATGGAGAGAATTAGGGAAGGGGTTAGTTGGTTAGCTGTCCAAAGTCAGCGGTCCAGAGGTTAGTCGTCCAAGAGATTATTTTTTACTTGGCAGCACTACCACTAAATGAGATATGATAGCAGCACTAAAAACCTTCCTTCTCTCAATTTCTAAGCTCAAAGACACTCTCCTCTCTTCCCTCCTTTCTCTTCTTTCTTTCCACTCTCTTCCTTCTCTCCTATGCTCTTGTAGAAAACTCGAAACTGAGAACAGCTTGTACACTAAAAATTCTGAGTCTTGGTGCATAGAAGCAATGGGTGAAGGGGTTTTTATAGAGGAGGAGATGGCCGGGTGGGCGCCCAAGTGGAGGGGGCAGCCGCCCCATTCTGTCCCCTTTCTGGCTGAAATTTTCAACTCTCCACCTTGCTTTAGTGCTAAGTATGAAAAAGAGGTGTGTGGGTGGATTTGGTGGTGGAAAAGAGAAAATAGTGGAGGTGAGTGAAAGTGGATGAAATAATGTGATGTGATGTATGTGAGGTGGAGTGTATGACATGTGGGTCCCATGGTGGTGGGTCCACTATTCAATATATATATGTATATATATAATGTAGGAGATTAAAACAGTAGAAACTAAAATGCTTAAAATGAATGGAGTAAATATTTTTTTACCACCACGGTAAATACTTTTAACGAGTTTTTACACACCGCAAAAATTATTTACATGGGGATAGAATCTTTATAATGCAGTACTGTGAATATAAATGCTTAAGAAAAATTATGCGAATAAATACCGAGTTACCTTCCGGCAAGGGTTCGAATTTTTAGAGTCCTTCGAACTAGACCTTCCAATATTTTATTCTTCTAACAATCCCAAAGATGATGGCTCTGGTGATTTTTCCATCTTGTCTTGATCAACCATCTTCGTAGAGGAATTGAGTTCCTGTTTTGACTTGAATGCAAATTGTTCTTCTTGCCCATTTATGGTGAACTTGATTTCTCCTTTCCCGACATCAATGTGTGCATTGGCGGTGCTTAAAAAGGGTCTCCCGAGGATGAGTAACACTTTTGAGTCTGGATGCATATCTAGTACCACAAAGTCTACTGGAACAAAGAATTCTCGTATCTTGACAGGAATATTCTCGGCAATGCCCAATGGGTACCGAACTGATTGATCTGCTAACTATAGGTACATTGATGTTAGCTCGAGTGCTGAGTGGTCAAGCTTGTGATAGACTGCAGCATGCATCATATTGACACTTGCTCCAAGGTCACATAGTGCATTGTTGAAATGTTGATTTCCAATTGAGCAATCAATAGTGGGGCATCCTAGATCTTTCTTCTTTTCTGGTAATTTATTCAGGATAGCTGCACTACACTCTTTGGTTAGCTTGATCACTTCAGTGGATGGTAGTGGTCTCTTCTTGTTCAAAATATCTCTAATATACTTGGCATATGTAGGAACTTGAATGGAATCCAATAGAGATATGTTGACATATAACTTCGGAATAACCTACATGAACTTGCTAAACTGCTCATCTGATTGTGGTCTTCTAATTTTGCGAGGAAACGATATGTAGTTCGTATCATGAAAATTCTATCTCATTTTGTGATCTTGTAATGTGTCTTAAGGTTGCACATCTAGTTCAACTTCATTATTATTCTCTTCTTCTGCCACTGGTGGTACTACTGGTGCTCTTCTCGCTCCTTTTGGATAGGGAGGATCCTTGGTGGATCTCCCTCCTCTCATAGTAATAGCTCTTACTTGCTCAGGGTCAGTGGCAGTGGGCAATACCGCAGCTAGCTGTTTTATCTTCTCTTCTATCTTCTTATTAAACTTGAGCTGATCTTCGATGGTAGCTGAGAAACTATCCAATTTAACATTTATATCCTCCACGATTATGTCATTTGTGGTAAGCTTTTCTTTGATTTCACTGTTCATTCTGATCTGCTGCTTGACTAAATCCCTCAATGTTGGTTGTCGATTTGATTTTTGATTTGGCTGGTACAAAGGCTTCTGGGCTATGGAATTTATATCTTGTTTGTATGCTGCTTCAATCACCCTTTGATCTTCCTTATACTTAGCCCTCTGGTCAAGCCACTTGAGCAAGTCATCCATCTTGGTAGATAGTGCATTCACTTCTTCAATTGTTTCTTCACTCTGATGACAATGTTGAGTGTGGTCTTGGGACCATCCTTGATTTTCTGATATTTTCTCCATAAGCAACTTGGCTTTCCCAACTATAAGTGACAAAAAATGATCCTCCAGCAGTTGCGTCTAGGTGCTCACGTGCTTTCTGAGTTGTATTAGGAAGAATTTATCATGACAAAAGCCTTGCATGAGTAACCATTCTTCCATTCCATGATGAGGACAATCTAAGATGTATTCTTGCAAATGCTCTCATGCTTCTGAAATGGTTCTGTCTTCTGCTATTAAAAATTGGTAATCTTTCCTCTTAATGCATTAGTCTTGCCTATTAGGAAGAATTTTGCTAGAAAGGCCTTTGAACACTTTGCCCATGTGTTGATATGCCTTGTTATGATTTCTCATTTTCTAAGTATCTATTTTTGCAATTTTTCTCAAAGGTTTATTCCTTTCCCCGGCAACGGCGCTAGAATGCTTGTTGACACTTCTAACACCACTTAAGCTAAGTTGTCATCCCTAGCATGGCGCCAAAAGTGTTGGTATAGAACTATTCTTCTTAGAATAAAAATGGGATCCGCAAGCGTACAGATAAAATACCATCATAGCACTTCACCGAAAAATATTCTAGGTATCGTTAATTTATATTTAGCTCAAGGGAAAGAACTAAGGACTTAAACCTAAAGGGATGGATTTGCAAAATATGACTACTTATGAGAAATCAATCACACAGTCACTTACTTTGGCAGGGGGGTAAACCATGATAAATAAGTATAAATGAATTATAAAGCATAGGGATGAATCACACAGAGATTAGAGATAGACTACTCATCATAAAGGTAGGTTGACATCTGATTAGTTCAAGAGATTGAATTCTAGGAAGGTTCTAATCTACTAAGTCATTCATCTACTCTAGCAAACACACCATCATATATAGCATAAAAGACTCTTCATTTATGTATAAGGAATATTTCTGAAGAAAGCCAAGACATATCATGACTTTCTACGTAACGTTGTTTCTGCCTGTCCTATCAACGGGGGTTGGACTATATAAGACTCAAAGAACTGTCACTTCCACGATCTACCACATGACCCGGCCAATAAGATGCATTTGCAGGTAAATAGCATCTAACCACCACGCTTACATGTGATCTACCACTTAATCCCCTCGCGAAGAGAGCTAAGCGCTTTGCAAACATATACATAAACTCATTATTAATCATAACCATATAAAATGTACTACTAGAGCAAACTAGGAACATAATAAATAGAAACATAATGATATTAGAATAAAGTCGTAGAGCAATGATACAAAATAATACCAATACTTTAATGACGAAGATCTGAATCCTGAGCACAAGTTGCCTGACTCTTCCTCTATCTTGTCTAAACCTATGTAGAACTTAAAGAATTGGAGTAGCTATTCTAATTCTCTGGTGGAGAGAAACTCTCAAAACCCTAGCTCTGCTGATGGCTCCCTCTACTAATAAATTGCTAATGAATTAGGGTTTCTCCTGGGGTTAGGGGCCTTGCTTATATAGCCCTCTAGGAAACACCACAACCCTTGGATCAAACCGACCTTGATCTACGATTTTTATTCATCCTCAAAGGCGGTGGAGGCAGGATCCACGAGGTTGCACCTGATTGGCTCCGTGGCCTGGGCGGCCACCCATGAGGTGGGGCGGGCACCCCACCTGTCAACCCAAATGGCCCTCCCCTTCGAGGGGGTGCCTTCTCGAGTCTACTAGATTATTCTTTTTCGTAGTAAGGTTGATTTCTCTCTATGTAAATCTGACATGTGGGTCTCCTTTAATCTTTTCCTGATAACCCCCTGTAGAAATAGACATTCACCAAAACTCATGGAAATTATTAGTTTTAAACCCCTAAGTCTAAGGTGAAGCTTATTTTAACACTTCTTTTGATTCTTGTTGACTTGTAAAGTTGATGGTTAATTATCGTCAACAGGTACGTTTGGTGCAAACCGTGCACCTATCTTACACTGACACTAACACTATCTCTAAGCGGACTAAAACGAGATTCCACACGACCCATGTCACTTACGAGTTCCATCGGGTGCGTCCAAAATTATTTATGAGCCTATGGTACGTTCAGTGCAAACCATGCACCTTTCTTGCATCAAGATTAGCACTATCTCCAAACAGACCGGACATAGCTCCACCACACCCTCGTCACCTAGAAGTACCATCCGGTGCGTTTAAAATGATTTATGAGCCTATGGTACATTTGATGCAAACTGAGCACCTATCTTGCACTGACGCTAACACTGTCTCAAAACTGATCGAAACGAGATTCTACATGACCCACGTCACCTATGAGTTTCATCGGTTACCTCCAATTCTATTTCCAAGCCTACAGTACGTTTGACGCAAATCGTGCACCAATCTTGCATCAAGACTAGCACTATCTACAAACGGATTGAACTGAGCTTCCACTTGAGCCTTGTCTCCTAGGAGACCCATCGAGTGCACCCAAAACAATTTCTATGCCTAGGTATGTTCGGTGCAAACCGTGCACCTATCTAGCACTAACACTAATACTGTCTCCAAACGGACTAAAACGAGATTCTACAGGATCCACATCACTTACGAGTTCCATCAGGTGCGTCCAAAACTATTTATGAGCCTATGGTACGTTCAGTGCAAACCGTACACCTATCTTTTGTCAAGATTAGCACTATGTCCAAACGGACCGAACCGAGCTCCACTAGACCCTCGTCACCTAGGACTACCATCGGGTGCGTCTAAAATGATTTAGGAGCCTATGGTATGTTTGACACAAACCGAGCACCTATCTTGCACCGATGCTAACACTGTCTTAAAACAGATCGAAACGAGATTCCACATGACCCACTTCACCAAGGAGCTCCATCGGGTGCCTCCAATACTATTTCTGAGCCTATGGTACGTTCGACGCAAATCGTGCACCAATCTTGCATCAAGAGATGCACTATCTCAAAACGGACCAAACCGAGCTTCCACTTGAGCCTCGTCACCTAGGAGTCCCATCGAGTGCGTCCAAAAAAATTTCTATGCCTATGGTATGTTCGGTGTAAATCGTGCACCTATCTTGCGCTGGCACTAACATTGTCTCCAAATGGACTAAAACGAGATTCCAGATGACCCACGTCACTTACGAATTCCATCGGGTGCGTCCAAAACTATTTATGTGCCTATGGTACGTTCAGTGCAAACCATGAAACTATCTTGCATCAAGATTAGCACTATCTCCAAACGGACCGAACAGAGCTCCACCTGACCCTCGTCACCTCGAAGTACCAATTGCACTATCTCCAAACGGATCGAGCCGAGCTTCCACTTGAGCCTCATCACCTACGAGTCCCATCGAATGGGTCCAAAATGATTTCTATCCCTCTGGTATGTTCGGTGCAAACCGTGCACCTATCTTTCACTGACACTAACACTATGTCCAAATGGACTACAACGAGATTCCACACTACTCACGTCACTTATGAGTTCCATCGGGTGTGTCCAAAACTATTTATGATCCTATGGTTCGTTCCGTGCAAACCATGCACCTATCTTGTGTCAAGATTAGCACTATCTCAAAATGGACCGAACAGAGCAACACCAAACCCTCGTCACCTAGGAGTACCATCGGGTGCGTCTAAAATGATTTATGAGCCTATGGTACGTTTGACACAAACCAAGCACCTATCTTGCAACGACGCTAACACTATCTCAAAACAGATCGAAACAAGATTCCGCATGAGCCATGTCACCTAGGAGTTCCATCAGGTGCCTCCAACACTATTTCCAAGCCTATGATACGTTTGACGCAAACCGTGCACCAATCTTGCATCAAGGGAAGCATTATCTCCAAATGGACCAAACCGAGCTTCCACTTGAGCCTCATCACCTAGGAGTCCCATCAAGTGTGTCCAAAACGATTTCTATGCCAATGGTTTGTTCGGTGCAAACTGTGCACCTATCTTTGCACTGACACTAGCACTGTGTCTAAACGGACTAAAACGAGATTCCACATGACCCACGTCACTTACGAGTTTCATCGGGTGCGTCCAAGACTATTTATAAGAATATGGTTCATTGCATGCAATCCATACACCTATCTTGTGTCAAGATTAGAACTATCTCTAAACGGACCGAACAGAGCTCCACCAGACCCTCGTCACCTAGGAGTACCATCGAGTGCATCTAAAACGATTTATGAGCCTATGGTACGTTTGACACAAACCAAGCACCTATCTTGCACTGATACTAACCCTGTCTCAAAACAGATCGAAATGAGATTCCACATGACTCACGTCACCTAGGAGTTCCGTCGGGTGCCTCCAATACTATTTCCGAGCCTACGGTGCGTTCGACGCAAACTGTGCGCCAATCTTGCATCAAGAGTAGCACTATCTCCAAATAGACTGAACCGAGCTTCCACTTGAGCCTCGTCACGTAGGAGTCCCATCAAGTGTGTCCAAAATGATTTCTATGCCTACGATATGTTCGGTGCAAACCGTGCACCATCTTGCACTGACACTAACACTGTCCCCCAAACAGACTAAAACGAGATTCCACACGACCTATGTCACTTACGAGTTCCATCGAGTGCGTCCAAAACTATTTATGAGCCTATGGTACGTTTAGTGCAAACCGTGCACCTATCTTGCGTCAAGATTAGCACTATCTCCAAACAGACCAAACCGAGCTCCACTAGACCCGTGTCACCTTGGAGTACCATAGGGTGTGTCTAAAACAATTTATTAGCCTATGGTATGTTTGACACAAACCGAGCAATAATCTTGCACCAGCGCTACCACTGTGTCAAAATAGATCGTAACGAGATTCCACATGACCCACGTCACCTAGGAGTTTCATCAGGTGCCTCCAATACTATTTCTAAGCCTACGGCACGTTCGACGCAAACCGTGCACCAATCTTGCATCAAGAGTTGCACTATCTCCAAACAGACCGAACCGAGCTTCCCCTTGAGCCTCATCACATAGGAGTCCCATCGAGTGCATCCAAAATGATTTCTATGTCTATGGTATGTTCTGTGCAAACCATGTAACTGTCTTACACTAAAACTAACACTTTGTCCAAACAGACTAAAAAGAGATTCCACACGACCCACGTCACTTACAAGATCCATCGGGTGCGTCCAAAACTATTTATGTGCCTATGGTACGTTTAGTGCAAACCATGCACCTATCTTGCATCAAGATTAGCACTATCTCCAAACGGAACGAACAGAGCTCCACCTGACCCTTGTCACCTAGGAGTACCATCGGGTGCGTCTTAAACGATTTATGAGCCTATGGTACGTTTGACACATACCGAGCACCTATCTTGCACCGACGCTAGCACTGTCTCAAAATAGATCGAAAGGAGATTCCACATGACCCATGTCACCAAGGAGTTCTATTGGGTGCCTCCAATACTATTTTGAGCCTACGGTACATTCGACACAAACCGTGCACCAATGATGCATCAAGAGCTGCACTATCTCCAAACAGACCGAACTGAGCTTCCACTTGAGCCTCGTCACCTAGGAGTCCCATCGAGTGCATCCAAAATAAAGTCTATGCCTATGGTATGTTCGGTGCAAACCGTGCACCTATCTTGCACCAACACTAACACTGTGTCCAAATGGACTAAAATGATATTCCACATGACCCACGTCACTCACGAGTTCCATCAGGTGCATCCAAAACTATTTATGTGTCTATGGTACGCTTAGTGCAAACCATGCACCTATCTTGCATCAAGATTAGCATTATCTCCAAATAGACCGAATAGAGCGCCACCAGACCCTCGTCACCTAGGAGTACCATCAGGTGCGTCTAAAACGATTTATGAGCTAATGGTACGTTTGACACAAACCGAGCAACTATCTTGCACCAACGCTAACACTGTCTCAAGACAGATTGAAACAAGATTCCACATGACTCACGTCATCTAGGAGTTCCATCGGGTGCCTCCAATACTATTTCCAAGCCTACAGTACGTTCAATGCAAAAACCGTGCACCAATCCTGCACAAAGAGTAGAACTATCTCCAAACGGACCGAACCGAGCTTCCACTTGAGCCTCGTCCCCTAGGAGTCCTATCCAGTGCGTCCAAAATGATTTCTATGCCTATGGTATGTTCCGTACAAACCGTGCACCTATCTTACACTGACACTAACACTATGTCCAAATGGACTAAAAAGAGATTCCACACAACCCACGTCACTTACGAGTTCCATCGGGTGCGTCCAAAACTATTTATGAGCCTATGGTTCGTTCCGTGCAAATCGTGCACCTATCTTGCGTCAAGATTAGCACTGTCTCTAAACGGACCGAATAGAGCTCCACCAGACCCTCGCCACCTAGGAGTACCATCGGGTGTGTCTAAAACGATTAATGAGCCTATGGTATGTTTGACACAAATCAAGCACCTATCTTGCATCGACGCTAACTCCATCTCAAAACAGATCGAAACGAGATTCTACATGACCCATGCAACCTAGGAGTTTCATCGGGTGCCACCAATACTATTTTTGAGCCTACGGTATGTTCGACACAAACCATGGACCAATCTTTCATTAAGAGTTGCACTATCTCCAAATGGACCGAACCGAGCTTCCACTTGAGCCTCGTCACCTAGGACTCCCATCGAGTGCATCTAAAATGATTTCTATGCCTATGGTATGTTCGGTGCAAACCGTGCACCAATCTTGCACTGACACTAACACTATGTCCAAACGGACTAAAAAGAGATTCCACATGACCCACGTCACTTACGAGTTCCATCGGGTGCGTCCAAAACTATTTATGAGCCTATGGTACATTCAGTGCAAACCATGCACCTATCTTGCACCAAGATTAGCATTATCTCCAAACGGACCGAACAGAACGCCACCAGACCTTCGTCACCTAGAAGTACCATCTGGTGCGTGTAAAACTATTTATGAGCCTATGGTATGTTTCACGCAAATCAAGCACCTATCTTGCACCGACGCTAACACTGTCTCAAAATAGATCGAAACGAGATTCCACATGACCCATGTCACCTAGGAGTTTCATCGGGTGCCTCCAATACTATTTCTGAGCCTACGGTATGTTCGACGCAAACGGTGCACCAATCTTGCATTAAGAGTTACACTATCTCCAAACGGACCGAACCGAGCTTCCACTTGAGCCTCGTCACCTAGGAGTCACATCGAGTGCATCCAAAATGATTTCTATGCCTATGGTATGTTTGGTGCAAACCGTGCACCTATCTTGCACGAACACTAACATTGTGCCCAAACGGAATAAAACGAGATTCCACATGACCCACGTCACTTACCAGTTCCATCGGGTGCATCCAAAACTATTTATGAGCCTATGATGAGTTCAGTGCAAACCATGCACCTATCTTGCATCAAGATTAGTATTATCTCCAAACAGATCGAACAGAGCGCCACCAGACCCTCGTCACCAAGAAGTACCATCTGGTGCGTGTAAAACTTTTATGTGCCTATGGTACGTTTGACGCAAATCAAGCACCTATCCTACACTAAAGCTAACACTATCTCAAAACAGATCGTAACGAGATTCCACATGACCCACGTCACCTAGGAGTTCCATCGGTTGCCTCCAATACTATATTCGAGCCTACAGGACGTTCAACGTAAACCGTGCACCAATCTTGCATCAAGAGTAGCACTATCTCCAAATGCACCGAACCGAGCTTCCACTTGAGCCTCGTCACCTAGGAGTCCCATCGAGTGCATCTAAAATGATTTCGATGCCTACGGTATGTTCGGTGCAAACCGTGCATCTATCTTGCACTAGCACTCTATCTCCAAATGGGCTAAAGCAAGATTCCACACGACCCACATCACCTACGATTTCCATCGGGTGCGTCCAAACATATTTATGAGCCTATGGAACGTTCAATGCAAAATGTGCACCAATCTTGCATCAAGATTAGCACTATCTCCAAACGAACCGAACCAAGCTCCACTAGACCCTCGTCACCTAGGAGTACCATCAGGTGCGTCTAAAACACATTTCTGAGCATATGGTATGTTTGATCCACACCAGGCACCTATCTTGCACCGATGCTAACATTGTCTCAAAACAAATCGAAACGAGATTCCACACGCCCACGTAACCTACGAGTTTCATCGGGTGCCTCCAATACTATTTCTGAGCCTATGGTATGTTCGATGCAAACTGTGCACCAATCTTGCAACAACGCTAACAATGTCTCAATACAGATCAAAATGAGATTCCACATGACCCATGTCTTCAAGGAGTTCCATCGGGTGCCTCCAATACTATTTTTGAGCCTATGGTACGTTCGACGAAAAACCGTGCGCCAATCTTGCATCAAGAGTTGCACTATCACCAAATGGACCGAATCGAGCTTCCACTTGAGCCTCGTCACCTAGGAGTCCCATCGAGTGCGTCCAAAACGATTTTTATCCCTATGGTATGTTTGGTGCAAACTGTGCACCTATCTTGCACTGACACTAACAGAGTTTCCAAACGGAATAAAACGTGATTTGACATGACCCACGTCACTTACGAGTTCCATCGGTAGCGTCCAAAACTATTAATGAGTCTATGGTATGTTAAGTGCAAACCATGCACCTATCTTGCATCAAGATGAGCACTATCTCCAAACGGACCGAACAGAGCACCACCAGACCCTCGTCACCTAGAAGTACCATCTGGTGCGTCTAAAACGATTTATGAGCCTATGGTACGTTTGACGCAAACCGAGCACCTATCCTGCACCGACGCTAACACTGTCCCAAACAGATCGAAACGAGTTCCACATGACCCACGTCACCTAGGAGTTCCATTGGTTGCTTTCAATACTATTTCTGAGCCTACAGGACGTTCGACACAAACCATGCACCAATCTTGCATCAAGATTAGCACTATCTCCAAATGCACCGAACCGAGCTTGCACTCGAGACTCATCACCTAGGAGTCCCATCGAGTACGTCTAAAATGATTTCTAAGCCTATGGTATGTTCAACGCAAATCATGCACCTATCTTACGTCAAGATTAGCACTATCTCCATTTGGACCGAACCGAGCTTCCACTTGAGTCTCGTCACCTAGGAGTCCTATCGAGTATGTATAAAACGATTTCTATGCCTATGGTATGTTCGGTGCAAACCGAGCAACTATCTTGCACCGACACAAACACTGTGTACAAATGGACTAAAACGAGATTCCACACGACCCACGTCACTTACGAGTTCCATCGGGTGGGTCCAAAACTATTTATGAGCCTATGGTTCATTCCGTGCAAACCATGCACCTATCTTGCGTCAAGATTAGCACTGTCTCCAAATGGACTGAACCGAGCTTCCTGATGAGGACATCATTGGCTCGAATATGACCATATTAACCACTTCTAAACTAAAGGTGCAACCATTCTATATGAGGCTTATCATTGATACATTTGATGAATTGGTGTTGCACCATAAAGTGTGTGTGTATTTTCATTTTCAGAATTACTTACATGGATGAAGAGAAGGTTCAATTGCATATAGAAAGAATGGAAGGTTAATGAAGTTGATTGGGGACCAAGTCCAAATATTCCTAATGTCATCCACCAAGCCACCACGTCACTTTTGGCTCAAAGAAAGAAAGAGTCCAAGTCCAACACGTTTTGAAAGATGAATTCAGACTGCAGAAGAGTCCCAACTTCCGACGGTTGCCACGACTTCATACGGACTCCGATTGGGACGTTCTAGGACTTTTTGGAAAGCTTATCAAGTCTACTTTCAAACGGATCTGGATTCATGCCTATATCTTGTTAAATACGTCCGCAGTTCTTATTTTAGTACCGAGACCTTTTCTGTCCACGGTGCTGCGTCACCTGATTGTTGTCCGATGGGCCGTGTATCAAGTGGGGCCCAATAGGGGCGTGTCCTAGGGTTGTGGGATGACCCCCACCACGTCCAAGTCGTCCTCTACCCTCTCATATACCTCCATAGCCGCCACAAAGAGATTGGGTTTTTGTTTTAATGTAAGTTTAGCTCCTGCTACTTCCTGGTAGACACGTGTGTCGGTTAGACCATCTATTCTACTCGATCTGGAACCCCACCTTTATGTGTATTAGATCTAAAACTTCATCTCATATTTGCAATTGAGTGCTTGTTCTACTTGTTCTTGCTTTTTCTTCGATTGCTTGCAGGAATAACCCTAGTGGTTTGGTTGGTTGTGATCCGCAAGAGCGTGACAACCGCTGGAATTGGTGTATCGATCGTTAAGGCGCAGCGTCCTTGGATGGTTGTAGTCGGGTCGTGAATGTCTCTCTCCAGTGAAATCGAAGTTATCCTTCTCCACCGAAAGATTAGGACACACATACTCTTATCATTTGGTATCAGAGCTGGGCCCTTGTTTAAGGGGGTGGGAATGATGAGGACATTCTCCACTATTATCCGCTGGCAAAGATGCAACAAAAAAGGCCAAGTGGCCTAGTTGTAGTCGGGCGGCGAACGTGTGAGCCTCTGAATAATCTCATCTTACTTAGCTTGGGAGGAGGAAGCCACCTTAAAAGAGAGAGTCACCCTTCCCCTATCGGACTAGTCTTTTAGGGACATTAGGCCTTTCTCTGAGTGGGTGTGCATAAGAACTGTTGGGGTCCGGGCAACCTTAATTTATTGGGTCTCGGCCAACCCCACATGGGCTGGATGCATCATCCTAGTAGTTGATAGGGGCATAAATATTATTGTGGATGTTTCTTGTTTTCTTCTAATCATGGTAGGAATCCACGTGGAAATACAAGATGATCAGGTTGTATATTCTCATCAGTTTGCTAAAGGTATGGCAAGAGATAAGCATGCGACTCATGAGGTATGTGATGTTTTGCTTGATAGAATAAAATCTGCACTACCTAGTTTTGAAGGAAAGTATGATCCTCATGCATATATTGAATGGGAGCTAAATGTAAACAATGAATTTAAAAAGCTTGATCTATCAGAAAATCAAAAGGTTAGAGTTGCTTCTAGTGTTTTTACTAAATATGCTTTAACTGAATGGAAACACCTTTGTAGATTTGGTAAAGCCTCTCAATCATGGAAAGATGTGAAAAGACATTTTAGAAATGTTTTTGTACCTGAATATTATTCTGAAATTTTGTTTAGAAAGTTGCAATCTATAAAACAAGAGGACAAAACTGTAGCAGAATACTTGGATAGACTAAAATCATGTTTGCTGCGTTGTGGCTTAGAAGAAACTGGTGAACTTTTGGAACATAGATTTTTGCAAGGTCTTAATGAGGAAATTCAGAATATTCTTGTTGATAAACATTATAACTCTTTTGATGAGTTGTTTGATCTTGCTTGTGATTATGAAAGAAATCTCAAAATGGATCTAGCAAATACAAAAGAAGCACTTGCCTCTCCAATAACTAACAACTTGCAGCAAGTAGACATCAATATTCAAATGGAGAGCAAGAAATTTGGGATATTAGGTGACTCATTTCAGGAAGAGAATCCTGCTGCTTGTACAACCTTGAGAAGAGCAGCAAAGGTAAGTCAAATGTTCATAACAAAAATCAAGGTGAGTATGCTTTAGTTGAACTGTATTTGTCCACTAATCGTGCTAGCATAGAGAAATCAATTGTAGAACCAGTTACTGATTTTCCCTTGTCACACATTGATATGCTTAATCTTCCTTGTGATACAGAAGAGTTGTGTGCTAACACATTAGCTATATCCATACCACAACTAGTGAATAAAGCAAAAAATTCTGAATCAATGTGTGCTGAATTCAAGCATGTTATTCATATTACAAATGAAAATGAAGAAACTCAAATGTTTTCATCTTTACATACAATGGGGTATATTGAATTTGATGATCTTTGTGAGCTTAGCTACTTAGAGAATAATCTGTTTGCTCGATTTGAATTGCCATGTTCTCGTAATATTAGTTTTCATGCTATTGGCAAATATAATTGTAAAGAGGACTATATGATACACCGAATTTACATTTGTTCAAATATGAAACCCCCTATTATTATGCAAAAATATGATCAATCTGAGGAATGCACTATCTACAATCATGCCATGTCGAGTTTCCCTTGTTTGGTTGGAAAGAAACATGATAACTCTCAAGAAGGGGAGGATGGTTTGGTATTACCTACAACATGCCCTCCACCAATGGTCAAACCGAGGACGGTTTGCTGTCAAGAAGAGGAGAATGATGAGGACATCATTGGCTCGAATATGACCATATGAACCACTTCAAAACTAAAGGTGCAACCATTCTATATGAGGCTTATCATTGATACATTTGATGAATTGGTGCTGCACCATAAAATGTGTGTATTTTCATTTTTAGAATTACTTACATGGATGAAGAGAAGGTTCAATTGCATATGGAAAGAATGGAAGGTTAATGAAGTTGATTGGGGACCAAGTCCAAATATTCCTAATGTCATCCACCAAGCCACCATGTCACTTTTGTCTCAAAGAAAGAAAGAGTCCAAGTCCAACACGTTTTGGAAGATGAATTCGGACTGCAGAAGAGTCCCAACTTCCGATGGTTGCCACGACTTCATACCGACTCCGATTGGGACGTTCTAGGACTTTTTGGAAAGCTTATCAAGTCTACTTTCCAACGGATCCGGACTCATGCCGATATCTTGTTAAATACGTCCGCAGTTCTCATTTTAATACCGATACCTTTTCTGTCCACGGTGCTGCGTCACCTGATTGTTGCCCGATGGGCCGTGTATCAAGTGGGGCCCAATAGGGGCGTGTCCTAGGGTTGTGGGATGACCCCCACCACGTCCAGGTCGTCCTCTACCCTCTCATATACCTCATAGCCGCCACAAGAGATTGGGTTTTTGTTTTGATGTAAGTTTAGCTCCTGCTACTTCCTGGTAGACACATGTGTCGGTTAGACCATCTGTTCTACTCGATCCGGAACCCCACCTTTATGTGTATTAGATCTGAAACTTCATCTCATATTTGCAATTGAGTGCTTGTTCTACTTGTTCTTGCTTGTTCTTCGATTGCTTGCAGGAATAAAACCCTAGTGGTTTGGTTGGTTGTGATCCGCAAGATCGTGACAACCGCTGGAATTGGTGTATCGATCGCTAAGGCACAACGTCCTTGGATGGTTGTAGTCGGGTCGTGAATGTCTCTCTAGTGAAATTGAAGTTATCCTTCTCCAACGAAAGATTGGGACACACATACTCTCATCACTTCCCTTGAGCCTCGTCACCTAGGAGTCCGATCGAGTGCGTCCAAATGATTTCTATGCCTATGGTAGGTTCGGTGCAAACAGTGCACCTATGTTGCACTAACACTAACACTATTTGAAATGGATGAAAACAAGATTCCACGTGACCCACGTCACTTACGAGTTCCATCGGGTGCGTCCAAAACTATTTATGAGCCTGTGGTACGTTCAGTACAAACCATGCACCTATCTTGCATCAAGATTAGCACTATCTCTAAACGGACCGAACAGAGCTCCACCTGACCCTTGTCACCTAGGAGTATCATCGGGTGCATCTAAAATGATTTATGAGCCTATGGTACATTTGACACAAACCAAGCACCTATCTTGCACTGACACTAACACTATCTTAAAACAGATCGAAACGAGATTCCACATGACCAACGTGACCTAGGAGTTCCATCGGGTGCCTCCAATACTATTTCTGAGCCTACGGTACGTTCAAAGCAAACCATGCACCTATCTTGCATCAGGAGTAGCACTATCTCCAAACGGACCGAACTGAGCTTGCACTTGAGCCTCGTCACCTAGGAGTCCCATCGAGTGCATCCAAAACAATTTCTATGCCTTTGGTATGTTCGGTGCAAACCATGCAACTATCTTGCACTAACACTAACACTACATCCAAATGAACTAAAACGAGATTCCACAGGACCCATGTCACTTACGAGTTCTATCGGGTGCGTTCAAAACTATTTATGGGCCTAGGTTACGTTCAGTTCAAACCGTGCAACTATCTTGCGTGAGGATTAGCACTATCTCCAATCGGACTGAAGCGAGCTCCACCAGACCCTCGTCACCTAGGAGTACCATCGGGCGCGTCTAAAACGATTTATGAGCCTATCGTATGTTTGATGCAAACAGAACACCTATCTTGCACCGACGTTAACACTGTCTCAAAACAGATCAAAACGAGATTCCACATAACCCACACCACCTAGGAGTTCCATTGGGTGCCTACAATACTATTTTCGAGCCTACGGTACGTTCGACGCAAACCATGCACCAATCTTGCATCAAGAGTTGCAATATCTCCAAACGGACAGAGTTGAGCTTCTAGTTGAGCCTCGTCACCTAGGAGTTCCATCGAGTGCATCCAAAACGATTTCTATCCCTATGGTATGTTTGGTGCAAACTGTGCACTTATCTTGCACTGACACTAATAGAGTTTCCAAATGGAATAAAACGTGATTCCACATGACCCACGTCACTTACGAGTTCTATCGGTAGCGTCCAAAACTATTAATGAGCCTATGGTATGTTTAGTGCAAACCATGCACCTATCTTGCATCAAGATTAGCGCTATGTGCAAATGGACCGAACCGAGCTTCCACTCGAGACTCATCACCTAGGAGTCCCAACGAGTACGTCTAAAATGATTTCTAAGCCTATGGTATGTTCGGGCAAATCGTGCACCTATCTTGCGTCAAGATTAGCACTATCTCCAATTGGACCGAACCGAGCTTCCACTTGAGCCTCGTCACCTAGGAGTCCTATCGAGTACGTCCAAAATGATTTCTATGCCTATGGTATGTTCGGTACAAACCGAGCAGCTATCTTGCACTGACACAAACACTGTGTGCAAATGGACTAAAACGAGATTCCGCACGACCCACGTCACTTACGAGTTCTATCGGGTGCGTCCAAAACTATTTATGAGCCTATGGTTCGTTCCGTGCAAACCATGCACCTATCTTGTGTCAAGATTAGCACTATCTCCAAACGGACTAAACCGAGCTTCCCTTGAGCCTCGTCACCTAGGAGTCTGATCGAGTGCGTCCAAAATGATTTCTATGCCTATGGTAGGTTCGGTGCAAACCATGCACCTATCTTGCACTAACACTATTTCCAAATGGGCTAAAACGAGATTCCACATGACCCACGTCACTTACGAGTTCCATCGGGTGCGTCCAAAACCATTTATGAGCCTATGGTACGTTCAGTGCAAACCATGCACCTATCTTGCATCAAGATTAGCACTATCTCTAAACGAACCGAACAGAGCTCCACCTGACCCTTGTCACCTAGGAGTACCATCGGGTGCATCTAAAACAATTTATGAGCCTATGATACGTTTGACACAAACCGAGCACATATCTTGCAGCGACGCTAACACTATCTCAAAATAGATCGAAACGAGATTCCACATAACCCACATCACCTCCGAGTTCCATTAGGTGCCTCCAATACTATTTCTGAGACTATGGTACGTTCTACGCAAACTGTGCACCAATCTTGCATCAAGAGTAGCACAATCTCCAAACAGACCGAACCGAGCTTCCACTTGAGCCTCGTCTCCTAGGAGTCCCATCGAGTGCGTCCAAAATGATTTCTATGCCTATAGTATGTTCGGTGCAAACCGTGCACCTATCTTGCAATGACACCAACACTTTATCCAAACGAACTAAAACGAGATTCCACACGACCCACGTCACTCACGAGTTCTATCGGGTGCGTTCTAAACTATTTATGAGCCTATGTTATGTTCTGTGCAAACCGTGCACCTATCTTGCGTGAAGATTAGCACTATCTCCAATCGGACCAAACCGTGCACCACTAGACCCTCGTCACCTAAGAGTACCATCGGACGCGTCTAAAATGATTTATGAGCCTATGGTATGTTTGATGCAAACCGAGCAACTATCTTGCACCGACGCTAAAACTGTCTCAAAACAGATCGAAACGAGATTCCACATAACCCACATCACCTAGGAGTTCGATCGGGTGCCTCCAATACTATTTTCGAGCCTATGGTACGTTCGATGCAAACCACGCACTAATCTTGCATCAAGAGTTGCACTATCTCCAAACGGACCGAGGCGAGCTTCCAGTTGAGCCTTGTCACCTAGGAGTCCCATCGAGTGCGTCCAAAATGATTTCTATGCCTACGGTATGTTCAGTGCAAACCGTGCACCTATCTTGCACTAACACTAACACTGTCTCCAAACGGACTAAAACGAGATTCAACACGACCCACGTCACTTTCGAGTTTCACTAGACCCTCGTCACCGAGGAGTACCATCGGGTGCATCTACAACAATTTATGAGCCAATGGTATGTTTCACACAAACCGAGCACTGATCTTGCACCGACACTAACACTATCTCAGAACAAATCGAAATGAGATTACACATGACCCACATCACCTCAGAGTTCCTTCAGGTGCCTCCAATACTATATCCGAGCCTACGGTACGTTCGACGCAAACCGTGCACCAATATTGCATCAAGAGTTGGACTATCTCCAAATGGACCGAACCGAGCTTCCTCTTGAGCCTCGTCACCTAGGAGTCCCATCGAGTGCGTCCAAAATGATTTCTATGCCTACGGTATGTTCGGTGCAAACCGTGCACCTATCTTGCATTAACACTAACATTGTCTCCAAACAGACTAAAACGAGATTCCACACGACCCACATCTCTTACGAGTTTCATCGGGTGCGTCCAAAATTATTTATGAGCCTATGGTACGTTCAGTGCAAACCATGCACCTGTCTTGCATCAAGATTACAACAGTCTCCAAATGGACCGAACAGAGCTCCACCAGACCCTCATCACCTAGGAGTACCTTTGGGTGTGTCTAAAACAATTTATGAGTATTTGGTACGTTTGACGCAAACCGAGCACCCATCTTGCACCGACGCTAACACTGTCTCAAAACAGATTGAAACGAGATTCCACATGACTGATGTCACCAAGGAGTTCCATCGGGTGCCTCCAATAATATTTCTGAGCCTACGGTACATTCAACGCAAACCGTGCACCTATCTTGTGTCAAGAATAGCACTGTCTCCAAACGGACCGAACCGAGCTTCCAATTGAGCCCCATCACCTAGGAGTCCGATCGAGGGCGTCGAAAATGATTTCTATGCCTATGGTATGTTCGGTGCAAACCGTGTACCTATCTTGCACTGACACTAACACTGTCTCCAAACAGACTAAAACGAGATTCCACACGACCCACGTCGCTTACGAGTTTCATCGGGTGCGTCCAAAATTATTTATGAGCCTATGGTATGTTTAGTGCAAAACATGCACCTGTCTTGCATCAAGATTAGCACAATCTCCAAATGGACCGAATAGAGCTCCACCTGACCCTCATCACCTAGGAGTACCTTCGGGTGTGTCTAAAACAATTTATGAGCCTATGGTACGTTTAACGCAAACCGAGCACCTATCTTGCACCAACGCTAACACTGTCTCAAAACAGATTGAAACAAGATTCCACATGACTGACATCACCAAGGGTTCCATCGGGTGCCTCCAATAATATTTCTGAGCCTACGGTACATTCAACGCAAACCATGCACTTATCTTGCGTCAAGATTAGCACTGTCTCCAAAGGGACTGAACCGAGCTTCCCTTGAGCGTCGTCACCTAGGAGTCCGATCGAGTGCGTCCAAAATGATTTCTGTGCCTATGGTATGTTTGATGCAAACCGTGCACCTATCTTGCACTGACACTAACACTATTTTCAAATGGGCTAAAATGAGATTCCACATGACCCACGTCACTTACGAGTTCCATCGGGTGCGTCCAAAACCATTTATGAGCCTATGGTACATTCAGTGCAAACCATGCACCTATCTTGCATCAAGATTAGCACTATCTCTAAACGGACCGAACAGAGCTCCACCTGACCCTTGTCACCTAGGAGTACCATCGGCTGCATCTAAAACAATTTATGAGCCTATAGTACGTTTGACACAAACCGAGCACATATCTTGCAGCGACGCTAACACTGTCTCAAAACAGATCGAAACGAGATTCCACATAACCCACATCACCTCGGAGTTCCATCAGGTGCCTCCAATACTATTTCTGAGACTATGGTACGTTCTACGCAAACCGTGCACCAATCTTGCATCAAGAGTAGCACAATCTCCAAACGGACCGAACCGAGCTTCCACTTGAGCCTCGTCTCCTAGGAGTCCCATCGAGTGCGTCCAAAACGATTTCTATGCCTATGGTATGTTCGGTGCAAACCGTGCACCTATTGTGCAATGACAGCAACACTTTATCCAAATGAACTAAAACAAGATTCCACATGACCCATGTCACTCACGAGTTCTATCGGGTGCGTTCTAAACTATTTTATGAGCCTATGTTATGTTCAGTGCAAACTGTGCACCTATCTTTCGTGAAGATTAGCACTATCTCCAATCGGACCAAACCATGCACCACTAGACCCTCGTCACCTAAGAGTACCATCGGGCGTGTCTAAAATGATTTATGAGCCTATGATATGTTTGATGCAAACCGAGCACCTATCTTGCACCGATGCTAAAACTGTCTCAAAACAGATCGAAACGAGATTCGACATAACCCACATCACCTAGGAGTTCCATTGGGTGCCTCCAATACTATTTTCGAGCCTATGGTACGTTCGATGCAAACCACGCACTAATCTTGCATCAAGAGTTGCACTATCTCCAAACGAATCGAGGCGAGCTTCCAGTTGAGCCTTGTCACCTAGGAGTCCCATCGAGTGCGTCCAAAATGATTTCTATGCCGACAGTTTGTTTAGTGCAAACCGTGCACCTATCTTGCACTAACACTAACACTGTCTCCGAACAGAGTAAAACGAGATTCCACACGACGCACGTCACTTTCGAGTTTCACCAGACCCTCGTCACCGAGGAGTACCATCGGGTGCGTCTAAAACAATTTATGAGCCAATGGTACGTTTCACACAAACCGAACTCTGATCTTGCACCGACACTAACACTGTCTCAGAACAAATCGAAACGAGATTACACATGACCCACATCACCTCGGAGTTCCTTCAGGTGCCTCCAATACTATATCCGAGCCTACGGTACATTCGACGCAAACCGTGCACCAATATTGCATCAAGAGTTGCACTATCTCCAAACGGACCGAACCGAGCTTCCACCTAAGCCTCGTCACCTAGGAGTCCCATCGAGTGCGTCCAAAATGATTTCTATGCCTACGGTATGTTCGGTGCAAACCGTGCACCTATCTTGCACTAACACTAACACTATCTCCAAACGGACTAAAACGAGATTCCACACGACCCACATTGCTTACGAGTTTCATCGGGTGCGTCCAAAATTATTTATGAGCCTATGGTATGTTCAGTGCAAACCATGCACCTGTCTTGCATCAAGATTAGCACAATCTCCAAATAGACCGAACAGAGCTTGATGAGGACATCATTGGCTCAAATATGACCATGCCAACCACTTCTATACCAAAGGTGCAACCATTCTATATGAGGCTTATCATTGATGCATTTGATGAATTGATGCTGCACTATGATGTGTGTTCATTCTCATTTTTAGAATTACTTACATGGATCAAGGGAAGGTTTGATTGCATATGGAAAACATGGAAGGTTAATGAAGTTGATTGGGGACCAAATCCAAGTATTCCTAACGTCCTCCGCTAGGCCACCACGTCACTTTGGTTCCAAAGGACAGAAAGAGTCAAGTCCAACACGTTTGGAAGTTGAATTCGGACTGCAAAATAGTCCCAAATTGCGACGGTCACCACGACTTCATACGGACTCCGATTGGGACGTTCTAGCACTTTTTGGAAAGCTTATCAAGTCTATTTTCTAACGGATCTGGACTCTTGGCTATATCTTATTCGATGCTTCCACAATCATCGTTTCAACGCCAGGACCTTTTCTGCCTTTGGTGCTGTGTCACCCTATTTTGGGCCGATGGTCCATGTATCAATTTGGGTCCATTAAGGACGTGTCCTAGGGTTGGAGAATGACCCCAACACCCCCTGGTCGTTCCCCTAGGTATTAATAAGGATTAGAGCCGCCACAAACAGATTAGATTTTGTTTTGTTGGAAGTTTAGCCATTGCTACTTCCTTGTAGACGCGTGTGTTGACTAGACCATCCGTTCTACTTGATTCAGAACCCCAACTTTGTGAGTTCAGATTGGCTTCTCATCTCTATATTTGCAATTGAGTTGCTTGTTCTACTTGTTCTTGCTTGTTCCTCGATTGCTTGCAGGAATTACCCTTGTGGTTTGGTTGATCGTGCTCCACAAGATCGCGACGGCCGTTGGAGGTGGTGTATCGGTTGCTAAGGCGCAGCTTAGAAGGCTGTAGTCGGGCCATGAACGTCATCTCCATCCCCAAATCGAGTTATCCACCTCTCATCGAAAGATCAGGATTCACCCTAGCGGGTTCATATCAGTTGGTAATCAGAGCAAGGTTGATCGGTGAGAGACTTCTAGTTCTTTGCTTTTTTTTTTATCTCCTATAGTCCAGAAAAAGCCAAAAACAAATAGTAGATTAGTTCTCCATAATCCCAAAAACCCTTGAGCTTAATACTATTACTGCTTAGTTAGGGCTTATTGAATTAACGGTTGCATCGTCGTGTCAAGTTGCTGGTCTTAGCGTCTAGTCGTTTAGAGTTTCGAGTTCTAGTCACGTTTTTGTCACCATCGCAGATTTGAGTTTATTTGTTTCTCTCAACGAATCCGAGTGGATTTCCCAAATCCTTTGTTTTGTTTACCCACCATTATCCTAGCCACGCCCTTGGAGGTTTCATCCACGTCCATATTTCCATCTACAAAAGGAATCCAACAAGATCAAGATAGAATTCGATTCGGAGTCCTGTTTTATCCTGAAAGAAAAAGCACATATTTCCTTTGTCAGGAGTCTGAATAGGGAGTTTTAAATACAATCTGGAAACCTTAACTTGTCCTCTTTCCAACTGATCAGAGCTTGGTCCAAATTCAATCTGAGCGCTTCACAATTGCCCTGGAGATTTGTGCGTCTGCTGGTTTTGCAAAACAGCCACTTGTTGACTTTGCTACTGAATCACCCTTCCCAAGGAAACATTTAATTGTTGTAAGTAGCTTGTTAATTCTTGTTGCAAAATTTCAGTTTTGTGCTAGTTGAAAAAAAATAGAAAAAAAGACAGAAGAAAAGAAAGAAAAGAAAGATAGAAAGAAAGAAAGAAAAGAAAGAGAAGAAAGAAGAGAGAGGGTTTTTCTTTTGTTGTTTATTCCTGTCCTTGTTGATCCTTTTTCTTTGCTGCAGCTCAGTGACTTCGTTTGTGTCCAGGCTCGCGTCTCTAGCACGTACTTAGCCTAGGACCAGCACAATAACGTCGTTGAGCGTTTGTTCAATTTGCTTGCAACTAACGTGGTTCTAGTACTTCCTTGCTTTAGCCTACCTACAGCTCCACATATTCGACTACAGCTTGACAATTTGTTTTGTTTGCTACGGCACCGATACACTTCACTCCACGGTTTGTAGACTTGTTGGTTGCCATCACCTCCTGTTTGGCTTGGTAAGAACTTGTAAGGGCTTGTTTTAACAAGTTGAGTTTGAGAGAGTTACAACTGACACATCCTAGTAGTTGATAGGAGGATACATATTATTTTGTGTTTCTTGTTTTCTACTAATCATGGCAGGTGATATGGAGATTTTTGAGTTGGTTGAAACTAGACCCTCATATTCAGGATGTCATTCAAACACTTTGCCGTTATATGATGGTAAGTTTGATCCTCAAGCTTTACATTGATTGGGAGTTAAAAGTAGACAATGAATTTGATGAGCATGACCTGTCCGAGAAACAAAAGATTTGTATTGCCTCTAATATTTTGATTGAAAATGCTTTGCTAGAATGGAAACACATTTTGTAGGCACAACAAAGTTCCAGAATCTTGGAAAGACTTCAAAATTTCTTTTTAGAGATGCATTCGTTCCTGCATATTATGTTGATTATTTGCTTGCAAAATTAGACACTTGAACCAGGGTAGTAAGACTGTGAAACAATACTACCATAATTTTAAGATTTGTATCATGTTTGGTGGATTGGATGAATGCATTGGAAGATGTTATGAGTAGATTTATGAGAGGGCTCAATTCTGAAATTCGAACCTTGTTAATTAGCAAATCATATTGCCATATTGGTCAATTGTTTTTGTCTTGGCTCTCAATGCTGAAAAAGAGATTCTATTATCTGTGAATACTTGCCAGAATGATGTGACCCATAATGTCCAAAATTTGTCCACTCTGCATGCTAATAAGAGCAACAAATAGTGGAACCCACTACTGATT
>CM036212.1:30189746-30206318 GCA_020631735.1 Saccharum officinarum | reverse complement strand
TTATATTGAATTTGATATTCTGTGTAATCTAAATTGTCTAAAAGAGAAACTTAAATTTGATTCTGGTTTGCTGAGTTTTAATCATTGTTCGCTTCATGCAATTGGCAAATATGACAGCAAAGAGAATATTTGGTGCATAAAGTTTATATTTGCTCTAATCTGAAATATCCTTTTGGGCCACAATACCATGATCAAATTGAGGGCTGCACTAACACTAATGATGTCTTGCAAAGTTTTTCCTACTTTTCCCCATATGCAACAGGATAAATATCAAGAAGGGGAGCACGGTTCACTTTTACCTACAACACATACTCCAACAAAGATCAAACCGAGGACGGTTTGCTATCAAGAAGGGGAGAATGATGAGGACATCATTGCCTCAAATATGACCATGCCAACCACTTCTATACCAAAGGTGCAACCATTCTATATGAGGCTTATCATTGATGCATTTGATGAATTGATGCTGCACCATGATGTGTGTTTCATTCTCATTTTCAGAATTACTTACATGGATCAAGGGAAGGTTTGATTGCATATGGAAAACATGGAAGGTTAATGAAGTTGATTGGGGACCAAATCCAAGTATTCCTAACGTCCTCCGCTAGGCCACCACGTCACTTTGGTTCCAAAGGACAGAAAGAGTCCAAGTCCAACACATTTTGGAAGTTGAATTCGGACTGCAAAATAGTCCCAAATTGCGACGGTCACCACGACTTCATACGGACTCCGATTGGGACGTTCTAGCACTTTTTGGAAAGCTTATCAAGTCTATTTTCTAACGGATCTGGACTCTTGGCTATATCTTATTCGATGCTTCCACAATCATCGTTTCAACGCCGGGACCTTTTCTGCCTTTGGTGCTGCGTCACCCTATTTTGGGCCGATGGTCCATGTATCAATTTGGGTCCATTAAGGACGTGTCCTAGGGTTGGAGAACGACCCCAACACCCCCTGGTCGTTCCCCTAGGTATTAATAAGGATTAGAGCCGCCACAAACAGATTGGGTTTTGTTTTGTTGAAAGTTTAGCCATTGCTACTTCCTTGTAGACGCGGCGTGTGTTGACTAGACCATCCGTTCTACTTGATTTCAGAACCCCAACTTTGTGAGTTCAGATTGGTTTTCATCTCTATATTTGCAAATTGAGTTGCTTGTTCTACTTGTTCTTGCTTGTTCCTCGATTGCTTGCAGGAATTACCCTTGTGGTTTGGTTGATCGTGCTCCACAAGATCGCGACAGCCATTGGAGGTGGTGTATCGGTTGCTAAGGCGCAGCTTAGAAGGCTGTAGTCGGGCCGTGAACGTCATCTCCATCCCCAAATCGAGTTATCCACCTTCTCTCATCGAAAGATCAGGATTCACCCTAGCGGGTTCATATCAGAGCTCCACCAGACTCTCATCACCTAGGAGTACCTTCGGGTGTGTCTAAAACAATTTATGAGCCTATGGTATGTTTGACGCAAACCGAGCACCTATCTTGCACCGACGCTAACACTGTCTCAAAACAGATTGAAACAAGATTCCACATGACTGACGTCACCAAGGAGTTCCATCGGGTGCCTCCAATAATATTTCTGAGCCTACGGTATATTCAACGCAAACCATGCACCTATCTTGCGTCAAGATTAGCACTGTCTCCAAACAGACTAAACCGAGCTTCCCATGAGCGTCGTCACCTAGGAGTCTGATCGAGTGCGTCCAAAATGATTTCTATGCCTATGGTATGTTCGGTGCAAACCGTGCACCTATCTTGCACTGACACTAACACTATTTCCAAATGGGCTAAAACGAGATTCCACATGACCCACGTCACTTACGAGTTCCATCGGGTGCGTCCAAAACCATTTATGAGCCTATGGTACGTTCAGTGCAAACCATGCACCTATCTTGCATCAAGATTAGCACTATCTCTAAACGGACCGAACAGAGCTCCACCTGACCCTTGTCACCTAGGAGTACCATCGGGTGCATCTAAAACAATTTATGAGCCTATGATACGTTTGACACAAACCGAGCACATATCTTGCAGCGACGCTAACACTGTCTCAAAACAGATTGAAACGAGATTCCACATAACCCACATCACCTCGGAGTTCCATCAGGTGCCTCCAATACTATTTCTGAGACTATGGTACGTTCTACGCAAACTGTGCACCAATCTTGCATCAAGAGTAGCACAATCTCCAAACAGACCGAACCGAGCTTCCACTTGAGCCTCGTCTCCTAGGAGTCCCATCGAGTGCGTCCAAAACGATTTCTATGCCTATAGTATGTTCGGTGCAAACCGTGCACCTATCTTGCAATGACACCAACACTTTATCCAAACGAACTAAAATGAGATTCCACACGACCCACGTCACTCACGAATTCTATCGGGTGCGTTCTAAACTATTTATGAGCCTATGTTACGTTCAGTGCAAACTGTGCACCTATCTTGCGTGAAGATTAGCACTATCTCCAATCGGACCAAACCGTGCACTACTAGACCCTCATCACCTAAGAGTACCATCGGGCGCGTCTAAAATGATTTATGAGCCTATGGTATGTTTGATGCAAACCGAGCAACTATCTTGCACTGACGCTAAAACTATCTCAAAACAGATCGAAACGAGATTCCACATAACCCACATCACCTAGGAGTTCGATCGGGTGCCTCCAATACTATTTTCGAGCCTATGGTACGTTCGATGCAAACCACGCACTAATCTTGCATCAAGAGTTGCACTATCTCCAAACGGACCGAGGCGAGCTTCCAGTTGAGCCTTGTCACCTAGGAGTCCCATTGAGTGCGTCCAAAATGATTTCTATGCCTACGGTTTGTTCAGTGCAAATCGTGCACCTATCTTGCACTAACACTAACACTGTCTCCAAACAGAGTAAAACGAGATTCCACACGACGCACGTCACTTTCGAGTTTCACCAGACCCTCGTCACCGAGGAGTACCATCGGGTGCGTCTAAAACAATTTATGAGCCAATGGTACGTTTCACACAAACCGAACTCTGATCTTGCACCGACACTAACACTGTCTCAGAACAAAATCGAAACGAGACTACACATGACCCACATCACCTCGGAGTTCCTTCAGGTGCCTCCAATACTATATCCGAGCCTACGGTACATTCGACGCAAACCGTGCACCAATATTGCGTCAAGAGTAGCACTATCTCCAAACGGACCGAACCGAGCTTCCACTTGAGCCTCGTCACCTAGAAGTCCCATCGAGTGCGTCCAAAATGATTTCTATGCCTACGGTATGTTCGGTGCAAACCGTGCACCTATCTTGCACTGACACTAACACTGTCTCCAAACGGACTAAAACGAGATTCCACACGACCCACATTGTTTACGAGTTTCATCGGGTGCGTCCAAAATTATTTATGAGCCTATGGTATGTTCAGTGCAAACCATGCACCTGTCTTGCATCAAGATTGGCACAATCTCCAAATGGACCGAATAGAGCTCCACCAGACCCTCATCACCTAGGAGTACCTTCAGGTGTGTCTAAAACAATTTATGAGCCCATGGTACGTTTGGCGCAAACCGAGCACCTATCTTGCACCGACGCTAACACTGTCTCAAAACAGATTGAAACGAGATTCCACATGACTAACGTCACCAAGGAGTTCCAAACAGACCGAACCGAGCTTCCACTTGAGCCTTGTCACCTAGGAGTCCCATCGAGTGCGTCCAAAATGATTTCTATGCCTATGGTATGTTCGGTGCAAACCGTGTACCTATCTTGCTCTGACACTAACACTGTCACCAAACAGAATAAAACGAGATTCCACACGACCCACGTCTCGTACGAGTTCCATCGGGTGCGTCCAAAACTATTTATGAGCCTATGGTACGTTCAGTGCAAACCATGCACCTATCTTGCATCAAGATTAGCACTATCTCTAAACGGACCGAACAGAGCTCCACCTGACCCTTGTCACCTAGGAGTTCCATCGGGTGCATCTAAAACAATTTATGAGCCTATGGTACGTTTGACACAAACCGAGCACATATCTTGCAGCGATGCTAACACTGTCTCAAAACAGATCAAAACGAGATTCCACATAACCCACATCACCTCGGAGTTCCATCAGGTGCCTCCAATACTATTTCTGAGACTATGGTACGTTCTACGCAAACCGTGCACCAATCTTGCATCAAGAGTAGCACAATCTCCAAATGGACTGAACTAAGCTTCCACTTGAGCCTCGTCTCCTAGGAGTCCCGTCGAGTGCGTCCAAAACGATTTCTATGCCTATGGTATGTTCGGTGCAAAACCGTGCACCTATCTTGCAATGACACCAACCCTTTATCCAAACAAACTAAAATGAGATTCCACATGACCCACGTCACTCACGAGTTCTATTGGGTGCGTTCTAAACTATTTTATGAGCCTATGTTACATTCAGTGCAAAACGTGCACCTATCAGATTAGCACTATCTCTAATCGGACCAAACCATGCACCACTAGACCTTCGTCACCTAAGAGTACCATCAGGCATGTCTAAAATGATTTATGAGCCTATGGTATGTTTGACGCAAACCGAGCAACTATCTTGCACCGACGCTAAAACTGTCTTAAAACAGATCGAAATGAGATTCCACATAACCCACATCACCTAGGAGTTCCATCGGGTGCCTCCAATACTATTTTCGAGCCTATGGTACGTTCGATGCAAACCACGCACTAATCTTGCATCAAGAGTTGCACTATCTCCAAACGGACCGAGGCGAGCTTCTAGTTGAGCCTTGTCACCTAGGAGTCCCATCGAGTGCGTCCAAAATGATTTCTATGCCTATGGTATGTTCAGTGCAAACCGTGCACCTATCTTGCACTAACACTAACACTGTCTCCAAACGGACTAAAACGAGATTCCACACGACCCACGTCACTTTCGAGTTTCACTAGACCCTCGTCACTGAGGAGTACCATCGGGTGCGTCTAAAACAATTTATGAGCCAATGGTACGTTTCACACAAACCGAGCACTGATCTTGCACCGACACTAACACTGTCTCAGAACAAATCGAAATGAGATTACACATGACCCACATCACCTTGGAGTTCCTTCAGGTGCCTCCAATACTATATCCGAGCCTACGGTACGTTCGACGCAAACCGTGCACCAATATGCATCAGGAGTTGCACTATCTCCAAACGGACCGAACCGAGCTTCCACTTAAGCCTCGTCACCTAGGAGTCCTATCGAGTGCGTCCAAAATGATTTCTATGCCTACAGTATGTTCGGTGCAAACTGTGCACCTATCTTGCACTGACACTAACACTGTCTCCAAACAGACTAAAACGAGATTCCACACGACCCACGTCGCTTATGAGTTTCATCGGGTGCGTCCAAAATTATTTATGAGCCTATGGTATGTTCAGTGCAAACCATGCACCTGTCTTGCATCAAGATTAGCACAGTCTCCAAATGGACCGAACAAAGCTCCACCAGACCCTCATCACCTAGGAGTACCATCAGGTGTGTCTAAAACAATTTATGAGCCTATGGTACGTTTGACGCAAACCGAGCACCTATCTTGCACCGACGCTAACACTGTCTCAAAACAGATTGAAACGAGATTCCACATGACTGATGTCACCAAGGAGTTCCATCGGGTGCCTCCAATAATATTTCTGAGCCTACGGTATGTTCAACGCAAACCGTGCACCTATCTTGCATCAAGATTAGCACTGTCTCCAAACGGACCGAACCGAGCTTCCACTTGAGCCTCGTTACCTAGGAGTCCGATCGAATGCGTCCAAAATGATTTCTATGCCTATGGTATGTTCGGTGCAAACCATGTACCTATCTTGCACTGACACTAACACTGTCTCCAAACATACTAAAACGAGATTCCACATGACCCACGTCTCGTACGAGTTCCATCGGGTGCGTCCAAAGCTATTAATGAACCTATGGTATGTTCTATGCAAACCATGCACCTATCTTGCATCAAGAGTAGCACTATCTCCAAATGGAACAAACAGAGCGCCACCAGACCCTCGTCACCTAGAAGTACCATCTGGTGCGTCTAAAACGATTTATGAGCCAGTGGTACGTTTGACGCAAACCGAGCACCTATCCTGCACCGACGCTAACACAGTCTCAAAACAGATCGAAACGAGATTCCACATAACCCACATCACCTCGGAGTTCCATCAGGTGCCTCCAATACTATTTCTGAGACTATGGTACGTTCTACGCAAACCGTGCACCAATCTTGCATCAAGAGTAGCACAATCTCCAAATGAACCGAACTGAGCTTCCACTTGAGCCTCGTCTCCTAGGAATCCCATCGAGTACATCCAAAACGATTTCTATGCCTATGGTATGTTCGGTGCAAACCGTGCACCTATCTTGCAATGACACCAACACTTTATCCAAACGAACTAAAACGAGATTCCACACGACCCACATCACTCACGAGTTCTATTGGATGCGTTCTAAACTATTTATGAGCCTATGTTATGTTCAGTGCAAACCGTGCACCTATCTTGCGTGAAGATTAGCACTATCTCCAATCGGACCGAACCGTGCACCACTAGACCCTCGTCACTTAAGAGTACCATCGGGCACGTCTAAAATGATTTATGAGCCTATGGTATGTTTGACGCAAACCGAGCAACTCTTGAACCGACGCTAAAACTGTCTCAAAACAGATCGAAACGAGATTCCACATAACCCACATCACCTAGGAGTTCCATCGGGTGCCTCCAATACTATTTTCGAGCCTATGGTACGTTCGATGCAAACCACGCACTAATCTTGCATCAAGAGTTGCACTATCTCCAAACGGACCGAGGCGAGCTTCCAGTTGAGCCTTGTCACCTAGGAGTCCCATCGAGTGCGTCCAAAATGATTTCTATGCCTATGGTATGTTCAGTGCAAACCGTGCACCTATCTTGCACTGACACTAACACTGTCTCCAAACAGACTAAAACGAGATTCCACACGACCCACGTTGCTTACGAGTTTCATCGGGTGCGTCCAAAATTATTTATGAGCCTATGGTATGTTCAGTGCAAACCATCCACCTGTCTTGCATCAAGATTGGCGCAATCTCCAAATGGACCGAATAGAGCTCCACCAGACCCTCATCACCTAGGAGTACCTTCGGGTATGTCTAAAACAATTTATGAGCCTATGGTACGTTTGACGCAAACCGAGCACCTATCTTGCACCGACGCTAACACTGTCTCAAAACAGATTGAAACGAGATTCCACATGACTGACGTAACCAAGGAGTTCCATCGGGTGCCTCCAATAATATTTTTGAGCCTACCGTACATTCAATGCAAACCGTGCACTAATCTTGCATCAAGAGTAGCACTATCCCCAAACGGACCGAACCAAGATTCCACTTGAGCCTCGTCACCTAGGAGTCCCATCGAGTGCGTCCAAAATGATTTCTATGCCTATGGTATGTTCGGTGCAAACCGTGTACCTATTTTGCACTGACACTAACACTGTCTCCAAACAGACTAAAACGAGATTCCACATGACCCACGTCTCGTACAAGTTCCATCGGGTGCGTCCAAAATTATTAATGAACCTATGGTACGTTCCGTGCAAACCATGCACCGATCTTGCATCAAGAGTAGCACTATCTCCAAACGGACCGAACAGAGCGCCACTAGACCCTCGTCACCTAGAAGTACCATCTGGTGCATCTAAAACGATTTATGAGCCAATGGTACGTTTGATGCAAACCGAGCACCTATCCTGCACCGACGCTAACACTGTCTCAAACAGATCGAAACGAGTTCCACATGACCCACATCACCTCGAATTTCCATCAGGTGCCTCCAATACTATTTCTGAGACTATGGTACGTTCTACGCAAATCGTGCACCAATCTTGCATCAAGAGTAGCACAATCTCCAAACGGACCGAACCGAGCTTCCACTTGAGCCTCGTCTCCTAGGAGTCCCATCGAGTGCGTCCAAAATGATTTCTATGCCTATGGTAGGTACGGTGCAAACCGTGCACCTATCTTGCAATGACACCAACACTTTATCCAAACGAACTAAAACGAGATTCCACACGACCCACGTCACTCACAAGTTCTATCGGGTTCATTCTAAACTATTTATAAGCCTATGTTACATTCAGTGCAAACCGTGCACCTATCTTGCGTGAAGATTAGCACTATCTCCAATCGGACCAAACCGTGCACCACTAGACTCTCGTCACCTAAGAGTACCATAGGGCGCGTCTAAAATGATTTATGAGCCTATGTTATGTTTGACGCAAACCGAGCAACTATCTTGCACCAATGCTAAAACTGTCTCAAAACAGATCAAAACGAGATTCCACATAACCCACATCACCTAGGAGTTCCATCGTGTGCCTCTAATACTATTTTCGAGCCTATGGTACGTTCGATGCAAACCACGCACTAATCTTGCATCAAGAGTTGCATTATCTCCAAACAGACTGAGGCGAGCATCTAGTTGAGCCTTGTCACCTAGGAGTCCCATCGAGTGCGTCCAAAATGATTTATATGCCTATGGTATGTTCAGTGCAAACCGTGCACCTATCTTGCACTAACACTAACACTATCTCCAAATGGAGTAAAACGAGATTCCACACAACCGACATCACTTTCGAGTTTCACCAGACCGTCGTCACCGAGGTGTACCATCAGATGTGTCTAAAACAATTTATGAGCCAATGGTACGTTTCACACAAACCGAGCACTGATCTTGCACCGACACTAACACTGTCTCAGAACAAATCGAAACGAGTTTACACATGACCCACATCACCTCGGAGTTCCTTCAGGTGCCTCCAATACTATATCCGAGCCTACAATACGTTAGACGCAAACCGTGCACCAATATTGCATCAAGAGTTGCACTATCTCCAAACGGACCGAACCGAGCTTCCACTTGAGCCTCGTCACCTAGGAGTCCCATCGAGTGCGTCCAAAATGATTTCTATGCCAACGGTATGTTTGGTGCAAACCGTGCACCTATCTTGCACGGACACTAACATTGTCTCCAAACAGACTAAAACGAGATTCCACACGACCCACGTCGCTTACGAGATTCATCGGGTGCATCTAAAATTATTTATGAGCCTATGGTATGTCCAGTGCAAACCATGCACCTATCTTGCATCAATATTGGCACAATCTCCAAATGGACCGAATAGAGCTCCACCAGACCCTCATCACCTAGGAGTACCGTCGGGTGTGTCTAAAACAATTTATGAGCCTATGGTACGTTTGACGCAAACCGAGCACCTATCTTGCCCCGACGCTAACACTGTCTCAAAACAGATTGAAACGAGATTCCACATGACTGACGTCACCAAGGAGTTCCATCGGGTGCCTCCAATAATATTTTTGAGCCTACGGTACATTCAACGCAAACCGTGCGCTAATCTTCCATCAAGAGTAGCACTATCCCAAAACGGACCGAACCGAGCTTCCACTTGAGCCTTGTCACCTAGGAGTCCCATCGAGTGCGTCCAAAATGATTTCTATGCCTATGGTTTGTTCGGTGCAAACCGTATACCTATCTTGCACTAACACTAACACTGTCTCCAAATAGACTAAAACGAGATTCCACACGACCCACGTCTCGTACGAGTTCCATTGGGTGCGTCAAAAACTATTAATGAACCTATGGTACGTTCCGTGCAAACCATGCACCTATCTTGCATCAAGAGTAGCACTATCTCCAAACAGACCGAACAGAGCACCACCAGACCCTCGTCACCTAGAAGTACCATCTGGTGTGTCTAAAATGATTTATGACCCAATGGTAGATTTGACGCAAACCGAGCACCTATCCTGCATCGACCCTAACACTGTCTCAAACAGATCGAAACGAGTTCCACATGACCCACATCACCTCGAAGTTCCATCAGGTGCCTCTAATACTATTTCTAAGACTATGGCACGTTCTACTCAAACCGTGCACCAATCTTGCATCAAAAGTAGCACAATCTCCAAACGGACCGAACCGAGCTTCCACTTGAGCCTCGTCTCCTAGGAGTCCCATCGAGTGCGTCCAAAACGATTTCTATGCCTATGGTATGTTCGGTGCAAACCGTGCACCTATCTTGCAATGACACCAACACTTTGTCCAAATGAACTAAAATGAGATTACACATGACCCACGTCACTCACGAGTTCTATCGGGTGCGTTCTAAACTATTTATGAGCCTATGTTACGTTCAGTGCAAACCGTGCACCTATCTTGCGTGAAGATTAGCACTATCTCCAATCAGACCAAACCGTGCACCACTAGACCCTCGTCACCTAAGAGTACCATCGGGCACTTCTAAAATGATTTATGAGCCTATGGTATGTTTGACGCAAACCGAGCAACTATCTTGCACCGACGCTAAAATTGTCTCAAAATAGATCAAAACGAGATTCCACATAACCCACATCACCTAGGAGTTCCATCGGGTGCCTCCAATACTATTTTTGAGCCTATGGTACGTTCGATGCAAACCACGCACTAATCTTGCATCAAGAGTTGCATTATCTCCAAATGGACCGAGGCGAGCTTCCAGTTGAGCCTTGTCACCTAGGAGTCCCATCGAGTGCATCCAAAATGATTTCTATGCCTACGGTATGTTCAGTGCAAACCGTGCACCTATCTTGCACTAACACTAACACTGTCTCCAAACAGAGTAAAACGAGATTCCACATGACCCACATCACTTTCGAGTTTTACCAGACCCTCGTCACCGAGGAGTACCATCGGGTGCGTCTAAAACAATTTATGAGCCAATGGTACGTTTCACACAAACCAAGCACTAATCTTGCACCGACACTAACACTGTCTCAGAACAAATCGAAACGAGATTACACATGACCCACATCACCTCGGAGTTCCTTTAGGTGCCCTAATACTATATCCGAGCCTACGAGTTTCATCGTGTGCGTCCAAAATTATTTTTGAGCCTATGGCATGTTCAGTCCAAACCATGCACCTATCTTGCATCAAGATTAGCACAATCTTCAAAGGGACCGAATAGAGCTCCACCAGACCCTCATCACCTAGGAGTACCTTCGGGTGTGTCTAAAACAATTTATGAGGCTATGGTACGTTTGACGCAAACCGAGCACCTATCTTGCACCGACGCTAAAATGTCTCAAAACAGATCAAAACGAGATTCTACATAACCCACATCACCTAGGAGTTCCATCGGGTGCCTCCAATACTATTTTTGAGCCTATGGTACGTTCGATGCAAACCACGCACTAATCTTGCATCAAGAGTTGCATTATCTCCAAATGGACCGAGGCGAGCTTCCAGTTGAGCCTTGTCACCTAGGAGTCCCATCGAGTGCATCCAAAATGATTTCTATGCCTACGGTATGTTCAGTGCAAACCGTGCACCTATCTTGCACTAACACTAACAGTGTCTCCAAACGGAGTAAAACGAGATTCCACATGACCCACGTCACTTTTGAGTTTTACCAGACCCTCGTCACCGAGGAGTACCATCGGGTGCGTCTAAAACAATTTATGAGCCAATGGTACGTTTCACACAAACCAAGCACTAATCTTGCACCGACACTAACACTGTCTCAGAACAAATCGAAACGAGATTACACATGACCCACATCACCTCAGAGTTCCTTTAGGTGCCCCAATACTATATCCGAGCCTACGAGTTTCATCGTGTGCGTCCAAAATTATTTTTGAGCCTATGGTATGTTCAGTCCAAACCATGCACCTATCTTGCATCAAGATTAGCACAATCTTCAAAGGGACCGAATAGAGCTCCACCAGACCCTCATCACCTAGGAGTACCTTCGGGTGTGTCTAAAACAATTTATGAGGCTATGGTACGTTTGACGCAAACCGAGCACCTATCTTGCACCGACGCTAACACTGTCTCAAAACAGATTAAAATGAGATTCCACATGCATGACTGACGTCACCAAGGAGTTCCATCGGGTGTCTCCAATAATATTTTTGAGCCTACGGTACATTCAACGCAAACCGTGCACTAATCTTGCATCAAGAGTAGCACTATCCCCAAACGGATCAAACCGAGCTTCCACTTGAGCCTCGTCACCTAGGAGTCCCATCGAGTGCATCCAAAATGATTTATATGCCTATGTTATGTTCGGTGCAAACCGTGTACCTATCTTGCACTGACACTAACACTGTCTCCAGACAGACTAAAACGAGATTCCACACGACCCATGTCTCATACGAGTTCCATCGGGTGCGTCCAAATCTATTAATGAACCTATGGTACGTTCCGAGCAAACCATGCACCTATCTTGCATCAAGAGTTGCACTATCTTCAAACGGACCGAACAGAGCGCCACCAGACCCTCGTCACCTAGAAGTACCATCTGGTGCGTCTAAAACGATTTATGAGCCAATGGTACGTTTGACGCAAACCGAGCACCTATCCTGCACCGACGCTAACACTGTCTCAAACAGATCGAAACGAGTTCCACATGACCCATGTCACCTAGGAGTTCCATCGGTTGCCACCAATACTATTTCCGAGCCTACAGGACTTTTGATGCAAACCATGCACCAATCTTGAATCAAGAGTACAACTATCTCCAAATGGACCGAACCGAGCTTCCACTTGAGACTGGTCACCTAGGAGTTCCATCAAGTGTGTCCAAAATGATTTCTAAGCCTACGGTATGTTTGGCGTAAATCATGCACCTATCTTGCACTGACACTAACAATGTCTCCAAATGGACTAAAACGAGATTCCGCACGACCCACGTCATTTTTGAGTTGCATCGGGTGCGTCCAAAACTATTTATGAGCCTATGGTTTGTTCCACGCAAACCATGCACCTGTCTTGTGTCAAGATTAGCACTACCTCCAAACGGACCGAACATAGCTCCACCAGACCCACGTCACCGAGGAGTACCATCGGGTGCGTCTAAAACAATTTATGAGCCAATGGTACGTTTGACGCAAACCGAGCACCTATCCTGCACCGACTCTAACACTGTCTCAAACAGATCAAAATGAGTTCCACATGACCCACATCACCTCAAAGTTCCATCAAGTGCCTCCAATACTATTTATGAGACTATGGTACGTTCTACGCAAACCGTGCACCAATCTTGCATCAAGAGTAGCACAATCTCCAAACGGACCGAACCGAGCTTCCACTTGAGCCTCGTCTCCTAGGAGTCCCATCGAGTGCGTCCAAAATGATTTCTATGCCTATGGTATGTTCGGTGCAAACCATGCACCTATCTTGCAATGACACCAACACTTTATCCAAACGAACTAAAATGAGATTCCACACGACCCACGTCACTCACAAGTTCTATCGGGAGCGTTCTAAACTATTTATGAGCCTATGTTATGTTCAGTGCAAACCGTGCACCTATCTTGCGTGAAGATTAGCACTATCTCCAATCGGACCGAACCGTGCACCACTAGACCCTTGTCACCTAAGAGTACCATCGGGCGCGTCTAAAATGATTTATGAGCCTATGGTATGTTTGACGCAAACCGAGCAACTATCTTGAACCGACGCTAAAACTGTCACAAAACAGATCGAAACGAGATTCCACATAACCCACATCACCTAGGAGTTCCATCGGGTGCCTCCAATACTATTTTTGAGCCTATGGTACGTTCGATGCAAACCACACTCTAATCCTGCATCAAGAGTTGCACTATCACCAAACGGACCGAGGCGAGCTTCCAATTGAGCCTTGTCACCTAGGAGTCCCATCGAGTGCGTCCAAAATGATTTCTATGCCTATGGTATGTTCAGTACAAACCGTGCACCTATCTTGCACTGACACTAACACTGTCTCCAAATGGACAAAAATGAGATTCCACACGACCCACATCACTTTTAAGTTTCACCAGACCCTCGTCACCGAGGAGTACCATCGGGTGCGTTTAAAACAATTTATGAGCGAATGGTACGTTTCACACAAACCGAGCACTGATCTTGCACCGACGCTAACAATGTCTCAGAACATATTGAAATGAGATTACACCTGACCCACATCACCTCGGAGTTCCTTCGGGTGCCTCCAATACTATATCCGAGCCTACGGTACGTTTGACGCAAATATTGCACCAATCTTGCCCCAAGAGTTGCACTATCTCCAAACAGACCGAACCGAGCTTCCAGTTGAGCCTCGTCACCTAGGAGTCCCATCGAGTGTGTCCAAGATGATTTCTATGCCTACGGTATGTTCGGTGCAAACCGTGCACCAATATTGCACTGACACTAACACTGTCCCCAAACAGACTAAAATGTGATTCCACACGACCCATGTCACTTACGAGTTTCATTGGGTGCGTCCAAAACTATTTATGAGGCTATGGTATGTTCAGTGCAAACCATGCACCTGTCTTGCGTCAAGATTAGCACAATCCCCAAATGGACCGAATAGAGCTCCACCAGACCCTCATCACCTAGAAGTACCTTCGGGTGCGTCTAAAACAATTTATGAGCCTATGGTACGTTTGACCAAACCGAGCACTTGTCTTGCACCGACGCTAACACTGTCTCAAAACAGATTGAAACGAGATCCACATGACTGACGTCACCAAGGAGTTCCATCGGGTGCCTCCAATACTATTTTTGAGCCTACGGTACGTTCAACACAAACCGTGCACTAATCTTGCATCAAGAGTAGCACTATCCCCAAACGGACCGAACCGAGCTTCCACTTGAGCCTCGTCACCTAGGAGTCCCATCGAGTGCGTCCAAAATGATTTCTATGCCTATGGTATATTCGGTGCAAACCATGTACCTATCTTGCACTGACACTAACACTGTCTCCAAACAGACTAAAACGATATTCCACACGACCCACGTCAAATATGAGTTCCATTGGGTGCGTCCAAAACTATTAATGAACTTATGGTATGTTCAGTGCAAACCATGCACGTATCTTGCATCAAGATTAGCACTATCTCCAATCGGACCGAACAGAGCGCCACCAGACCCTCGTCACCTAGACGTACCATCTGGTGCGTTTAAAATGATTTATGAGCCAATGGTACGTTTGATGCAAATCGAGCACCTATCCTGCACCGACGCTAACACTGTGTCAAAACAGATCAAAACAAGTTCCACATGACCCACGTCACCTTGGAGTTCCATCGGTTGCCACCAATACTATTTCCGAGCCTATAGCACTTTTGACGCAAACCATGTACCAATCTTGCATCAAGAGTAGCACTATTTCCAAATGGACCGAACCGAGCTTCCACTAGAGATCTGGTCACCTAGGAGTCCCATCGAGTGCGTCCAAAATGATTTCTAAGCCTATGATATGTTCGAGCACAAATCATGCACCTATCTTGTGTCAAGATTAGCACTATCTCCAAATGGACCGAACATAGCTCCACCAGACCCTCGCCACCTAGGAGAACCATCAGGTGCGTCTAAAATGATTTATGAGCCTATGGTATGTTTGACGCAAACCGAGCACCAATCCTGCACTGACGCTAACACTGTCTCAAAACAGATCAAATCGAGATTCCACATGACCCACATCATATAGGAGTTTTATCGGGTGCCTCCAGTTCAATTTTTGAGAATACGGTACGTTTGACGCAAACCGTGCACCAATCTTGCACCGACGCTAACACTGTGTCAAAACAAATCGAAATGAGATTACACATGACCCACGTCACCTAGGAGTTCCATCGGGTGCCTCCAATACTATTTCTGAGCCTACAGTAGGTTCAACGCAAACGGTGAACCAATCTTGCATCAATAGTTGCACTATCTCCATACGGACCGAACCGAGCTTCCCCTTGAGCCTGGTCACCTAGGAGTCCCATCGAGCGCGTCAAATATGATTTCTATGCCTATGGTATGTTCGGTGCAAACCGTGCACCTATCTTGCACTAACACTAACACTGTCCCCAAACAGACGAAAACGTGATTCCACACGACCCACGTCACTTACGAGTTTCATTGGGTGCGTCCAAAACTATTTATGAGCCCATGGTATGTTCAGTGCAAACCATGCACCTGTCTTGCGTCAAGATTAGCACAATCTCCAAATCGATCGAACAGAGGTCCACCAGACCCTCATCACCTAGAAGTACCTTCGGGTGCGTCTAAAACAATTTATGAGCCTATGGTATGTTTGACCAAACCGAGCACTTGTCTTGCACCAACGCTAACACTGCCTCAAAACAGATTGAAATGAGATTCCACATGACTGACGTCACCATGGAGTTCCATCAGGTGCATCCAATACTATTTTTGAGCCTACGGTACGTTCAACACAAACCGTGCACCAATCTTACATTAAGAGTAGCACTATCCCCAAACAGACCGAACCGAGCTTCCACTTGAGCCTCGTCACCTAGGAGTCCCATCGAGTGCGTCCAAAATGATTTCTATGTCTATGGTATGTTCGGTGCAAACCATGTACCTATCTTGCACTGACACTAACACTATCTCCAAACAGACTAAAACGATATTCCACACGACCCACGTCACATATGAGTTCCATTGGGTGCGTCCAAAACTATTAATGAACTTATGGTATGTTCAGTGCAAACCAAGCACCTATCTTGCATCAAGATTAGCACTATCTCCAATCGGACCGAACAGAGCGCCACC
>CM036212.1:29861590-30189646 GCA_020631735.1 Saccharum officinarum | reverse complement strand
GCTTACGGTACGTTCGACGCAAACTATGCACCAATCTTGCATCTAGAGTTGCACTACCTCCAAACTGACCAAACCATGCTTCCACTTGTGCCTCGTTACCTAGGAGTCCCATTGAGTGCGTTTAAAATGATTTCTATGCCTACGGTATGTTCAGTGCAAACCATGCACCTAACTTGCACTGACACTAACACTGCCTCCAAACGGACTAAAACGAGATTTCACATGACCCACGTCACTTACGAGTTCCAACGGGTGCGTCCAAAACAATTTATCAGCCTATGGTTTATTCAGTGCAAACCATGCACCTATCTTGCATCAAGATTAGCACTATCTCCAAACAGACCAAATAGAGCTCCACCAGACCCTCATCACCTAGGAGTACCTTCGGGTGTGTCTAAAACGATTTATGAGCCTATGGTATGTTTGACGCCAACCGAGCACCTATCTTGCACCGACGCTAACACTGTCTCAAAACAGATCAAAATGAGATTCCACATGACTCACGTCACCTAGGAGTTCCATCGGATGCCTCCAATACAATTTTCGAGCCGACGGTACGTTCAACGCAAACAGTGCACAAATCTTGCATCAAGAGTAGCACTATATCCGAACAGACTGAATCGAGCTTTTGCTTGAGCCTCATCACCTAGGAGTTCCATTGAGTGCGTCAAAAACAATTTCTATGCCTGTGGTATGTTCGGTGCAAACCGTGCAACTATCTTGCACTGACACTAACACTGTCTCCAAATGGACTAAAACGAGATTCCACACGACCCACGTCACTTTCGAGTTTCATCGGGTGCGTCCAAAACTATTTATGAGTCTATGGTACGTTTACTGCAAACCTTTCACCAATCTTGCATCAAGATTAGCACTATCTCCAAATGGACCGAACAGAGCTCCACCAGACCCTCCTCACCTAGAGTACCATCAGGTCCATCTAAAACCTTGCACCAACGCTAACACTATCTCAAAACAGACCGAAACGAGATTCTACATGACCCACGTCACCTAGGAGTTCCATCGGGTGCCTCCAAAACTATTTCTGAGCTTATCGCACGTTCGACACAAACCGTGCACCAATCTTGCATCAAGGGTAGCACTATCTCCAAACGGACCGAACTGAGCTTCCACTTGAGCCTCATCACCTAGGAGTCCCATCGAGTGCGTCTAAAATGATTTCTATGCCTATGGTATGTTCATTGCAAACCGTGCACCTATCTTGCCTAGCACTAACACTATGTCCA
Source organism: Saccharum officinarum (assembly GCA_020631735.1). Lineage (NCBI taxonomy): Eukaryota > Viridiplantae > Streptophyta > Magnoliopsida > Poales > Poaceae > Saccharum > Saccharum officinarum. The sequence goes on along the minus strand of CM036212.1, from coordinate 30,188,399 downwards.
AACGGACTAAAATAAGATTCCACACGACCCACGTCGCTTACGAGTTCTATCAGGTGTATCCAAAACTATTTATGAGCCTATGGTATGTTCATTGCCAACCGTGCACCTATCTTGCTTGAAGATTAGCACTATCTGCAATCAGACAGAATCGAGCTCCACCAGACCCTCGTCACCTAGGAGTACCATCAGGCACGTCTAAAACGATTTATGAGCCTATGGTATGTTTGATGCAAACCGAGCACCTTTCTTGCACCGACGTTAACATTGTCTCAAAACAGATCGAAACGAGATTCCACATAACCCACATCACCTAGGAGTTCCATCGAGTGCCTCCAATACTATTTCTGAGCCTACGGTACGTTCGACGCAAACCGTACACCAATCCTACATCAGGAGTGACACTATCTCCAAACGGACCGAACCGAGCTTCCAGTTGAACCTCGTCACATAGGAGTCCCATCGAGTGTGTCCAAAACGATTTCTATGCCTCCAATACTATTTCCAAGCCTACGGCATGGTCAACGCAAAGCGCGCACCAATCTTGCATCAAGAGTTGCACTATCTCCGAATGGAGAAAACTGAGCTTCCAGTTGAGCCTCGTCACCTAGGAGTCCCATCGAGTGCATCCAAAATGATTTCTATGCATACGGTATGTTCAGTGCAAACCGTGTACCTATCTTGCACCGACACTAACACTGTCCACAAACGGACTAAAACGGGATTCCACACAACCCAAGTCACTTTCGAGTTTCATCAGGTGCGTCCAAAACTATTTATGAGCCTATGGTTCGTTCCATGCAAACCATGCACCAGTCTTGTGTCAAGATTAACACTACCTCCAAACAGACCAAGCAGAGCTCCACCAGACCCTCGTCACCGAGGAGTACCATCGGGTATGTCTAAAATAATTTATGAGCCTATGGTACGTTTGACACAAACCGAGCACCTATCTTGCACCGACGCTAAAACTGTCTCAAAATAGATCGAAACGAGATTCCACATGACCCACATCACCTAGGAGTTCCATCGGGTGCCTCCAATACTATATCCGAGCCTACGGTGCGTTCAACGCAAGAACCATGCACCAACCTTGCATCAAACGTTGCACTATCTCCAAACGGACCGAATCGAGCTTCCACTTGAGCCTCATCACTTAGGAGTTCCATCGAGTGCGTCCAAAATGATTTCTATGCCTACGGTATGTTCGTTGCAAACCGTGCACCTATCTTGTACAAACACTAACATTGTCTCCAAACGGACAAAAACAAGATTCCACATGACCCACGTCACTTACGAGTTCCAACAGGTGTGTCCAAAACTATTTATGAGCCTATGATATGTTCAGTGCAAACTGTGCACCTACCTTGCATGAAAGTTAGCTCAATATCCAAACGGACCGAACAGGGCTCCACCAGACCCTCGTCACCTAGGAGTACCTTCAGGTGCATCTAAAATGATTTCTGAGCCCATGGTACATTTGACGCAAACCGAGCACCTATCTTGCACCGATGCTAACACTGTCTCAAAACAGATCGAAACGAGATTCCACATGACTGACGTCACCTAGAAGTTCCATCGGGTGCCTCTAATACTATTTCTATGCCCAATCTTGCATCAAGAGCAAGACTATCCCCAACTAGACCGAACCAAGCTAGCACTTGAGCCTCATCACCTAGGAGTCCCATTGAGTGTGTCCAAAGCGATTTCTATGCCTATGGTATGTTCGGTGCAAACCGTGCATCCATCTTGCATTGACACTAATACTGTCTCCAAACGGACTAAAACGAGATTCCACATGACCCACGTCACTTACGAGTTCCATCGGGTGCGTCCAAAACTATTAATGAGCCTATGCTACATTCAGTGCAAACCATGCATCCATCTTGCATCAAGATTAGCAATATCTCCAAACGGACCAAATAGAGCGCCACCAGACCATCGTGACCTTGAAGTACCATCTTGTGCGTCTAAAACGATTTATAAGCCTATGGTACATTTGATGCAAACCGAGCACCTATCCTACACCGACACTAACACTATCTCAAAACAGATCGAAACGAGTCCCACATGACCCACGTCACCTAGGAGTTCCATTGGTTGCCTCCAATACTATTTTCGAGCCTACAAGACGTTCAATGTAAACCGTGCACCAATCTTGCATCAAGAGTAGCACTATATCCAAATGGACCGAACAGAGCTTCCACTTGAGACTCGTCACCTAGGAGTCCCATCGAGTGCGTCTAAAACGATTTCTAAGCCTATGGTATGTTCGGCGCAAATCGTGCCCCTATCTTGCGTCAAGATTAGCACCTATCCTGCACTGACACTAACACTGTCTCTAAACAGACTAAAACGAGATTCCACACGACCCACGTCACTTACGAGTTCCATCGGGCACGTCCAAAAGTATTATTGTGCCTATGGTACGTTTAGTGCAAACCATGCACCTATCTTGCATCGAGATTAGCACTATCTCCAAACTGACTGAATAGAGCTCCAACTGACCCTCGTCACCTAGGAGTACCATCAGGTGCGTCTAAAATGATTTATGAGCCTATGTTATGTTTGTCACAAATCGAGCACCTATCTTGCACTGACACTAACACTGTCTCAAAACAGATCAAAACAAGATTCCACACGACCTACGTCACCTAGGAGTTCCATCGGGTGCCTCCAATACTATTTTTGATCTTACGGTACGTTCCACGCAAACTGTGCTCCAATCTTGCATGTAGAGTTGTACTATCTCCAAACAGACTAAAATAAGATTCCACACGACCCACGTCGCTTACGAGTTCTATCGGGTGCATCCAAAACTATTTATGAGTCTATGGTATGTTCATTGCCAACCGTGCACCTATCTTGCTTGAAGATTAGCACTATCTGCAATCAGACAGAACCGAGCTCCACCAGACCCTCATCACCTAGGAGTACCATCAGGCACGTCTAAAACGATTTATGAGCCTATGGTGTGTTTGACGCAAACCGAGCACCTATCTTGCACCGACGTTAACACTGTCTCAAAACAGATCAAAACGAGATTCCACATAACCCACATCACCTAGGAGCTCCATCGGGTGCCTCCAATACTATTTCCAAGCCTACGGCATGGTCAACGCAAAGCACACACCAATCTTGCATCAAGAGTTGCACTATCTCCGAATGGAGCAAACCGAGCTTCCAGTTGAGCCTCGTCACCTAGGAGTCCCATCGAGTGCATCCAGAATGATTTCTATGCCTACGGTATGTTCAGTGCAAACCGTGCACCTATCTTGTACCGACACTAACACTATCTACAAACTGACTAAAACGGGATTCCACACAACCCAAGTCACTTTCGAGTTTCATCGGGTGCGTCCAAAACTATTTATAAGCCTATGGTTCATTCCATGCAAACCATGCACCAGTCTTGTGTCAAGATTAACACTACCTCCAAACGGACCAAGCAGAGCTCCACCAGACCCTCGTCACCGAGGAGTACCATCGGTTGTGTCTAAAATAATTTATGAGCCTATGGTACGTTTGACACAAACCGAGCACCTATCTTGCATCGACGCTAAAACTGTCTCAAAATAGATCGAAACGAGATTCCACATGACCCACATCACCTAGGAGTTCCATCGGGTGCCTCCAATACTATATCCGAGCCTACGGTGCGTTCAACGCAAGAACCATGCACCAACCTTGCATCAAACATTGCACTATCTCCAAACGGACCGAATCGAGCTTCCACTTGAGCCTCGTCACCTAGGAGTTCCATCGAGTGCGTCCAAAATGATTTCTATGCCTACGGTATGTTCGTTGCAAACCGTGCACCTATCTTGCACAAACACTAACATTGTCTCCAAACGGACAAAAACAAGATTCCACATGACCCACATCACTTACGAGTTCCAATGGGTGTGTCCAAAACTATTTATGAGCCTATGGTATGTTTAGTGCAAACTGTGCACCTATCTTGCATGAAAATTAGCTCAATATCCAAACGGACTGAACAAGGCTCCACCAGACCCTCGTCACCTAGGAGTACCTTCAGGTGCATCTAAAATGATTTCTGAGCCCATGGTACATTTGACGCAAACCGAGCACCTATCTTGCACCGATGCTAACACTGTCTCAAAACAGATCGAAACGAGATTCCACATGACTGACGTCACCTAGAAGTTCCATCGGGTGCCTCTAATACTATTTCTATGCCTAATCTTGCATCAAGAGCAAGACTATCCCCAACTGGACCGAACCAAGCTAGCCCTTGAGCCTCATCACCTAGGAGTCCCATTGAGTGTGTCCAAAGCGATTTCTATGCCTATGGTATGTTCGATGCAAACCATGCACCCATCTTGCATTGACACTAATACTATCTCCAAACGGACTAAAACGAGATTCCACACGACCCACGTCACTTACGAGTTCCATCGGGTGCGTCCAAAACTATTAATGAGCCTATGGTACGTTCAGTGCAAACCATACACCCATCTTGCATCAAGATTAGCAATATCTCCAAACAGACCAAATAGAGCGCCACCAGACCATCGTGACCTTGAAGTACCATCTTGTGCGTCTAAAACGATTTCTAAGCCTGTGGTATGTTCAGCGCAAATCGTGCCCCTATCTTGCGTCAAGATTAGCACTATCTCAAATGGACCGAACAGAGTTCCACCAGACCCTCGCCACCTTGGAGTACCATCGGGTGTGTCTAAAACGATTTATGAGCCTATGGTATGTTTGATGCAAACCGAGCACCTATCTTGCACTGACGCTAACACTGTCTCAAAACAGATCAAAACGAGATTCCACATGACCCAGTCACCTAGGAGTTTCATCGGGTGCCTCCAATACTATTTTTGAGAATATGGTACATTCGACGCAAACCGTGCACCAATATTGCACCGACGCTAACAATGTCTCAAAACAGATCGAAACGATATTCCACATGACCCACGTCCCCTAGGAGTTCCATCGGGTGCCTCCAATGATGAGGACATCATTGGCTCAAAGATGACCATGCCAACCACTTCTATACCAAAGGTGCAACCATTCTATATGAGGCTTATCATTGATGCATTTGATGAATTGATGCTGCACCATGATGTGTGTTCATTCTCATTTTCAGAATTACTTACATGGATCAAGGGAAGGTTTGATTGCATATGGAAAGCATGGAAGGTTAATGAAGTTGATTGGGGACCAAATCCAAGTATTCCTAACGTCCTCCGCTAGGCCATCACGTCACTTTGGTTCCAAGGACAGAAAGAGTCCAAGTCCAACACGTTTTGGAAGTTGAATTCGGACTGCAAAATAGTCCCAAATTGCGACGGTCACCATGACTTCATACGGACTCCGATTGGGACGTTATAGCACTTTTTGGAAAGCTTATCAAGTCTATTTTCCAACGGATCTGGACTCATGGCTATATCTTATCCGATGCTTCTGCAATCGTCGTTTCAATGCCGGGACCTTTTCTGCCTTTGGTGCTGCGTCACCCTATTTTGGGCCGATGGTCCATGTATCAATTTGGGTCCATTAAGGACGTGTCCTAGGGTTGGAGAACGACCCCAACACCCCCTGGTCGTTCCCCTAGGTATTAATAAGGATTAGAGCCACCATAAACAGATTGAGTTTTGTTTTGTTGAAAGTTTAGCCATTGCTACTTCCTTGTAGATGCGTGTGTCGACTAGACCATCCGTTCTACTCGATTCAGAACCCCAACTTTATGATTTCAGATTGGTTTTCATCTCCATATTTGCAATTGAGTTGCTTGTTCTACTTGTTCTTGCTTGTTCCTCGATTGCTTGCAGGAATTACCCTAGTGGTTTGGCTGATCGTGTTCCACAAGATCGCGACGGCTGTTGGAGGTAGTGTATCGGTTGCTAAGGCGCAGCATCCTTGGATGGTTGTAGTCGGACCATGAACGTCATCTCCATCCCCAAATCGAGTTATCCACCTTCTCTCATCGAAAGATCAGAATTCACCCTAGCGGGTTCATATCAGTTGGTATCAGAGCAAGGTTGATCGGTGAGAGACTTTTAGTTCTTTGCTGTTTTTTTAATCTCCTATAGTCCAGAAAAAGCCAAAACAAAATTAGTAGATTAGTTCTCCATAATCCCAAAAACCCTTTGAGCTTAATACTATTACTACTTAGTTAGGGCTTATTGAATTAACGGTTGCATCGTCGTGTCAAGTTGCTGGTCTTAGCGTCTAGTCGTTTAGAGTTTCGAGTTCTAGTCACGTTTCTGTCACCATCGCAGATTTGAGTTTATTTGTTTCTCTCAACGAATCCGAGTGGATTTCCAAATTCCTTTGTTTTGTTTACCACCATTATCCTAGCCACGCCCTTGGAGGTTTCATCCACGTCCATATTTCCATCTACAAAAAGGAAATCCAACAAGATCAAGAAGAATTCGATTCGGAGTCCTGTTTTATCCTGAAAAGAAAAGCACCATATTTCCTTTGTCAGGAGTCTGAATAGGGAGTTTAAATACAATCTGGAAACCTTAACTTGTCCTCTTTCCAACTGATCAGAGCTTGGTCCCAAATTCAATCTGAGCGCTTCGCAATTGCCCTGGAGATTTGTGCGTCTGCTAGTTTTGCAAAATAGCCACTTGTTTTTGACTTTGCTACTGAATCACCCTTCCCAAGGAAACATTTAATTGTTGTAAGTAGCTTGTTAATTCTTGTTGCAAAATTTCAGTTTTGTGCTAGTTGAAAAAAATAGAAAAAAAGATAGAACAAAGAAAGAAAAGAAAGATAGAAAGAAAGAAAGAAAGAAAAGAAAGAGAAAGAAGAAGAGAAGGGTTTTTCTTTTGTTGTTATTCCTGTCCTTGTGATCCTTCTTTGCTGCAGCTCAGTGACTTCGTTTGTGTCCAGGCTCGCGTCTCTAGCACGTACTAGCCTAGGACCAGCACAATAACGTCGTTGAGCGTTTGTTCAACTTGCTTGCAACTAACGTGGTTCTAGTACTTCCTTGCTTTAGCACACCTACAGCTCCACATATTCGACTATAGCTTGACAATTTGTTTTGTTGCTACGGCACCGATACACTTCACTCCACGGTTGTAGACTTGTTGGTTGCCATAACCTCCTGTTTGGCTTGGTAAGAACTTGTAAGGGCTTGTTTTAACAAGTTGAGTTTGAGAGAGTTACAACCGACACATCCTAGTAGTTGATAGGAGGATACATATTATTTTTGTGTTTCTTGTTTTCTACTAATCATGGCAGGTGATATGGAGATTTTTGAGCTGTTGAAACTAGACCCTCATATTCAGGATGTCATTCAACACTTGCCGTTATATGATGGTAAGTTTGATCCTCAAGTTTACATTGATTGGGAGTTAAAAGTAGACAATGAATTTGATGAGCATGACCTGTCCGAGAAACAAAAGATTTGTATTGCCTCTAATATTTTGATTGAAAATGCTTTGCTAGAATGGAAACACATTTGTAGGCACAACAAAGTTCCAGAATCTTGGAAAGACTTCAAATTTCTTTTTAGAGATGCATTCGTTCCTGCATATTATGTTGATTATTTGCTTGCAAAATTAGACAACTTGAACCAGGGTAGTAAGACTGTGAAACAATACTACCATAATTTTAAGATTTGTATCATGTTTGGTGGATTGGATGAATGCATGGAAGATGTTATGAGTAGATTCATGAGAGGGCTCAATTCTAAAATTCGAACCTTGTTAATTAGCAAATCATATTGCCATATTGGTCAATTGTTTTGTCTGGCTCTCAATGCTGAAAAAGAGATTCTATTATCTGTGAATACTTGCCAGAATGATGTGACCCATAATGTCCAAAATTTGTCCACTCTGCATGCTAATGAAGAGCAACAAATAGTGGAACCCACTACTGATTTTCCTTTGTCACAAAAAGAATTACTCGCTGTTCCTTGTGATAAAGAAGAGTTGTGTGCTGATGATTCTTTTACTCCTATGCCACAAGTAGCGAATAAGTGTGATACTTTTGGTTTGGAACCATACAAATGTGCTGAACATAAGCTTTTTCATCCTATTACATGTACACAAGATGAACTAAATTTACTATCCTCTTTAAATATTTTGGGTTATATTGAATTTGATATTCTATGTAATCTAAATTGTCTAAAAGAGAAACTTAAATTTGATTCTGGTTTGCCGAGTTTTAATCATTGTTCGCTTCATGCAATTGGCAAATATGACAGCAAAGGAGAATATTTGGTGCATAAAGTTTATATTTGTTCTAATCTGAAATATCCTTTTGGGCCACAATACCATGATCAAATTGAGGGCTGCACTAACACTAATGATGTCTTGCAAAGTTTTTCTAGTTTTCCCCATATGCAACAGGATAAATATCAAGAAGGGGAGCACGGTTTACTTTTACCTACAACACATACTCCAACAAAGATCAAACCGAGGACGGTTTGCTGTCAAGAAGGGGAGAATGATGAGGACATCATTGGCTCAAAGATGATCATGCCAACCACTTCTATACCAAAGGTGCAACCATTCTATATGAGGCTTATCATTGATGCATTTGATGAATTGATGCTGCACCATGATGTGTGTTCATTCTCATTTTCAGAATTACTTACATGGATCAAGGGAAGGTTTGATTGCATATGGAAAGCATGGAAGGTTAATGAAGTTGATTGGGGACCAAATCCAAGTATTCCTAACGTCCTCCGCTAGGCCATCACGTCACTTTGGTTCCAAGGACAGAAAGAGTCCAAGTCCAACACGTTTTGGAAGTTGAATTTGGACTACAAAATAGTCCCAAATTGCGACGGTCACCATGACTTCATACGGACTCCGATTGGGACGTTATAACACTTTTTGGAAAGCTTATCAAGTCTATTTTCCAACGGATCTGAACTCATGGCTATATCTTATCCGATGCTTCTGCAATCGTCATTTCAATGCCGGGACCTTTTCTGCCTTTGGTGCTGCGTCACCCTATTTTGGGCCGATGGTCCATGTATCAATTTGGGTCCATTAAGGATGTGTCCTAGGGTTGGAGAACGACCCCAACACCCCCTGGTCGTTCCCCTAGGTATTAATAAGGATTAGAGCCACCATAAACAGATTGGGTTTTATTTTGTTGAAAGTTTAGCCATTGCTACTTCCTTGTAGATGCGTGTGTCGACTAGACCATCCGTTCTACTCGATTCAGAACCCCAACTTTATGATTTCAGATTGGTTTTCATCTCCATATTTGCAATTGAGTTGCTTGTTCTACTTGTTCTTGCTTGTTCCTCGATTGCTTGCAGGAATTACCCTAGTGGTTTGGCTGATCGTGTTCCACAAGATCGCGACGACTGTTGGAGGTAGTGTATCGGTTGCTAAGGCGCAGCATCCTTGGATGGTTGTAGTCAAACCGTGAACGTCATCTCCATCCCCAAATCGAGTTATCCACCTTCTCTCATCGAAAGATCAGGATTCACCCTAGCGGGTTCATATCATCCAATACTATTTTTGAGCCTACGGTACGTTCGACATAAACCATGCACCAATCTTGCATCAATAGTTGCACTATCTCTAAACGGATCGAACCGAGTTTCCACTTGAGCCTCATCACCTAGGAGTCTCATCGAGTGTGTCAAAAAGGATTTCTATGCCTATGGTATGTTCGGTGGAAACCGTGCACCTATCTTGCACTGACACTAACACTGTCTCTAAACAGACTCAAATGAGATTCCACACGACCCACATCACTTACGAGTTCCATCGGGCACGTCCAAAAGTATTATTGTGCCTATGGTACGTTTAGTGCAAACCATGCACCTATCTTGCATCGAGATTAGCACTATCTCCAAACTGACCGAACAGAGCTCCAACTGACCCTCGTCACCTAGGAGTACCATCGGGTGCGCCTAAAATGATTTATGAGCCTATGGTATGTTTGTCACAAACCGAGCACCTATCTTGCACCGACACTAACACTGTCTCAAAACAGATCAAAAGAAGATTCCACACGACCTACATCACCTAGGAGTTCCATCGGGTGCCTCCAATACTATTTTCGATCTTACGGTACGTTCGACGCAAACTGTGCTCCAATCTTGCATGTAGAGTTGTACTATCTCCAAACGGACCAAACCGTGCTTCCACTTGTGCCTCGTCACCTAGGAGTCCCATTAAGTGCGTTTAAAATGATTTCTATGCCTACGGTATGTTCGGTGCAAACCATACACCTAACTGGCACTAACACTAACACTGTCTCCACATGAACTAAAACGAGATTTCACATGACCCACGTCACTTACGGGTTCCAACGGGTGCATCCAAAACTATTTATGAGCCCATGGTTTATTAAGTGCAAACCGTGAACCTATCTTGTGTCAAGATTAGCACTATCTCCAAACGGACCGAATAGAGCTCCACCAGACCCTCATCACCTAGGAGTATCTTCGGGCACGTCTAAAACGATTTATGAGCCTATGGTATGTTTGACTCCCGAGCACCTATCTTGCACCGATGCTAACACTGTCTAAAAACCGATCAAAATGAGATTCCACATGACTCACGTCACCTAGGAGTTCCATTGGGTGCCTCCAATACTATTTTTGAGCCCACAGTACGTTCAATGCAAACCCTGCACAAATCTTGCATCAAGATTAGCACTATATCCAAACAGACCGAATCAAGCTTTCGCTTGAGCCTCATCACCTAGGAGTCCCATCGAGTGCGTCAAAAATGATTTCAATGCCTATGGTATGTTCGGTACAAACCGTGCACCTATCATGCACTGACACTAACACTATCTCCAAATGGACTAAAATGAGATTCCACACGACCCACGTCACTTTCGAGTTTCATCGGGTGCATCCAAAACTATTTATGAGCATATGGTTCATTCCATGCAAACCATGCACCTGTCTTGTGTCAAGATTAGCACTACCTCCAAACGGACTGAACAGAGCTCCACTAGACCCTCGTCACCGAGGAGTAGCATCGGGTGCGTTGCACCGACACCAACACTGTCTCCAAATGGACTAAAACAAGATTCCACACGACCCACGTCACTTACGAGTTCCATCGGTTGAGTCTAAATCTTATGAGCCTATGGTACGTTCAGTGCAAGCCATGCACCTATCTTGCGTCAAGATTAGCATTATCTCCAAACAGACTGAACAGAGCTCCACCAGACTCTCGTCACCTAGGAGTACCATTGGGTGCGTCTAAAATGATTTATGAGCCTATGGTATGTTTGACACAAACTGAGCACCGATCTTGCATTGACGCTGACACTGTCTCAAAACAGATCAAAAATGAGATTCCACATGACCCACGTCACCTAGGACTTCCATCGGGTGCCTCCGATACTGTTTCCGAGCCTACGATACGTTCGACACAAACCGTGCACTAATCTTGCATCAAGAGTAGCACTATCTAAAAACATACCAAACCAAGCATCCACTTGAGCCTCGTCACCTAGGAGTCCCATCGAGTGTGCCCAAAATGATTTCTATGCCTTTGGTATGTTTGGTGCAAACCGTACTCCTATCTTGCACTGATACTAACAATGTCTCTAAATAGATTAAAATGAGATTCCACACGACCCACGTCACTTACGAGTTCCATCGAGTGCATCCAAAACTATTTATGAGCCTATGGTACGTTCAGTGCAAACCGTGCACCTATCTTGCGTCAAGATTAGCACCATCTCCAAACGGACTGAACAGAGCTCCACTGGACCCTCGTCACCTAGGAGTACCATCGGGTGCGTCTAAAATGATTTATGAGCCTATTGTACGTTTGACGCAAACCGAGCACCTTCTTGCACCGACACTAACACTGTCTCAAAACAGATCAAAACGAGATTCCACATGACCCATGTCACCTAGGAGTTCCATCTGGCGCCTCTAATACTATTTTTGAGCCTACAGTACGTTCGATGCAAACCGTACACTAATCTTTCATCAAGAGTAGCTCTATCTCCAAACAGACAGAACCGAGCTTCCACTTGAGCCTCGTCACCTTGGAGTCCAATCGAGTGCATCCAAAATGATTTCTATGCCTATGGTCTGTTCGGTGAAAACCATGCACCTATCTTGCACCGACACTAACATTGTCTCCAAACGGACTAAAAACGACCTTCCACATGACCCACGTCACTTTCGAGTTCCATCGGGTGCGTCCAAAACTTGGATGAGCCTATGGTACGTTCAGTGCAAACTGTGCACCTATCTTGTGTCAAGATTAGGACTATCTCCAAACAGACTGAACAAAGCTCCACCAGAGCCTTGTCACTTAGGAGATCCATGGGGTGCGTCCTAAATGATTTCTGAGCCTACGGTACGTTCGAGGCCACCCGTTCACCTATCTTGCATCAAGATTAGCACTATCTCCAAACAGACCGAATCCAGCCGTCACTACGTGCCCTACGGACGCTGTTTGTGGCGGGGTCCACGATCATGGCCATGATGTTGTGCCGCACTTGCCTCGTCTTGTCGCACAGTACGCCCCTCTGTTCCTGGCACCCGTGTTGGGTCTCGATTCTCGCTTCTCGTCCCCATACTGGACCCCTCCTTTCTTTTCTTTTGGGGCACGGTCCCCCGCACGCCGTACCATCGAGCGAACCCCATCCCCTCCTTTCTCCTTTTCCCCACTCAAGCTCGCACAGGGAGCGCACATGGCCGATGCTCTCCTCAACTCGTGACCCCCTGGTGATTCCTTCCACGTCGCCTCCACTTCCGGTGCGCTGCACCACCACCTCCGTCCACCAAGCTTTATAATGCCACCTTGCTTGCCTCTCCTCCATCCCACCCCAGATTCGAAGTAGAGCGCATAGAATTGGTCTTGGTGCTCAGGTGGGAGAAGCTTGGGAAGCAATTGGGAAGGAAGTAGTTGGAGGCAGAGCTACAAGATCCAGCTATTGCTCATAGATCTAGGGTCGCCAGTCAAAGGTGATGATTTAACTTGAGAAGAAGAAGGGATCTGGTTTCCGTCAAAAAAGTTCAAGTTCACCTCTGGTTACTTAGGTTTTATGCTTCGCGATGATCTATTTACCAGTCTCTAGTTTTTGGCTTTGTTGGGCATATGCTATGTTTTGGATAATCGTTTTCCTATTGCTGTTCCACTGTCCCTGTCTCCGTCGGTTTTTAGAGAGGTTGTGAGTTGTATTAGATTTGTTCTTAGCCGTGTTGTCTCTAGATCCTAAAGTGGTTTGGTGTTTGAAGTCATGTAACCTTTCGTGTAAGTTCAGATCTAAGGAATCTAATCACGTGTCCCTCTTTTGATTCTTGTTCTGAATCTCGGGATGAGATCCTTTTTAAGGGGGAAGGATGTAACACCCCTGGTGTTACTAGCTTACTTAGCACATGATTAAGGCCTAAACAAGATTAACAAAACAAATTCCATGGGTTTTAAAAATTCAACGCACATAAAATTATAAGCAAATTTATATAACAAAATAAAATACGATGGGTATATGGTACTTCCATAAAACTTGTAGTGCAAATTATGTAGATGGAAATGCAGCATTGGTATTGGAAAATAAATTTTGTTAGCTAGTATTTTGGGGAGTTCAGAAATTGAATTTGAAATTCAAATTAACCTCAACTCTGTATTTTTCCGAGTGCGAGACAATAACCGACAATGCCATTTTGGCATTAAAATTCTAACTAAATTTCTTAAACACTAGCTTTATATTCTTGTATTGTTAGTTGCATCTAGGTGAGCACTTGAGCATGGCGTAGGTTATAGGCATGTTGGGTGTAGCGTTGTTCTCATAAAATTTGCCCTTAACTACTTAGAACACGTGGTGAACCATGAATTGGTGCTCTGTTCGTATTCTGGCGTTCAGCTTGGTGAGCTAAGGTTGGCGCCTCTATATCTCCCTCTCTGATCACCTTTTAGCGGTGGTTGTTTCTTTGAGCCGCCCTTAGTGCCGGTTAGGCAATAGAACGTGGTTTTAATGTCTAACGTTTGGGGGAAAACATTTTCTAGGCACTTTAAAATCCGTGCGTATCACGTTGCTGGTTGTTCGGCCGAGAATGTGCGCGGTCACTATGTGCGAGCGCTCTACCGTGTGTGGGCTAGCCAGACTCATCCTTGGCCTAGCCATGTGCTCGGCCGCTCTCTGCCCCGTAGCCACGCTGCTGCCACTGCCTACTATCATAGCGACCGTGTCCTGCACCGCTGCGACACTGCCGGCCCGGTCGATGTCGCTGATGTCGTGTGCCGTCGTCATCACGCCATTCATGGCGCTGTAGCCGCACAAGTCATGCTCGGCCGAGACGCACGACCACATTTGCCCCTGACCGCACTGACCTACTACGCGCGCGTCTCCCTAGTCACGCTGCCGCTCTGCCATGCCACATCAAGACCGGGCAAGTCGAGTCTGACCTGCCCCTTTTTCTTCTCTGTCGCCGTGATCGACGGGCCGTTCCTTTGCTTACGGCAAGGAGAGACCAACTCAAGTCAAGTCTTTGCGTACATGTCTTCACCTATGTGTGCATTGGCAATTGGCCTCACCCCCGCTTTGTTTGGTGCCCGGCCAAGCTCCAATTTGGAGCTTTGCCCTACCACCGTGCTTTTAAAGCTGAACCCCACCATTACCGAGGGCGCCTCCCATCGAACCATCTTAAGCCAAATTGGCCACACCATGTGACTCACCTCAATCCCCTTGTCATCCTACGCCCCTTCCCCGAACCATTACCACCTTACCACCCTCGCTGACTCGGCCGTGTCCACGCGGCTCATCGCCGAGCTCAGTGTGTGCACACGATAAGCCCTCTTCCGCCACTCTTCCCTCCAATCATCGCTGCAGCCAACTTTGTGGTAAGCATTGGATGCCGATTGTTGCCGTCGGCCTTTTCGATTTTCTAAAGTGATTTTCAATTTAGCTTCTAGGTAAACTTGTGTAATTAATATACAATGTTGTAGGTGTCAAAAAATGGTGAAACCAATTTGGTAAGACTCATAAAATCATGATCTGTCTATAGGTGTAATTGGTTCGCATAGTGTTATAATATTTTTAGGCTTGCTCTAATTACTTCGAGATGTTTAATATTATCAAACATTATAGGAATTTTTATGAATAATCAGTGATAGTATTAATTCTAGAAATTTTTATAGTAAGCTCCTAGTATCATTATATGTTCACTGTGATTTTGGTAGCTCCAAAATAATTAGTTGGTAGGATAACTAACAAGCCTAGTTTGAATATGTAGTAAATCGAAAAAATGAATAACACGACATCTCAGGTTTATATAACTAAAACACTTGTTGAGAAACAACATTTGAATCGATAACGTGGATACGTGGCCTAGTGAGTTTGTGTGTGGCTAGCCCGCTAGCTTACGAGACGTAGTTGTACGACGAGAGTTGCGATTGTTGTCTTTTACTTATGTCTCTGCGTTGCAGTCGCGTAAATCATAATAGGAACGATAATGGATCGGTGGATCAACCGGAGGACTTGGCGTTAATCAAAAAATGGTGCCTTGGTGAACGTGCCCCGGAGATGGCATACTAACATTTGGTTATATTTTACCCAGGCAAGCCCCGTGCATAACCCTACTATTCTGCACTTTATTTTATGGTTGCGCATTAAGTTTTAAGGAGTGGAATGAAACCCACTTGCATATATATATATACATACATACATATATATATATATATATATATATATATATATATATATATATATATATATATATATATATATATATATATATATATATATATATATATATATATATATAGTCTTACTAGTATATCAAGATCATGTAGATAGGATATATTATTGTTACTATTATCATGTTACTATCACATGGAATATATATATATATATATATATATATATATATATATAATATAATAATAATAATAATAATAATAATAATAATAATAATAATAATAATAATAATAATAATAATAATAATAATAATAATAATAATGGGAGACCGGGCGGGATTGTACTTAGCATTGGATATGGACTTAGTTGGGCAATCCGAGCGAGGCTCCGGTTGCATTTGTCCCGCCTGTGTCGATTAAGGACCGTTTGTTGCACTGGATCACCGGTCAAGTCACTGATTTATTATCCTGAGCACATACTTGCTTATGGAAGTGGTAAGGTTTGTTACTCTCTTGTCATGGGCGTCAGCTCTTTTCGGGCCGACTGATTAGAGGCTGGGGATAGGTGGAGGTCTAAGCACCACTTTGAGGCCAGGCCTCAAGTGTGGGGGCTTGGAGTCCAAGTTTGGACGGTGACCTAGAACCCATGATAGGAGTGAAACGGGTTGGTCTCATTCGTGCCTGGGGTGCGAGTGAGGCGTGTGTTTTTTTGCGATACCTAGTTGGGCACATTGATTCACGAATCGTCGTTTCTACGTGATGGTATGGCTTGACTGCACTCTGGCACCGTAGTAAGAACTAAAAGATGAAAGATGGAAAGATGGTTCTGATGGCTCAACCTTTGCTTGAAAGTAGAATAGGTGCTTACCTAGAATGGTTGGTTAATAAACTACTAATAACTGCTAATAAAAATTGAATATAAGGATGCACCTTTAGTAATGCTTCCTACAATTGCAATAAACCACAAGCCAAATAGCCTTGCATATCATTGGAGTCTTTTCTTTCCTTTTGACGGGTAAGTCTTGTGGAGTACAATTGAGTACTCAGGGTTTGTTCTACCCTGTTGCAGGTGACAGTAACAACTGGAGCTGACACTTGTGAGTGGAAACCTCTTGGTGGGCTCAGTGAGGATTTCCTTTACGTGCGGACGTAGTGTTTATTTAAACTCCCACCTAAAATGTTTTCAAAGGAAAAACTTATAACCTGTTATCATTTCATGTATATAAGTGTTCTTCATGATAATGTTTAAGCTTGACCTTAAATGATTTCCATTCCACTAAAATTCTGATAACATTTTACATTCCATTGTTATAATCAAATAATGAATTACTCTGATGTTGTACTGAAAGTAATGTAAAAAATGGCAAACTTGTTGTAAGCTTTATCTCCCATTTATGATCCTGAGGTAAAATGTGGACTTTCGAGTTCTCCCGTTGGCTGTACTCGACGGAATCGCAGAGTTTAATGCTCTCTCTTGGGTACTTAGTGTCTAATGGAAGACAAGTACTCTTAGGAGGGCATTAGATTAGGTGGTTCTGCCATAGGTGGTATCAAAGCATAAATGAGGAAATAAAGCTTCAAAACCCTTTTCTAATTTAAAATTTGACAACACATTTTTGCAAAAAGTTAGGGTGTTTGTATATGAAGTTATATAAGTAGCCCTATTACTATAGTTAAGTATTCAAAATAAGTTTAAATAGGCTTTCATCTGGTGAACTAACTTGTGCGTAGTATGCGGTTCTAAAGTCAGACGCGTTGTATTGCTATAGTCATCGTGCCAGTATTACTTGCAGGTGCCCTATTCGTGGGTACCATGCATCCTTGTTTAGGAGTTACTACTGTACTATGGCTTCATGTATCGCGCTCGCTCGTGCTTCATGACTGTCGGGGCTTATGTTTTTGGCACTCCTTCTATGCCCTTGTCAGACCTCTGCCCTGCAACCGTGATAGTCTTTATGGCCTCGAACACCGCTCTCCTCGTGTGCATAAAAATCCTATTATTTTACTTTACTAGTCCTCACGCATGGGTGGAGGGTGGCCTGCGCCAGGACCACTAGCCGCTTAGCCTTTAAAAAGGGGGCCAAACCCAGCCACTTGGTATCACCACTCGATGCATTCCAGCTCGCTTAGCCCTTTTTCCTTGAGCAAGCTTTTTTTTCAAGCCTTCCTTGTAACAACCCACCTAGGATGGTAGGAGTTTGGGTTAGCAGCCACTGCCTGAACACCAAGGGTTTCCCCAAAATCCTGTATGCCACCCTGCAAAAGCTCAAAGTCAAGGATCGTCCTGAGTATGAGTGCCACGAGTACATGAAGCATGACACTAAGCGATGTCAGGTCACCGTCTACATTGGCAAGAGTGAGGAGTTCCCCGACATCATTGAAGCCTGGAATGTGAATGCAACTGGGTTTCACTTCGGCGACACCTACCAGGTTGTGGCCCGCAAAGCCCTGCAGCATCTGTGCCAAATCTATGAGCAGCCCATTGCTCGTAACCCCCATGCGGTTCTTTCCACCTTTGGACAAGAATCGAAGGGTATGGAGGGATCGTATGGAGGCCTTGCAGGGTCAGGACGTGCAAGAGGACAACCCAACCATGGTGCACCTGACCACGTACTTGCTTGCCCTGGATGAGCAGTATGACCGGCAGGCCTTGGAGTTGAAGGAGTGCCTCCACCGAGCTAAGGAGGCCGAGATCTTCTCTAGGATGCTCGAAGTGTAGCTTGTTGAAGCGCACACCAATGTGGCAGCCACAGAGAGTCAAGAGACTGCCATGGCAGAAGCACTCAAGGTGGATGAAGAGTGACATGCCCAAGAGCTAGATGATGCATATCTCATCACCAGGGCCAAGCATAGGACGCTGGCCATGGAAAGGCAGGAACCCTTGATCTTGGAGGGAATCCCTATCCATCCACTGGAGAGAAGGAGAACTAGTATTGCAGCACCTCCACCCACGGAAGCCTTGGAAGTAGAGTCATTGCTTCCCCTCACCCAGCCACCACCACAAGGAGTAGATCCATAACCTAGTGTAGCAGAAGAACCCCAAGAGCCTAGGAATGAAGCCGTTTGGGCCGACAAAGTTGATTAGTTGTCCTAGGGGAGATGTAACCATTGCTAGTAGTGTTTTTCATCGCTGTCCTCCAATGTTGTAACCTTTCCGTTGTTTTTTCTGTTCATAGTTGTTAAGACCATCTGGTTGTAGGATGCAAGCGATGTGTCGAGTGTGGGAGAGTGAGTGCCTGTATGTTGCACCCGTGTGAGGTCGTTGGGAATGAGTATTTGCTTTATCCATTGTGTTTGTTACGTCGATTTTCCTTAGACCTCATTCGATTTGCTTAGGGTTCTTGAGACGACAACAAGCAGGTTACAAGAGGAACAACTATTCGGATGCAGAAAATCGGCCATGATTGGAAAATAGAGGACACTGTATCACTAATTGTGGATGTCCTAGCAGAACACTTGAATTCCCTTGATTTAAATCCACCTTGGGATTTACTTTACTTGTTCCTTATTTTGAAAGGAACCCTTGTTGCCTGAATTTTCCCTTGCAATACTCCTCTAATTCTGTAGTCTATGACCCCACTATTTTTACTGTGAGTAAGTTGGTAGTAGTTACCTAGTTAATAGCTTATGGTGCCACGACAGAACCGAGGGCCACCTGTGGTCGCGATCACATGGTTGTGCCGCTCGGCGCACATTGGTATCGAGGTTGTTGACCAACTGCTTTTACCAAGTTACACCGCAGTACCGCTCTTACTACAAATATTCTCCTTGGTAAAAATATCTTTGTGTTCGAACGGAAAATCCATAATGAGTTGATGTAGCAGTGCTCTACCCAAGTAACAGGGGTAACACGGTTTTTGAAGAAAGTAAAAGAAGAAAGAGAAAAGCAACAAAGAAGTTAGCCCGCACGTAGGTCAGAGAAATTGAATCGCCTAACTCGATGTCGTTCCTGTGATCGGTTTGGTCACACTGCGCACGCCAAGTCACTGTCACTACGTGCCCTACGGATGACGTCTATGCTAGGGTCCATGCATGCCGCTCTCACGTGGCCATGATGTTGTGCCGCACTCACCTCGTCTTGTCGCATAGTATGCCCCTCTGTTCCCGGCACCCGTGTTGGCTCTCGATTCTCGTTATCATCCCCATACTAGACCCCTCATTTCTTTTCTTTTGGGGCCCATCCCTTGCATGCCCTACCATTGAGCGAACCCTATCCCCTCCTTTCTCCTTTTCCCCACTCAAGCTCGCACAGGGAGCGCATCATGGCCGACGCTCTCCCCACCTCATGACCCCCTTGTGATTCCTTCCACGTCGCCTCCACTTTTGGTGCGCTGCACCACCACCTCCGTCCACCAAGCTTTATAATGCCACCTTGCTTGCCTCTCCTCCATCCCACCCCAGATCAGAAGTAGAGTGCACAAAATCAGTCTTGGTGCTCAGGTGGGAGAAGCTCGGGAAGCAATCGGGAAGGAAGTAGTTGGAGGCACTACAAGATCTAGCCGTTGCTCGTAGATCTAGGGTCGCCAGTCAAAGGTGATGATGTAACTTGAGAAGAAGAAGGTGTCGGTACCAACAGTATGGGGGTACCCACACCTATCGCCAAAAAACTAACACGACTGAAACCACAATAAAAGATAGCCCACCTCGACCGCGTATCCAGTCCGTCTCGTACGAGGCCCGCTCGACGGGGCGCCTCGACCGCGCCCCGGTTCTGACTTGTACGAGGCCCGCTCGACGGGGCACCTCGACCACGCCCTATCCCATGCCGCAAGGTACCTCGACAGCGCTCTGACTCGCGCGAGGCTCGTCCACCCGCTGGGGAGAACTCCGACTCGCGTGAGCCCGGACCGAGCACCTTGACACCTTTTCTTTACCTACCCCAGGACAAAAGCTATTCAATGCGGTTACCTACTACCACCTACCGGCATGGCTGCGGCCAGGATCGACGTGGGCACAATACCCGTGTCAGATCTCATTGTTTTACCGCCCATCCTGTGATGGGAGGTGAAACCCGTCACTATACCCACCTTACCGCGCACTATTCACCATCAATCACCCTCGAGGAAGGATAAGACAAGGCCCGTTCTCCACGATATCAGGGATTCGGCCTTATCCATCTGACCTCGACCCGGCCTCGACCCAACCTCGACGCTCGACTTAGTTCAAAGGACGGTATGGCATGGCGCTCTGGGTCATTTCGCCATCTCGTCTCCCACAACGTCGGGGTGTCCAGGGATGGCCGGCCATTCCTAAGGCACGTCGCTACAGTCAGCTCAACAAGAATCGACAAAACATCACCTCAAGGCTCCCCGTCGCCTTGGCCTCCTCTCGCCCTATAAAAGGGCAGGCCAGGGTTCAACGAGGAGGGGGGAGGGAGACGGAACAAAAAAACAAAACAAGGGCAGGCAACAAGCAGCCCACCGACGAACCACCCGACCGAGCAACAAACAAGAGATCAACATCTAAAGCAACCACCTTTTTCCTCTTTTCTCTTTGAGACTTGGGCTCGACACCCTCTCTCGCATGCTTGTAACCCCTACACGAGCACCTTGGTGCAAGGAAATACAAACTTCTCCCCCCCGCTGGACATAGGGCCTTCTTTTGCCTGAACCAGGATAAACCCCCGTGTGTTCTCCTTGCATCACCATCCAGGAAAGAGACACGCAGCATTTACTCGTTGGTTTAGGACCCCCTCGGGTCCGAACACCGACAGTTGGCGCGCCAGGTAGGGGCTCGCTGCGTGCAAACGTCGCTTTCTCGCCTTTTGTCCTGGATGGCTGACCCCGAACGTCCGATTCCGTTGGCCACGGTGATCTGGTTCGGGAGTTTGGAGTTCATGTCGCTTGGCTCTGGCTACGACATGATCCTACTTCCACCTAGGCACCCGACCGACGAGGACCACGAGCTCTCCCAGCCCGGGGGAGCAATCCACCGGCACCGTCGCTCCAGGCGGGCGCAGGCCGCCTGACGACGATGAGCCCGGTACAGCCACCGTCTTCACCTCGCGGAGGACGATGGGGTCCCCCAGTCTGGCACCCCCCAGCCAGGCGCTAGCCTAGATCTCCTTTTGGAAGGTTTGGGAAGGACGAGCTTGGCTGAGGGTGAAATGCCGATGGAGAATCCCGCCGCTCCCCCGTCCGGTGAGACACCACTGTCCGGAGCATCCATTTCAGCACGGGCAGCGACATCTCCATCACCATTCCCGTTTGGGCTAGACTCGGCTGCCCGGGTATACGCATCCTCCGTGAGCACCCGCATGAGTGCTTATGAGGAACTCCCCGGGCACCATCTACGCTCCACTCTGGACCTCGTGGCATCCACACCGGCTTCTGATTATCGGGACTCTACGGAGACACCGGAAACAGAGCCCCGTGTGACTGCTTCTCTACGTCACCGCCTCAGTGACGATTGGCAACGACCACACATTCCCCCATCATACTACTACTTTGGCGCTGCTGACTCCGACTCGGCTGACGACACCTATGATCCGACCCGCGAGTGCTTCAACATCGACGTTGAAAGCACTTCGGAATCAGGAGGACGAAGAGCCAGTCGAAGGAAGGCACATGCCGCCTCATGTCGAGCTTCCTGCCGAGCGAGACGAGCCTCAGTTCCTTGCGGATCAAGGAGCACAGCTCGAACAGATTCGCGAGTTGCAGGACAGGCTTGACGAGGAATGGGAAAACCTAGATCTACTCCAACAAACCCTCGAGCGTGAGCGTGCGGAACACGCACTTAGCTCGAGAGCTCACGAGAGAGCTCACGACGTCAACCGTCGCATCGACGAGGACCGGGTGGTCGACCCCCCAGTTTTCGCTCGAGCCAGCCAGAACGTCGTCGCCGCCGCCATGCTCCTCCGCAACATGCCCGAGCCGTCAAACCCCGACGCCCGTCGAGCTCGGGATGAAATCCAAGAACTCCTCGAGACCGCCGCCATGCAGCAGGCCGAGAGCTCTGCCTCGAGGCGACGTGAGGCAGCCTCGGAGCGGATCCTCAAGCCCTCCCGACAGGAGAGAGAAGCCTCGGTTCACCCCGAGCCTGCCCGGCGAAACCGGGTAGCTCCGGCCCCTGAGCCCACCACCAACGACCACGAGCCTCGAGACACCCGTGGCAACATCGTTGAGCGCCGCACGCGCAAGCACGGTGACGGTGTGGCTCGAGGCTACCACGTCCACAGGGGCGGACGCTACGATAGCTCGAAAGATCGTAGCCCTTCGCCCGAGCCCCCGGGACCTCGGGTCTTCAGTAAGGCTATCCGTGAGACGGTGCCCCTGGCTCGGTTCCGCCCCCCCACGACTCTCACCAAGTACAACGACGAAACCAAACTCGAACTTTGGCTCGCCGATTTCTGCTTGGCATGTCAGTTGGGCGGGGCCACCGACGACCGGGTCATCATTCGGCAACTCCCCCTGTTCCTCTCCGACACCGCCCGAGCCTGGCTTGAGGATCTCCCACCTCGGCAGATCCACGACTGGGACGATCTCGTGAGGGTGTTCGAGGGAAATTTCAAGGGGACCTACATGCGCCCCGGCAACTCGTGGGACCTCCGGAGCTGCAAGCAGAAACCAGATGAATCCCTCCGAGATTACATCCGACGCTTCTCCCGGCAGCGTACCGAGCTCCCCAACATCACCGACTCCGACGTAATTACGGCCTTCCTCTCTGGCACCACCTGTAAGGAGTTGGTCCGAGAGTTGGGCCGTAACACCCCACTCACTGCCAACGGATTGATGGACATCGTCACCAACTTCGTCGCCGGCGAGGAGGCGGTTGGTGCAATCTTTGGCGGAGACTCAGAGAGGGGGGAGCAGAAGGTCGACGATCCCGCGAGCTCCACCCGGGGCTCCAAGAGAAACAACCGCAAGAAGAAAAAAGGCCAGCAGGGCAAGCTCGAGGCCCCAGCCGACGAGCTCATCGCTGCTACCGAGCACAAGAAACCTCGAGGCCCCCCCGGCGGGGGCGTCTTCGACAAAATGCTCAAAGAGCCGTGTCCCTACCATAAGGGACTCACTAACCATAATCTCGAGGATTGTCACATGCTGCGCAGGTACTTCGGGGGTGCCGACGCTAAGAAGGACGACAAGAGGGAGGACCCTAAGGGCGACGACAAGGATGAGGAATTCCCCGAGATCCACGACTGCTTCATGATCTACGGAGGGCCCTCGACCCGCCTCTCGGCGCGCCAGCGCAAGCAAGAACGGCGCGAGGTTTTCTCCGTACAAACGGCAGTCCCCCGTTTCCTTGATTGGTCTGTGGTGGCCATCACTTTCGACCGTGACGACCACCCAGACTATGTCCCCAACCCGGGGGTCTATCCGCTCGTTGTTGACCCCATCATCGCCAACACACGCCTCACCAAGGTGCTCATGGACGGCGGAAGCAGCCTCAACATCATCTACTCCCAGACCCTCGACCTCCTGGGGGTTGACAGAGCACGCCTCCAACCTAGCGTCAGGGGCTTCCACGGAGTCATGCTAGGGAAACGGGCGGAACCCCTCGGGCGGGTCGATCTGCCTGTTTGTTTTGGCACACCGGCCAACTTCCGAAAGGAAACTCTCACTTTCGAAGTGGTCAGATTCCGTGGAACGTACCACGCTATCCTGGGACGCCCATGCTACGCTAGGTTCATGGCAATCCCGAACTACACCTACCTCAAGCTCAAGATGCCAGGCCCAAACGGTGTCATCACTGTAGGGCCCTCATACGAACATGCCTACGAGTGCGACGTCAAGTGCGTCGAGCACGGCGAGGCTGTTTTGGAGTCGGCGATCTTGGCTGCAGACCTCGACGGTCTCGCCAATACGATTCCCGACCCAAAACGCCATGCCGGCAGCTTCGAGCCCGCCGAAGACGTCAAACTCGTACCCCTCGACCCCGCGGATCCCAAGGGAAAGGAACTAAGCATCAGCGCCACCCTCGATCCTAAATAGGAAGCAGTGCTCGTCGACTTTCTCCGCGCAAACGTCGACATCTTTGCGTGGAGTCCCTCGGATATGCCGGGCATACCTAGGGAAGTCGCCGAGCATGCCTTGGAGATCCGGGCCGGATCCAAACCGGTGAAGCAACGCCTGCGTCGCTTCGATGAGGAGAAGCACAGGGTCATCGGCGAGGAGATACACAAACTGTTGGAGGCCGGGTTCATCAAGGAGGTTCATCATCCCGAGTGGCTAGCTAATCCTGTATTAGTTAGGAAAAAGAGTGGGAAATGGAGGATGTGCGTAGACTATACCGGTTTAAATAAAGCATGTCCAAAAGTTCCCTTTCCTTTGCCACGTATTGACCAAATCGTTGATTCCACTGCGGGATGTGAAACTCTCTCATTCTTAGATGCATACTCCGGCTACCACCAAATCAAAATGAAGGAGTCCGACCAGCTTGCGACTTCATTCATCACCCCATTCGGCATGTATTGCTACGTTACGATGCCCTTCGGTCTCCGGAACGCGGGGGCAACGTACCAGCGATGCATGCAACATGTTTTCGGAAAGCACATCGGGTCGACCGTCAAGGCTTATGTCGACGACATCGTGGTCAAAACCCAACAAGCCGACGATCTGGTCAGCGACCTCGACATTGCATTCAAGTGCCTTAGGGCAAAAAACATCAGACTCAATCCAAAGAAATGTGTCTTCGGCGTCCCATGAGGTATGCTTTTAGGGTTTATCGTATCTAAACGCGGCATCGAGGCCAACCCTGAAAAAATCTCTGCAATAACCAAGATGGGCCCCATTCGAGATCTAAAAGGCATACAGAGGGTCACAGGTTGCTTGGCGGCACTCAGCCGTTTCATTTCGCGCCTCGGCGAAAAAGCACTCCCTCTGTACCGTCTATTGAAGAAATCGGACCATTTTTCCTGGAACCTTGAGACTGAGGAGGCTCTCACAAAACTCAAAGCCACCCTCTCTAACTCACCGATCCTTGTCCCTCCAACCCCGGGGGAACCACTCCTACTCTATGTCGCCGCGACATCACAAGTAGTCAGTGCTGCCCTGGTTGTCGAACGGGCCGAGGAGGCACATACCTTGCTCGTCCAGAGGCCGGTCTATTTCGTTAGCGAGGTGCTCTCAGAAACAAAGTGTCGATACCCACAGATCCAGAAACTGCTATATGCTATCATCTTGACACGGCGCAAGCTCCGACACTACTTCGAGGGTCACCCGATTACTATGGTTTCTTCTTTCCCCTTGGGAGAGATAGCCCAGAACCGGGAAGCCTCGGGTAGGGTTACCAAATGGGCGGTCGAACTCATGGGCGAGGCATTGTCCTATGCACCGCGAAAAGCTATCAAGTCACAGGTATTAGCAGATTTTTTGGCTGAGTGGACTGACACACAACTCCCCCCTGCACAGCTTTAGGCGGAGCTGTGGACCATGTACTTCGATGGGTCATTAATGAAAACAGGAGCAGGCGCGGGCTTGCTTTTCGTCTCACCCCTCGGGATTCACATGCGCTACGTCGTCCGGCTTCATTTCCCTGCGTCTAACAACGTCGCCGAGTACAAGGCACTCGTCACGGGGTTGAGAATCGCCGTCGAGCTCGGGGTCCGACACCTTGACGTCCGAGGCGACTCCCAACTCGTGATCGATCAGGTCATGAAGAGCTCGAGCTACCGTGACCCCAAGATGGAAGCCTATTGCCAAGAAGTACGATGCCTCGAGGACAAGTTTCATGGCCTCGAGCTCAACCACATCGCACGCAGGTATAATGAGGCCGCCGATGAACTGGCAAAAATCGTGTCCAGTCGAGCCACGGTTCCACCGGACGTCTTCACGAAAGACCTTCAGCACCCATCCGTCGACCTCAGGCCAGACGGGGGGGTCGATGGGGCGTCGCTCGACCCTCCACCTGAGGCAAAAGCCCCCTCGACTGGGGCTGAAGCCATGCAGGTGGAAGATTTGACGCCACCGTCTGACCTCGAGCCTGACTGGCGCGTCCCGTACCTCGACTATCTCAGCCAAGGGGACCTCCCCTCGGATAAGACTGAGGCTCGACGGATCGCACGCCGGGCCAAAACTTTTGTGATCATGGGCGACAGCACAGAGCTCTACCGCCGTAGCCCTATCGGTATCCTCCAACGTTGCATCACAAAAGAGCAAGACAGGAATCTGCTCGGCGATCTTCACTCGGGGGCTTGCGGTCACCACGCTGCACCTCGAACCCTCGTCGGAAACGCCTTTCGACAAGGATTCTATTGGCCGACCGCGGTCTCCGACGCTGTCAAGCTAGTACGCACCTACGAGGGTTGTCAGTACTATGCGAGACAAACCCATCTTCCGGCACATGCCCTGCAAACTATCCCCATCACATGGTCGTTTGCCATTTGGGGGCTCGACCTTGTCGGACCACTGAAAAGGACAACTAGCGGCTTCACCCACCTGCTCATCGCCATCGACAAATTCTCCAAGTGGATCGAGGCCCGGCCTATCACCAGCATCAGGACGCCCTCGACCAGCTCGAGGAAGCCCGAGATGTGGTTCTGTTGCATTCTGCCAGGTACCAGCAGGGTCTCCGACGCTACCATGACAGACACGTCCGCAAGCGTGACCTCAACGTTGGCGACTTAGTGCTGCGGCGGAACCAGAACACCAAGGGACGGCACAAGCTCACACCACCATGGGAAGGGCCGTACATCATCGTAGAAGTACTAAAGCCGGGCACCTACAAGCTATCCAATGAGAAGGGCAAAATCCTCACCAACGCTTGGAACATTGAACAGCTACGTCGCTTCTTTCCTTAAAAAGCCTCGAGGCTCTGTATTTTCTTTTTCTTCAATAAAGAATACAGTGATGTTCAAACTTTCGTCTCATAGTGAGGAAGGATCGACTCTGCACTCCCAGAGTCGACCCTCCCTTGGGGGCTGCAAGGGGGAACCCCCGGTCCCTGAAAAAACTTATGCTCTTTTTTTAAATTTAAGAACCGCTTCTTAGATCGACTTCGCTGAAAGAGCACCCTAAGGTTCGAAAGGGCTCTCGAGTCTGGAACATCACCTACGCCTCCGAGGCTACGGTACCTCCACTCACCCCTTACGCCTTTTAGAGGTACGCCTTCACGCTAGGAAGATCTAAACAACGGTTCCTAAATTTAAAAAAGAACATACCCCCTGTCGCTTAGATCAGGCTCTCACACGATTTACAAGGCCGCAACATCACCTTGAAGCTCAAGGGCAGTTGAGCCGCGAGATCACTTACGCCTCTGAGGCTACGGTACCTCCACTCGCTCCCTTACACCAAAGGATGCAGCTGCGCGCTAAGTAAATCACGCGAGAACACGATCCGAGCGATAAAGGGAAGAAAAGCTCGAGTAAAACTGAATCAACCACGAACCGGTTTATGTTTTGAGTTTTTAGGGCCTCCGCGGCCACCACGACCAAAATTCGAAATACTAACTCATTACATGGGCCTTCATGCCCAGATTTGGCTCACAGGCCCTCGTCGTCGGCAGGCGGAACCACCTCGGCTTCAAAAAGCGAGGCCAGACGGCTTCCAGGCTCTTCGGCGGCTTCAATCAGCTCCATGCAAGCATCCTCGTTCTCCTCGTCTGTCTGATCCGAGTCTGTGATGAAGCCCTCGGCGACGAGCTTCATGTCAAACACAAACCCTGAACGGACAACGGCCAGCGCCCTCTTCACGCCGTGATGGAGGCCGTCCCGTATCTTCTCCCGGGCAAGGCGGCCCAGCGCCACCATCCGGCGGACGAAGGAGTTCCCCGG
Organism: Saccharum officinarum; assembly: GCA_020631735.1. Classification (NCBI taxonomy): domain Eukaryota; kingdom Viridiplantae; phylum Streptophyta; class Magnoliopsida; order Poales; family Poaceae; genus Saccharum; species Saccharum officinarum. The sequence goes on along the minus strand of CM036212.1, from coordinate 30,160,127 downwards.
AACATCTTCCCCGGTGTCGGCGTCGGGCTCGACCCCCAGGCCGTCACACACATTGGTGATCGCGCCCTAGAGCAGTTGGGTCCTCCGGATCTCGGCTTCGAGGAGGCTCTGGAAGGAGTTGGCAGAAGATTGGGCCTCTCGATTCTCTCTCTCCAGCTCTGAAACACGACAAACAAATTAATACCCAACGCGGGGCCTTCAACGTCGTGGCCGTAACGATCACACTTACCCTCGATATGGGTCTGCAGGCCCACGACCTCGTCGCGAAGCCCCCCGCATGTTCGCTCGAGCCCCAGGAAGGCGCTGTCCTTGTCACTGATGGCCGCCTTTAGCGCCTTGATCTCCTGCCGAGCAGACGCGAGAGCTGCGTCCTTCTCTTGGATGGCTCCCTTTAGCGTCGTGGTCTCGACTTTGAGGGTATCGCGCTGAAGGCTAACCTGGGAAACATCTTCCTCGAGCTCCTTCACCCGGATGGACAGGGGCTCAAGATCCCTGCGGGCCTGGGCAGCCTCCTCTCGAGCCTTGTCCATGCCAGTGCGCATCACGGCCTCGGCCACCCATGCCTGCATCGCTTCTTCTTTCACCACCACGTACGCGACGCGCAGCTCAGCCATCTCGGCATTCCGATCGGATAGCCGTTTCTGGGCCTCCTCGACCAGGACCCGTTGCTGGGACAACGCGCCCCACACGCCACCCTCGTCCCGAATGAAGAGCGACTTGCGGCGGGAGTACTCCTTCAGCTCCTGAATGCAATCCGAAAAGGTCACAAAGCCGAGGGAAAAAGACACCAAGAAAACCACGAAGAAAACCGACGGGTCGATCATACCTCAGTGGCATCCCCTATACTCCGCACGGCACCGGACGCCACTCGGAGCAACCGATCAAGATGCCGGCGGACGCCCTCGAGGTATTCCCATCGGTGCACCTCATCTTTGTTGCTCAGGACAAAGATGGGCTCGGCGTCGGGGTTCGTAGCGTCCCTAAACTGAAGGGACGCCCCCCACCTCGGCAGCTCCGTCTCTGCCCGCGCTATCGCCAGCGCAGCGATGTCGGGCCATGATGAGGACGACCCGGCTGGGGCGTCTCCCGGTCCCGCGGAAGGACTGGCCTCGCCCACAGTATACACCTCTCCAACGGCCATCGAGGCACCGGCCTGACCCGCGACCTCACCCCCCTCGACCCTCATCGCTTGTTTTCCTTTGTCCAGGGGGATGTCGTCGAGGGTAAGGTCCACGGCCGTGGGTGCCCGCCCTCCTAAGGGAGCTAGACCCTCAACCACCGGCGCCTCCGGAGCCGGCGCCTCGACCGTTGGCACCTCTGGAGCCGGCGCCTCTTCTTCTGGTGATCCGGTTAGGGGCTCGACCGCCCCGCCCTCTATCATACCCGCTGGCTCTGCCAATGGGTCTTGTTGCGGTAGCAACCCCCTCGCCAGGGCCGCCTCCTGCCCCGACACCGATGCGACCTCCTCCATGGTCACGTCAGCCCCCGCTCGCTCCACGCCACGGACGGGTGCCTCGCCCGTCGCGACCTCGATGGCAGCCTCGGCCATCACTGATGACCTGGGCCCCGCCTCGACCGCGCAAGGCGCCACCATCTCCGCCGGTTCGGACCCCTCTATGGCAGGGTCCGTGCCAGTAACCACCGTGGCGTCCGTCGGCCCCTGTCGTTGTCGCAGACGCCCCTTCGCGGCCTCGACCTGCCGGACCCAGGCCGCATCCTGCTCCGCCGTCTGGTTGAAGACAACGGCGCTGGCCCGCAGCGACATCACGGGGGTAAGCCCCATCGGTTCCGCCTTCCGCTTTAGCCTGTAAAGTGAGAAAAAACGTCAGCCAACGGACCCAGAGAAAGGCAAGACAACCGAGCAGAAATGCTTACCCGGAAATCGGCACCAAGGGCCTCAACCCCACGTGACCCGAGCCTCCCGGGACGGCAGATGGTGGCCTCGCAGCGGCCTCACCAGCAGGCCGATCGCTCCTGGGAGCCCTGGCCGATGCACCGCCCTGTGCCTTCTGTGCCTCTAAGGCCAGCTGGCCTCAGGTTCTTACGCCTACCGACGCCGCCGTCGATGATGACGCCGGTACCGCCATCCCAACCCCTGCCTGAGCCTGCGGGGCCTGGGCTGGTGTGGACGTCCCTGTTGACCCCTCTCGCTGGGTCCGGGGTAAAGCGACCCCTCCCGTCGAGGGGCCCGTCTCCTTCTCCATCTTCTTCCCCTCGGACTCCTCGACCACGATGACCGAGGAGAACGCCCCCCCGATGGGCTCCAGCAGGGGGCGAATGTCGGGAAGGTCCCCCAGCTCGGTCGTGGCCTCATACCGCGATAGGGCATCGTTGTCTTCGCCGCTGCTGTCGTCGTCCTCCCCCGAGACCATCTTGGAAGGCGACGACGCCAGGGGGACCCCGTCGATGGTCTGCTGGCGCCGAAGCTTCTTCAACGCCTCCGCCTCTTTGGCCTTGCGGATCGCCCGCTTCTTGGTCGTTTCCTTGGTCTGCTTCTTCTTGGAAGCATGCTAGCGTCGAGCCTCCTGTGCGGGCCGGTCCTTCGGGACTGGCGGACGCGTTTCTCGCAATGCCGACAAATCCTATGCGCTGGCCTCAACCAAATCAGTGAAATCCAAAGATAAACGAAATTAGCAACACATCGGCCCCGAGATACGTACCACGGACTCGAACCCTTCGGTAGGTCTCATGGGGACCCGATTGGCCTCCTCTACCTTGAAGTTCCCGACCATCCGACGCGCTCACCGGAGGACCTCCTCGAGGGAAAGGGATTTGTGGGACATCCGGGTCCCCTCCAGCGATGCCTCCGGAGTCATCTGGTCGAGGTGGAGACGACGCCGGCACAGCGGCATCACTCTACGGCGATGGAAGGCCGCGGCCACCGCCGCAGCCGTCAAGCCCCGAAGACGACGCTGCTGCAACGCCGCCAGCAGCAGCTCCAGGCGCGGCTTCTTGGCTTCCGGCACTCCATATGACCAGCAATCCTCTCGAGCAGTTAACACGCGGCCGGTGTACCTCGGCAACTGATTTTCATCATTGCGGAGGTAGAACCAACCATCGTGCCACCCACTGTTCGAAGAAATGAGGCGGGCTGGGATATACAGATCTGCCTGACCCGACCTCACCTGCAGCACGCAGCTCCCCACTCGAGCCGCGCACAGGACGCCCTTCTCCCCCGCCTTCTTGGCGAAGAGCTCGGCCTTGAAAAGGTGAAGCCACAGGTTCCACTGCGGCTCCACCCCAAGGTAGCCCTCGCAGACCACCGCAAAGATGGCGGCCTACGCCACGGCGTTGGGGGAAAGATGGTGAAGCTCCACCCGGTAGTAGTGGAGGAGCGCGCGCATGAAGACCGATGCTGGCACGCCAAACCCCTGCTCGTGGAAGCAGACAAAGCTCACCACATACCCTTCAGGGGGCACCGGCTCCCGGTGGGCGGGGGGCGGTGCGATCCATTCCGGCTGCGACCGGTTTGTCCTTGGCCACAGCAGCCCGTCCTCCACCAACTCTTCCAACCTCCTCTCCGTCACCGAGGAGGCGGCCCAGTCGTCGGTGGGAAGGATCTGGCTCTTTCCTGCCATCGGTGCTGTCGGAAGGGGGATGGATGAAAAGGATGTGGTGGCGGCGGTGACGCGGGCGGAGAACGCGATAAGGCAAGGGCTGTTTGAGGTAGAAGATTGCAGGAACGCAAGGGACCAGTGGGGAACACAGACCCCTAGGCCTTAACTTTATATGCCCAGGCGGAAGCCCAACGGCCGCGCGAGAAGGTAGGAACAGTTTCCCACATTAAATGCGCCCACCTAACCGTTTCCTTACATCTCGCAGGAGTCGGGCACGTGGCCGTCCCCCACGTCGTGACCATACGCCACGTCGCCCACTACCGCGCCGATCTCGCCTCCCAAAAAGACGTGCCCGGCTAACGGACGAGGGAGGGATCCGCGGACGAATATCCCCAGGTATGTGGAAAACGGGCCCGAGCCCAGAATAAGTCTCGAGGGAGCGAAAGCTGGCCCTCGAACAGGGTTCGATAGCTGCCCTCGAGCAACAGAGTTAGGGACGACCCAGGGTGCACCCGTACATGGCCAAGGGCTTGAGCCACGCTCTCGAGGCACCCAGGACGTATTCGAGGCCGAAGGAGAAGGTCGTCGTAGGAATCCCTCCGGGGGAGGCATCGAGCCCTCGAATCCTATCGAAGGGAATCGAGATCCACACGACTACTTCTTGGCATCTTTGAGGGCGCCTCCGGGCCACTAGCCGACCCCTAACGAACGGGGCACGGGCTCTCACTCGAATCCCCCTGCTAGCAGCTCACCGGAGATCGTCAAAACTCGCGCCCAAACGAGGGTAGTACGGCGTTCTCCACCCCTCCTCCTTTTTTTCGGAAAAGGAGCGTGAGGGTCGCAAAAGACGACCGGGACTCTGATCGACCTCGTGCGCACGAGGCTCGGGGTCCTGACCACAGAAACAGGCCCTGAGCCCGGAATAAGCCTCGAGGGAGCGAAAGCTGGCCCTCGAACAGGGTTCGACAGCTGCCCTCGAGCAACAGAGTTAGGGATGACCCAGGGTGCGCCCGTACGTGGCCAAGGGCTCGAGCCACGCTCTCGAGGCACCCCAGGACGTATTCAAGGCCGAAGGAGAAAGTCGTCGTAGGAATCCCTCCGGGGGAGGCATCGAGCCCTCGAATCCTATTGAAGGGAATCGAGATCCACACGACCACTTCTTGGCATCTTTGAGGGCGCCTCCGGGCCACTAGCCGACCCCTAACGAACGGGGCACGGGCTCTCACTCGAATCCCCCCGCTAGCAGCTCACTAGAGATCGTCGGAACTCGCGCCCAAACGAGGGTAGTACGGCGTTCTCCACCCCTCCTCCTTTTTTCGGAAAAGGATCGTGAGGGTCGCAAAAGACGACCGGGACTCTGATTGACCTCGTGCGCGCGAGGCTCGGGGTCCCGACCGCAGAAACGGGCCCCGAGCCCAGAATAAGCCTCGAGGGAGCGAAAGCTGGCCCTCGAACAGGGTTCGACAGCTGCCCTCGAGCAACAGAGTTAGGGATGACCCAGGGTGCGCCCGTACATGGCCAAGGGCTCGAGCCACGCTCTCGAGGCACCCCAGGACGTATTCGAGGCCGAAGGAGAAGGTCGTCGTAGGAATCCCTCCGGGGGAGGCATCGAGCCCTCGAATCCTGTCGAAGGGAATCGAGATCCACACGACCACTTCTTGGCATCTTTGAGGGCGCCTCCAGGCCACTAGCCGACCCCTAACGAATGGGGCACGAGCTCTCACTCGAATTCCCCCGCTAGCAGCTCACCGGAGATCGTCGGAACTCGCGCCAAACGAGGGTAGTACGGCGTTCTCCACCCCTCCTCCTTTTTTCCGGAAAAGGAGCGTGAGGGTTGCACAGCGAAAGACGGCTGGGACCCTGATCGACCTCACGCGCGCAAGGCTCGGGGGCTTGACCGCAACGAATCGTTCCCCAATCAAACGCGTACAAGACCTCGGAGGAGTCTCAATACTCCACCAAGGCCTCGGGGGCTACACCCGGCGGGTGCGCTCGCGCGCCCCCACCGGAAAAAATCACGACGCTACGACTCCAGTTCTGACCAACCTCTAGGAGAGTGATCACACACTCACCCAAAGGCTCGGGGGCTACTGTCGGTACAACAGTACGGGGGTACCCACACCTATCGCCAAAAAACTAACACGACTGAAACCGCAATAAAAGATAGCCCACCTCGACCGCGTATCCAGTCCGTCTCGTATGAGGCCCGCTCGACGGGGCACCTCGACCACGCCCCGGTTCCGACTCGTACGAGGCCCGCTCGATGGGGCACCTCGACCACGCCCTATCCCGTGCCGCAAGGTACCTCGACAGCGCTCCAACCCGCGCGAGGCTCGTCCGCCCGCTGGGGAGAACTCCGACTCGCGTGAGCCCGGACCGAGCACCTCGACACCTTTTCTTTACCTACCCCAGGACAAAAGCCATATTCAATGCGGTTACCTACTACCACCTACCGGCATGGCTGCGGCCAGGATCGACGTGGGCACAATACCCGTGTCAGATCTCACTGTTTTACCACCCATCCCGTGATGGGAGGTGAAACCCGTCACTATACCCACCTTACCATGCACTATTCACCATCAATCACCCTCGAGGGAGGATAAGACAAGGTCCGTTCTCCGCGATATCAGGGATTCGGCCTTATCCATCCGACCTCGACCCGGCCTCGACCCAACCTCGACGCTCGACTTAGTTCAAAGGACGGTATGGCATCGCGCTCTGGGTCATTTCGCCATCTTGTCTCCCACAACGTCGGGGTGTCCAGGGATAGCCGGCCATTCCTAAGGCACGTCGCTACAGTCAGCTCAACATGAATCGACAAAACATCACCTCAAGGCTCCCCGTCGTCTTGGCCTCCTCTCGCCCTATAAAAGGGCAGGCCAGGGTTCAACGAGGAGGGGGGAGGGAGACGGAACAAAAAAACAAAACAAGGGCAGGCAACAAGCAGCCCACCGACGAACCACCCGACCGAGCAACAAACAAGAAATCAACATCTCAAGCAACCACCTTTTTCCTCTTTTCTCTTTGAGACTTGGGCTCGACACCCTCTCTCGCATGCTTGTAACCCCTACACGAGCACCTCGGTGCAAGGAAATACAAACTTCTCCCCCCCGCTGGACGTAGGGCCTTCTTTTGCCCGAACCAGGATAAACCCCCGTGTGTTCTCCTTGCATCACCATCCAGGAAAGAGACACGCAGCATTTACTCGTTGGTTTAGGACCCCCTCGGGTTTGAACACCGACAGAAGGGATCTGGTTTTCATCAAAAAAGTTCAAGGTCACCTCTGGTTAGTTAGGTTTTAGGCTTCGTGATGATCTATTTACCAGTCTTTAGTTTCTGGCTTTGTTGGGCATATGCCATGTTTTGGATAATCGTTTTCCTATTGCTGTTCCACTGTCCCTATCTCTGTCGGTTTCTAGAGAGGTTGTGAGTTATATCATATTTGTTCTTAGCCGTGTTGTCTCTAGATCCTAGAGTGGTTTGGTGTTTGAAGTCTTGTAACCTTTCGTGTAAGTTCAGATCTAAGGAATGTAATCACGTTTCCCTCTTCTGATTCTTGTTCCAAATCTCGGGATGAGATCCTTTTTAAGGGGGAAGGATGTAACACCCCTGGTGTTACTAGCTTACTTAGCACATGATTAAGGGCTAAACAAGATTAACAAAACAAATTCCGTGGGTTTTAAAAATTCAACGCACTTAAAATGATAGGCGAATTTCTATAACAAAATAAAATACGATGGGTATATGGTACTTCCATAAAACTTGAAGTGCAAATTGTGTAGATGGAAATGCAGCGTTGGTATTGGAAAATAAATTTTGTTTGCTAGTATTTTGGGGAGCTCAGAAATTGAATTTGAAATTCCAATTGACATCAACTCTGTATTTTTCCGTGTCCGAGACGATAACCCACAATGCCATTTTGGCATTAAAATTCTAACTAAATTTCTTAAACACTAGCTTTATATTCTTGTACTGTTAGTTGCATCTAGGTGAGCACTTGAGCATGGCGTAGGTTATAGGCATGTTGAGTATAGCGTTGTTCTCGTAAAATTTGCCCTTAACTACTTAGAACGCGCGGTGAACCATGAATTGGCGCTCTGTTCGCGTTCTGGCGTTCTGCTTGGCCAGCTAAGGTTGGCGCCTCTATATCTCCCTCTCTGATCACCTTTTAGCGGGGTTGTTGTTTCTTTGATCCACCCTTAGTGCCGGTTAGGCAATAGAATGTGGTTTTAATCTCTAACGTTTAGGGGAAAATGTTTTCTAGGTGCTTTAAAATCTGTGCATAGCACGTTGCCGTTTGTTCGGTCAAGAGTGTGTGCGGTCACTGCGTGCGAGCGCTCTGCCGCATGTGGGCCGGCCAGACTCATCCTCGGCCTAGCCATGCGCTCGGCCGCTCTCTGCCCCGTAGCCGCGTTGCTACCACTGCCTACTATCATAGCATCCATGTCTTGCACCGTTGTGGTGCTGCCAGCCCGGCCGATGTTGCTGATGCCGTGCGCTGTCGTCATCATGCCATTCATGGCACTGTGGCCGCACAAGTCATGCCTGGCCGAGACGCACGGCACGTTCGCCCCTGACCGCACTGACCTGCTACGAGCGCGTCTCCCTGGTCACACTGCCGCTCTGTCATGCCACATCAAGACCGGGCAAGTCGAGTCTGACCTACCCTTTTTCTTCTCTATCGCCATGGCCGATGGGCCGTTCCTTTGCTTATGGCACGGAGAGACCAACTCAAGTCAAGTCTTCTCGTACACGTCTTCGCCAGTGTGTGCATTGGCAATTGGCCTCACCCTGCTTGGTTTGGTGCTCGGCTAAGCTCCAATTTGGAGCTTTGCCTCGCCACCATGCTTTTAAAGCTGAACCCCGCCATTACCGAGGGCGCCTCCCATCGAACCATCTTAAGCCAAATTGGCTGCACCACATGACTCACCTCAATCCCCTTGCCATCCTATGCCCCTTCCCGAACCGTTACCACCTTACCGCCCTTGCTGACTCGGCCGTGTCTGCGCAGCTCATCGCCGAGCTCGGTGCGCGCACGCAGCCAGCCCTCTTCCACCACTATTCCCTCCAACCGTCATTGTAGCCGACTTTGCGGTAAGCATTGGATGCTCTTGTCCCGGCTAGCGAGCGGTGCAATGGCCTTTGGGGCCAAAATATCTGCGTCACCACCACAAGCGGCCGCTCGCCATGGCCACTACTCCCACGAGCTCCACCGCTCTCATACCGCCGCACATCATAGGTGCTAGGCCCATAGGTGAAGGTTGGCCCACCATCTAGGCCGGTGCGAGCCCTAGTTGGCCGGCATGGCCAGCTAGTGCCTGTGCTCGCCGCGCCGCCGTGCGTCCAGCCTCAGGGGCGTGGGTGTGGGAATTGGGAAAAGACAAGGGGGATAAGTGAAGAGGTTTGAGAGAGGGAGGAATAGGGACTGACTTTATTTGTATTTTGGGTCAAGTTTGGAGGCTTGTTCGCAAAAGTGCCGGAGCGCACAGGCTTCTCCCCGCACAGGCCGTCTGCGCGCATGAGCTCCTCGCTTTGGGCTGCTGCTAGGCCGGCCGGCTGCGCGCACAACATGCCAAGTGGGCTGCTTCTCGCGTGCGCGCGCGTGGAGGCCGCGCCCCGCGTTGGGCCACTGGGCCGATTGTTGCCGTCGGCCTTTCCGATTTTCTAAAGTGATTTTCAATTTAGCTTCTAGGTAAACTTGTGTAATTAATATACAATGTTGTAGTTGCCAAAAATGGTGAAACCAATTTGGTTAGACTCATAAAATCATGATCTATCTAAAGGTGTAATTGGTCCACGTAGTGTTATAATATTTTTAGGCTTGCTCTAATTACTTTGAGACGTTTAATATTATCAAACATTAACTTATAGGAATTTTTATGAATACTCAGTGATAGTATTAATTCTAGAAATTTTATAGTAAGCTCCTAGTATTATTATATGTTCAGTGTGATTTTGGTAGCTCCAAAATAATTAGTTGGTAGGATAATTAACAAGCCTAGTTTGAATATGTAGTAAATCGAAAAAATGAATAACGCGACATCTCGGGTTTATATAACTAAAACACTTGTTGAGAAACAACGTTTGAATCGATAATGTGGATATGTGGCCTAGTGAGTTGGCGTGTGGCTAGCCCGCTAGCTTGTGAGACGTAGTCATACGACGAGAGTTGCGATTGCTGTCTTTTACTTATGTCTCTGCATTGCATTCGCGTAAATCATAATAGGAACGATGATGGATCGATGGATCAACCGGAGGACTTGGCGTAAATCCAAAAGATGGTGCCTTGGTGAACATGCCCGGAGATGGCATACTAACATTTGGTTATATTTTACCCAGGTAAGCCCCGGTGCGTAACCCCTATTATTCTACACTTTATTTTATGGTTACGCATTAAGTTTTAAGGAGTGGAATGAAACCCACTTGCATATATATATATATATATATATATATATATATATATATATATATATATATATATATATATATATATATATATATATATATATATATATATATATATATATATATATATATATATATATCCTGATCCCATGAGTCTTACTAGTATATTAGGATCATGTAGATTGCTATGCTATAGGACTCTGGTAGAAGTCGAGTGATTGCTTGTCACTCGCGAGAGATAGGATATATATTATTGTTACTATTACCATGTTACTATCACATGGAATATATATATGGATAATAATGGTAGATTGGGTGAGATTATACTTGAAATTGGATATGGACTTGGTTCGGCAATCTGAGCGAGGCTCTGGTTGCATTTGTCCGGCCTATGTTGATTAAGGACCGTTCGTTGCACTGGATCCCCGATCAAGTCACAAATTTATTATCCCGAGCACATACTTGCTTATGGGAGAGGGAAGGCTTGTTACTCTCTTATCATGGGATCCAGCTCTTTTCGGACCGACTGATTGGAGGCGGGGATAGGTGGAGGTCTAAGCACCACTTTGAGGCCGGGCCTCAAGTGTGGGGGCTTGGAGTCCAAGTTTGGACGGGGACCTAGTACCCGTGATAGGAGTAAAACGGGTTGGTCTCGTTCGTGCCTAGGGTGCGAGAGAGGCATGTGTTTTTTTGGGGTACCCAGCTGGGCACATTGATTCACGAATCGTTGTTTCTACGTGACGGTATGGCTTGACTGCACTCTGGCACCGTAGTAAGAACTAAAAGATGAAAGATGGAAAGATGGTTCTGATGGCTCAACCTTTGCTTGAAAGTAGAATAGGTGCTTACCTAGAATTGTTGGTTAATAAACTAGGGATAACTGCTAATAAAAATTGAATATAAGGATGCACCTTTAGTAATGCTTCCTGCAGTTGCAATAAACCACAAGCCTGATAGCCTTGCATATCCTTGGAGTCTTTTCTTTCCTTCTAATGGGTAAGTCTTGTGGAGTACAATTGAGTACTCAGGGTTTGTTCTACCCTATTGCGGGTGATAGGAATAACTGGAGCTGACACTTGTGTGTGGAAACCTTCTGGTGGAATTAGCGAGGATTTCCTTTACGTGCGGACGTGGTGTTTATTTAAACTCCCACAAAAAATGTTTTCAAAGGAAAAACTTATAACCTATTATAATTTCATGTATATAAGTGTTCTTCATGATAATGTTTAAACTTGACCTTAAATGATTTCCATTCCGCTAAAATTCTGATAACATTTTACATTTTGCTGTTATAGTCAAATAATTAATTACTCTGATGTTGTGCTAAAAGTAATGTAAGAAATGGCAAAGTTGTTGTAAGCTTTATCTCTCACTTATGATCCTAAGGTAAAATGTGGACTTTCGAGTTCTCTTGTTGGCTGTGCTCGATAGAAACGTAGAGTTTGGTGCTCTCTCTTGGGTACTTAGTGTCTAATGGAAGACAAGTACTCTTGGAGGGCATTAGATTAGGTTGTTCTGCCACACAAAAAAATCGAACTGAGCTTCCACTTGAGCCTCATCACCTAGGAGTCCCATCGTGTGCGTCCAAAACAATTTCTATGTTTATGGTATGTTTGGTGCAAACAGTGCATCTATCTTGCACTAACACTAACACTGTCTCCAAATGGACTAAAATGACATTCCACATGACCCACGTCACTTACGAGTTCCATCGGATACGTCCAAAACTATTGATGAGCCTATGGTACGTTCAGTGCAAACAGTGCACCTATCTTGTGTTAAGATTAGCACTATCACCAAACAGACCGAACAGAGCTCCTCCAGAGCCTCATCACTTAGGAGATCCATTGGGTGCATCCTAAACTATTTTCGAGCCTATGGTATGTTTGACACAAACCGAGCACGTATCTTGCGTCAATATTAGCACTATCTCCAAACGGACCGAACCGAGCTTCCACTTGAGCCTCGTCACCTAGCAGTCCCATCGAGTGTGTGCAAAATTATTTCTATGCCTACGATGTGTTCAGTGCAAACCGTGCACCTATCTTGCACTGACAGTAACACTATCTCAAATGCACTAAAACAAGATTCCACACGACCCACGTCACTTACGAGTTCCATTGGGTGCGTCCAAAACTATTGATGAGCCTATGGTACATTCAGTGCAAACCATGCACCTATCCTGCATCAAGATTAGCATAATCTCCAAACAGACCGAACAGAGCTCCACCTTAGCCTCGTCACTTAGGAGATCCATCGGTTGCGTCCTAAACGATTTCTGAGCCTATGGTACGTTTGACACAAACCGTGCACCTATCTTGCGTCAAGATTAGCACTATCTCCAAACGGATCGAATCTAGCTTCCACTTGAGCCTCGTCACCTAGGAGTACCATTGGGTACATCCAAAACATTTTCTGAGCAGATGGTATGTTCTGTGCAAACCGTGCACCTATCTTGCACTGACACTAACACTGTCTCTAAACAGTCTAAAATGAGATTCCACACAACCCACGTCACTTACGAGTTCCATCGGGTGTGTCCAAAACTATTTATGAGCCTATGGTACATTTAGCGCAAACCGTGCACCTATCTTACGTCAAGATTAGCACTATCTCCAAATGGACCAAACAGAGCTCCACCAGACCCTCATCACCTAGGAGATCCATCGGGTGCGTCCAAAACTATTTATGAGCCTATCGTACGTTCAGTGCAAACCATGCACCTATCTTGTGTCAAGATTAGCACTATCTCCAAATGGACCAAAGAGAGCTCCACCAGACCCTCGTGACCTAGGAGTACCATCGGGTGCGTCTAAAATGATTTATGAGCCTATGATACATTTAATGCAAACCGAGCACCTGTCTTGCACCGACACTAACATTGTATCAAAATAGATCAAAACAAGATTCCACATGATCCACAACACCTAGGAGTTCCATCGGGTGCATCCAATACTATTTCCGAGCCTATGGTACGTTCGACTCAAACTGTGCACCAATCTTGCATCCAGAGTAGCACTATCTCCAAACAGACCGAACTGAGCTTCCACTTGAGCCTTGTCACCTAGGAGTCCCATCGAGTGCGTCCAAAACAATTTTTATGCCCATGGTATGTTCGGTGCAAACCATGCACCTATCTTGTAGTGACACTAACACTGTCTCCAAATAGACTAAAACGACATTCCACATGACCCACATCACTTACAAGTTCCATCGGGTGCGTCCAAAACTATTGATGAGCCTATGGTACATTTAGTGCAAACCGTGCACCTATCTTGCGTCAAGGTTAGCACTATCTCCAAACAGACTGAATAGAACTCCGTCAGAGCCTCGTCACTTAGGAGATCCATCAGGTGCGTCCTAAACGATTTTCGAGCCTATGGTACGTTTTGAGGCAAACTGTGCACCTATCTTGCATCAATATTAGCACTATCTCCAAACGGGCCGAATCCAGCTTCCACTTGAGCCTCGTCACCTAGGAGTAACATCGGGTACGTCCAAAAATGATTTTTGAGCAGATGGTATGTTTGGAGCAAACCATGCACCTATCTTGCACCGACACTAACACTGTCTTTGAATGGACTAAAACAAGATTCCACATGACTCACGTCACTTACGGGTTTCATCGGGTGCGTCCAAAACTATTTACAAGCCTATGGTACGTTCAGTGCAAACCATGCACTTATCTTGCGTCGAGATTAGCACTATCTCCAAACAGACCAAACAGAGCTCCACTAGACCCTCGTCACCTAGGAGTACCATTGGGTGCATCTAAAATGATTTATGAGCCTATGATAAGTTTGACACAAACTAAGCACCTATCTTGCACCGACACTAACACTGTCGCAAACACAGATCAAAACAAGATTCGACAAGACCCACGTCACCTAGGAGTTCCATCAAGTGCCTTCAATACTATTTCCGAGCCTACGGTATGTTCGACGTAAACCGTGCACCAATCATGCATCAAGAGTAGCACTATCTCCAAATGGACCGAATCGAGCTCCACTTGACCCTGATGACCTAGGAGTCCCATCGAGTGTGTCCAAAACGATTTCCATGCCTATGGTACGTTCAGTACAAACCGTGCACCTATCTTGCACTGACACTAACACTATCTCCAAATAGACTAAAACAAGATTCCACACGACCCACGTCTCTTACGAGTTCATCGGGTGCGTCCAAAACTATTTATGAGCCTATGGTACGTTCAGTGCAAACCATGCTCCTATCTTGCGTCAAGATTAGCACTATCTCCAAAAAGACCGAACAGAGCTCCACTAGACCCTCGTCACCTAGGAGTACCATTAGGTGCGTCTAAAACGATTTATGAGCCTATGATACGTTTGACGCAAACTAAGCACCTATATTGCACCGACGCTAACACTATCTCAAAATAGATCGAAAGAAGATTTGACATAATCCATGTCACCTAGGAGTTCCATCGGGTGCCTCCAATACTATTTCTGAGCCTACGGTACATTTGACGCAAACCGTGCATTAATCTTGCGTCAAGATTAGCACTATCTCTAAATGGACTGAACCGAGCCTCCACTTGAGCCTCGTGACCTAGGAGTCCCATCGAGTGTGTCCAAAATGATTTCTATGCCTATGGTATGTTCAGTGCAAACCGTGCACCTATCTTGCACTAACACTAACACTAACACTAACACTGTCTCCAAATAGACTAAAACGAGATTCAACACGACCCACATCACTTACAAGTTTCCATCGGGTGCATCCAAAACTATTTATGAGCCTATGGTACGTTCAGTGCAAACCATGCTCCTATCTTGCGTCAAATCAGCACTATCTCCAAACGGACCAAACAGAGTCCACCAGACCCACGTCACCTAGGAGTACCATCGGGTGCGTCTAAAACGATTTATGAGCCTATGGTACGTTTGACGTAAATCGAGCACCTATCTTGTGCCAATGCTAACACTATCTCAAAACAGATTGAAACAAGATTCCACATGACCCACATCACCTAGGAGTTCCATCTGGTGTGTCCAAAACTATTTATGAGCCTATGGTACATTCAGTGCAAACCGTGCACCTATCTTGCGTCAAGATTAGCACTATCTCCAAACAAACCGAACCAAGCTTCCACTTCAGCCTCGTCACCTAGGAGTAGCATCCTGTGTGTTTAAAACGATTTATGAGCATATGGTACGTGATACATCTAGCCCAGGTGGGGTTGGCCGAGGCCCAATAAATTAAGGTTGTCCGGACTCCAACAGTTCTTATGTACACCCACTCGGGGAAAGACCCAATATCTCTAAAAGACTAGTCTGATAGGGGAAGGGTGGCTCTCTCTTTTAAGGTGGCTTCCTCCTCCCAAGCTAAGCAAGGTGGGATTATTCAGAGGCTCACACGGTCGCCGCCCGACTACAACGAGGCCACTTGGCCCTTTTTTGTTGCGTCTTTGCCAGCGGGTAATAGTGGAGGATGTCCTCATCATTCCCACCCCTTAAACAAGGACCCAGCTCTGATACCAAATGATACATCCGGCCTAGGTGGGGTTGGCCGAGGCCCAACAAATTAAGGTTGTCCGGACTCCAACAGTTCTTATGTACACCCACTCGGGGAAAGACCCAATATCTCTAAAAGACTAGTCTGATAGGGGAAGGGTGACTCTCTCTTTTAAGGTGGCTTCCTCCTCCCAAGCTAAGCAAGGTGGGATTATTCAGAGGCTCACACGGTCGCCGCCCGACTACAACTAGGCCACTTGGCCCTTTTTTGTTGCGTCTTTGCCAGCGGGTAATAGTGGATGATGTCCTCATCATCAAATGGAGAAGGCAGAGCAAAATCAGCGACACACTTTATTCCAAACAAAGTGTGTCATCAAGGAGCGTTCGTGTCGCATGATCATTGATGGAGGTAGCTGCAACAACTTGGCAAGTAGCGACATGGTACAGAAGCTCGCCCTCACCACCAAACCACACCCCCATCCCTACTACATGATGAGGACATCAACACCGATCATACATCCACGCCGTCCACGCCGACAACTGCTGGTCCTATTACTCGTGCTCGTGCTCGAAAAGTTAATCATCAAGTGAGTTCCTTCTTGAGCTCTTGTCCATCCTGTTTAGATCTTGGAGACACGTGCACTCTTGTTTTGATTAGGAATCAAGGTGAAGACCGAAAGGGAAAAGGACTCGCGTAGGCTGGATTCGGACTGCAGCACACCTCCAACTTGTGACGGTCGCCACGGTTACATACGGAGTCGGATTGGGGTGATTCTGGACTTGTTGGAAAGCTAATAAAGTCTACTTTCATATGGATCTGACATTGTACTCATACCAGCTCAGAAGCGGCGTCAACAGTCCAAAAATCACCGAGAGGTCTATTCTGTCCAGGGTGCTGCGCCACCTTAAGTTAGCCCAATGGGCTTGTATCGTTTAGAGTCCAGTAGGGACGCGTCCTAGGGTTGGAGCACGACCCAAACTCTCTTGTGGTCGTCCTTCACACGTTATATACCCCTTAGCCGCCACCAGGAACACTCGGGTTTTGTTTAAATCAAGTTTAGCCATCGCTACTTGCTTGTAGGCGCGCGTGCTGATCCAGTCGCCCGTCTCCTTGTCTTCGGAACCCCACTCATAATAAGATTCAGTGTGAAACCTTCAATTTTATCTTGCAATTTCAGTGCTTGTTTCCTCGTTCTTGCTAGTTCTTCGATTGCTTGCAGGACGGGAGCCCTAGGGGCTGGTTGTCATACTCCACAAGATCGTGACGGCCTTGGGAAGTGGTGTATCGGTCGCTAAGGCGCAGTCTTGGAAGGCTGTAGTCGGGCCGTGAACGTCATCTCCATCCACCAATCGAGTTATCTCACGCTTCTCATCGAGAGATCGGCCACAAACCCTTGCGGGTTAATATCAGTTGGTAATCAGAGCAAGGTTTATCGGTGAGATACTTCCAATCCTTCACTGTTTTATTTTTCCTATAGTCCAGAAAAGCCAAAAAAAAATAGTAGATTAGTTTCCTGCAATCCTATAGACCTTTGAGTCGTGGCTAGTGCTACCTAGTTTGGGCTTGTTGAATATTCGGTTGCATCGGGTGTGTCGGATTGCTGGTCTTAGTTTATTCCCTTAGAGTTTCGAGTTCTTGTCACTTTCCTATCACAACACGCGCTATCATATAGTCTCTCTATTGGCCGAATCCAAGTAGGTTTTCCAAGTTTGAGTCGGATCAAGGAATCGGTTATTCCTCGCTGTTGGCCAAGTCCGAGTAGAATTGGAAGTTCCACAATCGGACGAGGAATCAGTTCACCCTGTGCTACAAATATCAAACTAACCACGCAACAAGTATTCATATCTAAACGAGTGGCTTACTCTAGAGAGAGAGAGAGAGAGTATCTTTTTTTACCGGAATACCCCTGCCCTTTCGGAAAAAGTGTGTGTGCTGACTTACTCTTTGGGAGTGTTTTTATTCATATAATTAGTTTTGAGTGCCCCCTGAAAAAAAAAGAAAAAAAAAAAAAAAAAAGAAAAAAAAGAAAGAAGCAAAAGAAAAGAAGAGAAAGGGGCTGATCTTAGAGATTTTTTGTTCACTTTGGGTGGTGTGTTGTGCTCTCCTTTGTGTCCAGGCTCGCGTCTCTAGCACGATCTAGACTAGGACCAGCACAGTACCGCCGGTTGAACGATTATTCAGCTTGCTTTTTGTAACTAACGTGGTGCTAGTTCGTTCCTTGTTTCAGCCCACCTATAGCTCCACATATTCTACAGCTTGACAGGTTTTGTGCTACGGCACCGATACACTTCATCCATTGCTGCAGACTTGTTGGTAGACGACCCCTCCTGTCGAGCAAGGTAAGAACTGGTAAGAACTTGTGTAGCAGGTGGAGAGTGAGCGACTTGCTGTAGCTACATCCTAGTAGTTGTAGGGCTTTTATTTCTTCACTTGTCTTCTTGTTGTCTTTGTCTTTGAACCATGCCAGGGTCTGACGAAGATAACCAAATTCCACATTCGCCTCGCACAAAGGGCGTCATACAACATTTTGAAAGGAAAGTGAAGTTGCACACGGAGGGACTTGATAATGACTTGCAGGTGACAAATGACAAACTTGGGCAGTTGGAGGCTACGCAGATTGCCACAAACAACAAGCTTGCAGGTTTGGAGAAGTCCATTGCTAGTGTGGACAAAAGCCTTGCTGCTCTGCTGAGGCGTTTTGATGACCTCCACAACAATGATAAAGACCAGCATGATGAAGAAAAGGAGGAAGATCGAGAGGATGGTAGTTATGATGAAGAATACACAGGTGATACTGAACATGATGATCGAGACACTCGTGATCGACGTCGCCTACGTCACAACCGTAGAGGTATGGGTGGCCGCCGCCGACGCGAGGTACATAATAATGATGATGCTTTCAGTAAGATTAAATTTAAAATACCTCCTTTTGATGGTAAATATGACCCTGATGCATACATTACTTGGGAGATTGCTGTTGATCAAAAGTTTGCATGCCATGAATTTCCTGAGAACACACGTGTTAGGGCTGCTACTAGTGAGTTCACAGATTTTGCTTCTATTTGGTGGATCGAATATGGCAAGAAAAATCCTAATAACATACCTAAAACTTGGGATGCGCTGAAACGAGCCATGAGAGCTAGATTTGTTCCATCTTACTATGCCCGTGATATGATAAATAAGTTGCAGCAATTGAGACAAGGTTCTAAAAGTGTAGAAGAATACTATCAGGAATTACAAATGGGTATGTTGCGTTGTAAATTAGAGGAGAATGAGGAACCTGCTATGGCTAGATTTTTAGGTGGGTTAAATCGGGAAATTCAGGATATCCTCGCTTACAAAGAATACAATAACGTAACCAAACTGTTTCATCTTGCTTGTAAAGCTGAACGGGAAGTGCAGGGACGACGTGCTGGCGCAAGGACTAATGTTTCTGTAGGGAAAGCTAGTTCATGGCAGCAGCGCATGTCTACAACTCCGTCTACATGTACTCCTACACCATCATCTAGTGACAAGACTCGAGCTGCCCCCACCAATTCAGTCACGAAGACAGCACAAAAGCCGGCTGCGAGTACTTCATCCGTGGCATCGACCGGTAAAACAAGCAACATACAATGTCATCGGTGCAAGGGATATGGCCATATGATGCGTGACTGCCCAAACAAGCGTGTTATGATTGTCAAAGATGATGGTGAGTGTTCATCTGCTAGTGATTTTGATGAAGATACACTTGCATTGCTTGCAGCTGACTATGCAGGTAGTGAGGAACACATAGAAGAACACATTAATGCAGGTGACGCGGAGCACTATGAGAGCTTGATTGTACAGCGAGTGCTTAGTGTACAAATGGAGAAGGTAGAGCAAAATCAGCGACACACTTTATTCCAAACAAAGTGTGTCATCAAGGAGCGTTCGTGCCGCATGATCATTGATGGAGGTAGCTGCAACAACTTGGCAAGTAGCGACATGGTACAGAAGCTCGCCCTCACCACCAAACCACACCCCCATCCCTACTACATCCAATGGCTGAACAACAGTGGTAAGGCAAAGGTAACGAGACTTGTGCGAATTGATTTTGCCATCGGATCATACAAAGATATTGTTGAATGTGATGTTGTGCCTATGCAAGCTTGTAATATTCTGCTAGGTAGACCATGGCAATTTGATAGAGATTCGATGCATCATGGTAGATCAAATCAATATTCGTTTCTATACCATGATCGAAAAATTGTGTTGCATCCTATGTCTCCTGAAGCTATTATGCAATCTGATGTTACTAAGGCTGCAAAAGCAAAGAGCGAGAGCAATAAAAATGACAAATCTGTTGTTGATGACAAAGATGAGATAAAATTGAAAGGACGTTGTATGCTTGCTACAAAATCTGATATTAATGAGTTCAATGCATCCACCTCTGTTGCTTATGCTTTGGTATGCAAGGATGCTTTGATTTCATTTGAGGATATGCAACGTTCTTTGCCCCCTGTTGCTGCTAACATTTTGCAGGAGTATTCTGATGTGTTCCCCATTGAGATACCAGCGGGGCTGCCACCAATACGTGGGATTGAGCACCAAATTGATCTTATCCCTGGAGCATCTTTGCCAAACCGTGCCCCATACAGGACCAATCCGGAAGAAGCGAAGGAAATTCAGCGACAAGTGCAAGAACTACTAGACAAAGGTTATGTGCGTCAGTCTCTTAGTCCTTGTGCTGTTCCAGTGATTTTAGTGCCTAAGAAAGATGGAACATGGCGCATGTGTGTTGATTGTAGGGCTATTAATAATATCACCATTCGATATCGACACCCTATTCCACGATTAGATGATATGCTTGATGAATTGAGTGGTGCTGTTGTGTTTTCAAAGGTTGATTTGCGTAGTGGGTACCACCAGATTCGTATGAAATTGGGAGATGAATGGAAAACTGCTTTCAAAACTAAGTTCGGTTTATATGAGTGGTTAGTCATGCCTTTTGGGTTAACTAATGCACCTAGTACTTTCATGAGATTAATGAACGAGGTTTTGCGTGCTTTCATTGGGAAATTTGTTGTCGTCTACTTTGATGATATACTGATTTATAGCAAATCCATGGATGAACACCTTGATCACTTACGTGCTGTTTTCAATGCTCTACGTGATGCACGTTTGTTTGGTAACCTTGAGAAGTGCACTTTCTGCACCAATCGAGTATCGTTTCTTGGCTATGTTGTCACTCCACAGGGAATTGAGGTTGATAAAGCCAAGGTGGAAGCTATACAAGGATGGCCTGTACCCATGACGGTCACACAAGTGCGGAGTTTCCTAGGACTTGCTGGTTTCTATCGCCGTTTCATGAAGGACTTCAGCACCATTGCTGCACCATTGAATGAGCTTACAAAGAAGGGAGTGCCCTTTTCTTGGGGCAAAGCACAAGAGCACGCCTTCCATGTGCTGAAAGATAAGTTAACACATGCACCTCTACTCCAACTCCCTGATTTTAATAAGACTTTCGAGCTTGAATGTGATGCGAGTGGAATTGGATTGGGTGGTGTTTTGTTGCAAGAAGGCAAACCTGTTGCATACTTTAGTGAGAAATTGAGCGGGCCTATTCTTAATTATTCTACATATGATAAGGAATTATATGCTCTAGTGCGGACATTAGAAACATGGCAGCATTATTTGTGGCCCAAAGAATTTGTTATACATTCTGATCATGAATCTTTGAAGCATATTCGTAGTCAAGGAAAACTGAATCGTAGACATGCAAAATGGGTTGAATTTATTGAATCTTTTCCTTATGTTATCAAACACAAGAAAGGGAAAGATAATATCATTGCAGATGCATTGTCTAGGAGATATACTTTGCTGAATCAACTTGATTACAAGATCTTTGGGTTAGAAACAATTAAAGACCAATATGCTCATGATGCTGATTTTAAAGAAGTGCTACTGCATTGTAAAGATGGGAAAACGTGGAACAAATTCATCGTCAATGATGGGTTTGTGTTTAGAGCTAACAAGCTATGCATTCCAGCTAGCTCCGTTCGCTTGTTGTTGCTGCAGGAAGCGCATGGAGGTGGCTTGATGGGGCATTTTGGAGCGAAGAAGACGGAGGACATTCTTGCTGGTCATTTCTTTTGGCCAAAGATGCGACGAGACGTGGAGAGATTTGTTGCTCGCTGCACAACATGTCAAAAGGCTAAGTCCCGGTTGAATCCACACGGTTTGTATATGCCTCTTCCTGTTCCTAGTGCTCCTTGGGAGGATATTTCTATGGATTTTGTGTTGGGATTGCCACGAACTAGGAAAGGGCGAGATAGTGTTTTTGTGGTTGTGGATCGATTCTCTAAAATGGCACATTTCATACCATGTCATAAAACTGATGATGCTACAAATATTGCTGATTTGTTCTTTCGAGAAGTTGTTCGCTTGCATGGTGTGCCAAATACAATTGTTTCTGATCGTGATGCTAAATTTCTTAGCCATTTTTGGAGAACTTTATGGGCTAAATTGGGGACTAAGCTTTTATTTTCCACCACTTGTCACCCCAAACTGATGGTCAAACTGAAGTTGTGAATAGAACTTTGTCTACTATGTTAAGGACTATTTTAAAGAAGAATATTAAGATGTGGGAAGATTGTTTGCCTCATATTGAGTTTTCTTATAATCGTTCGCTGCATTCTACTACGAAGATGTGTCCCTTTGAGATTGTTTATGGCTTGTTACCACGTGCTCCTATTGATTTAATGCCATTGCCAAGTTCTGAAAAGTTGAATTTTGATGCTAAGCAACGTGCTGAATTGATGCTAAAACTACATGAAACCACTAAAGAAAACATAGAGCGCATGAATGCTAAGTACAAATTTGCTGGAGATAAAGGTAGAAGGGAATTGATTCTTGAACCTGGAGATTTGGTTTGGTTGCATTTGCGAAAGGATAGGTTTCCTGAATTAAGAAAATCTAAATTGATGCCTAGAGCGGATGGTCCTTTTAAAGTGATGCAACGAATAAATGAGAAATGCATATAAGCTTGATCTTCCTGCAGATTTTGGGGTTAGTCCCACATTTAACATTGCAGATTTGAAGCCTTATTTGGGTGAGGAAGATGAGCTTGAGTCGAGGACGACTCAAATTCAAGAAAGGGAGGATGATGAGGACATCAACACCGATCATACATCCACGCCGTCCACGTCGACAACTGCTGGTCCTATTACTCGTGCTCGTGCTCGAAAAGTTAATCATCAAGTGAGTTCCTTCTTGAGCTCTTGTCCATCCTGTTTAGATCTTGGAGACACGTGCACTCTTGTTTTGATTAGGAATCAAGGTGAAGACCGAAAGGGAAAAGGACTCGCGTAGGCTGGATTCGGACTGCAGCACACCTCCAACTTGTGACGGTCGCCACGGTTACATACGGAGTCGGATTGGGGTGATTCTGGACTTGTTGGAAAGCTAATAAAGTCTACTTTCATATGGATCTGACATTGTACTCATAACTGCTCAGAAGCGGCGTCAACAGTCCAAAAATCACCGAGAGGTCTATTCTGTCCAGGGTGCTGCGCCACCTTAAGTTAGCCCAATGGGCTTGTATCGTTTAGAGTCCAGTAGGGACGCGTCCTAGGGTTGGAGCACGACCCAAACTCTCTTGTGGTCGTCCTTCACACGTTATATACCCCTTAGCCGCCACCAGGAACACTCGGGTTTTGTTTAGATCAAGTTTAGCCATCGCTACTTGCTTGTAGGCGCGCGTGCTGATCCAGTCGCCCGTCTCCTTGTCTTTGGAACCCCACTCATAATAAGATTCAGTGTGAAACCTTCAATTTTATCTTGCAATTTCAGTGCTTGTTTCCTCGTTCTTGCTAGTTCTTCGATTGCTTGCAGGACGGGAGCCCTAGGGGCTGGTTGTCATACTCCACAAGATCGTGACGGCCTTGGGAAGTGGTGTATCGGTCGCTAAGGCGCAGTCTTGGAAGGCTGTAGTCGGGCCGTGAACGTCATCTCCATCCACCAATCGAGTTATCTCACGCTTCTCATCGAGAGATCGGCCACAAACCCTTGCGGGTTAATATCACTGCATCCAATGGCTGAACAACAGTGGTAAGGCAAAGGTAACGAGACTTGTGCGAATTGATTTTGCCATCGGATCATACAAAGATATTGTTGAATGTGATGTTGTGCCTATGCAAGCTTGTAATCTTCTGCTAGGTAGACCATGGCAATTTGATAGAGATTCGATGCATCATGGTAGATCAAATCAATATTCATTTCTATACCATGATCGAAAAATTGTGTTGCATCCTATGTCTCCTGAAGCTATTATGCAATCTGATGTTACTAAGGCTGCAAAAGCAAAGAGCGAGAGCAATAAAAATGACAAATCTGTTGTTGATGACAAAGATGAGATAAAATTGAAAGGACGTTGTATGCTTGCTACAAAATCTGATATTAATGAGTTCAATGCATCCACCTCTGTTGCTTATGCTTTGGTATGCAAGGATGCTTTGATTTCATTTGAGGATATGCAACGTTCTTTGCCCCCTGTTGCTGCTAACATTTTGCAGGAGTATTCTGATGTGTTCCCCATTGAGATACCAGCGGGGCTGCCACCAATACATGGGATTGAGCACCAAATTGATCTTATCCCTAGAGCATCTTTGCCAAACCGTGCCCCATACAGGACCAATCCGGAAGAAGCGAAGGAAATTCAGCGACAAGTGCAAGAACTACTAGACAAAGTTTATGTGCGTCAGTCTCTTAGTCCTTGTGCTGTTCCAGTGATTTTAGTGCCTAAGAAAGATGGAACATGGCGCATGTGTGTTGATTGTAGGGCTATTAATAATATCACCATTCGATATCGACACCCTATTCCACGATTAGATGATATGCTTGATGAATTGAGTGGTGTTGTTGTGTTTTCAAAGGTTGATTTGCGTAGTGGGTACCACCAGATTCGTATGAAATTGGGAGATGAATGGAAAACTGCTTTCAAAACTAAGTTCGGTCTATATGAGTGGTTAGTCATGCCTTTTGGGTTAACTATTGCACCTAGTACTTTCATAGATTAATGAACGAGGTTTTGCGTGCTTTCATTGGGAAATTTGTTGTCGTCTACTTTGATGATATACTGATTTATAGCAAATCCATGGATGAACACCTTGATCACTTACGTGCTGTTTTCAATGCTCTACGTGATGCACGTTTGTTTGGTAACCTTGAGAAGTGCACTTTCTGCACCAATCGAGTATCGTTTCTTGGCTATGTTGTCACTCCACAGGGGATTGAGGTTGATAAAGCCAAGGTGGAAGCTATACAAGGATGGCCTGTACCCATGATGGTCACACAAGTGCGGAGTTTCCTAGGACTTGCTGGTTTCTATCGCCGTTTCGTGAAGGACTTCAGCACCATTGCTGCACCATTGAATGAGCTTACAAAGAAGGGAGTGCCCTTTTCTTGGGGCAAAGCACAAGAGCACGCCTTCCATGTGCTGAAAGATAAGTTAACACATGCACCTCTACTCCAACTCTCTGATTTTAATAAGACTTTCGAGCTTGAATGTGATGCGAGTGGAATTGGATTGGGTGGTGTTTTGTTGCAAGAAGGCAAACCTGTTGCATACTTTAGTGAGAAATTGAGCGGGCCTATTCTTAATTATTCTACATATGATAAGGAATTATATGCTCTAGTGTGGACATTAGAAACATGGCAGCATTATTTGTGGCCCAAAGAATTTGTTATACATTCTGATCATGAATCTTTGAAGCATATTCGTAGTCAAGGAAAACTGAATCGTAAACATACAAAATAGGTTGAATTTATTGAATCTTTTCCTTATGTTATCAAACACAAGAAAGGGAAAGATAATATCATTGCAGATGCATTGTCTAGGAGATATACTTTGCTGAATCAACTTGATTACAAGATCTTTGGGTTAGAAACAATTAAAGACCGATATGCTCATGATGCTAATTTTAAAGAAGTGCTGCTGCATTGTAAAGATGGGAAAACGTGGAACAAATTCATCGTCAATGATGGGTTTGTGTTTAGAGCTAACAAGCTATGCATTCCAGCTAGCTTCGTTCGCTTGTTGTTGCTGCAGGAAGCGCATGGAGGTGGCTTGATGGGGCATTTTGGAGCGAAGAAGACGGAGGACATTATTGCTGGTCATTTCTTTTGGCCAAAGATGCGACGAGACGTGGAGAGATTTGTTGCTCGCTGCACAACATGTCAAAAGGCTAAGTCCCGGTTGAATCCACACGGTTTGTATATGCCTCTTCCTGTTCCTAGTGCTCCTTGGGAGGATATTTTTATGGATTTTGTGTTGGGATTACCACGAACTAGGAAAGGGCGAGATAGTGTTTTTGTGGTTGTGGATCGATTCTCTAAAATGGCACATTTCATACCATGTCATAAAACTGATGATGCTACAAATATTGCTGATTTATTCTTTCGAGAAGTTGTTCGCTTGCATGGTGTCCAAATACAATTGTTTCTGATCATGATGCTAAATTTCTTAGCCATTTTTGGAGAACTTTATGGGCTAAATTGGGGACTAAGCTTTTATTTTCCACCACTTGTCACCCCCAAACTGATGGTCAAACTGAAGTTGTGAATAGAACTTTGTCTACTATGTTAAGGACTATTTTAAAGAAGAATATTAAGATGTGGGAAGATTGTTTGCCTCATATTGAGTTTTCTTATAATCGTTCGCTGCATTCTACTACGAAGATGTGTCCCTTTGAGATTGTTTATGGCTTGTTACCACGTGCTCCTATTGATTTAATGCCATTGCCAAGTTCTGAAAAGTTGAATTTTGATGCTAAGCAACGTGCTGAATTGATGCTAAAACTACATGAAACCACTAAAGAAAACATAGAGCGCATGAATGCTAAGTACAAATTTGCTAGGGATAAAGGTGTAACAGAACCGACCAAATTATAAGAGCACAAGTACGAAAACAAGCACCGAAGCGCTCAAATTTTCAAACTTGAGCCCATATAATCCCGGTAGTCAATCGAAATCACGAAGGATTTCAAACCAAACTGCTTACAACCAGGATCGCATCATTCAACATACAACATCATACGATACATTTCGCAAGTAGTCCAGAAATAAGTTTACACCACGGAGTAGCAAATATTACAAACCAAGTTTGAAAGTAGCGGAAGCATAACACACACTAGTTAATTAAGTACTGCCAGTCTGGATGATCGACATCCCGCAAAAGCATGAGGAAAGTACATAAAGACGATCACGCCCTTGTGATCTAGTCATCATCACCCGCAGGGTGGAGACACGTCTTGCAGAAGCCCTGATAAAGCAT
Organism: Saccharum officinarum; assembly: GCA_020631735.1. Taxonomy (NCBI): domain Eukaryota; kingdom Viridiplantae; phylum Streptophyta; class Magnoliopsida; order Poales; family Poaceae; genus Saccharum; species Saccharum officinarum. Next base: position 30,133,397 of record CM036212.1, on the reverse strand, counting down.
GTCATCTGCAACAGGAGGGAATAAACCCTGAGTACTGGAATGTACTCAGCTAGACTTACCCGTCGAAAACCAGAAATAAAGTGACACCAAGGATTATGCAAGGCTTACACAAGAGGCTAGCTGACATAACATTTTTGCATAAAGGCATAAGTAATTGAAACTCTTATAACCTGTACTAGCAGTTATTTTTAGCATTTACCTGTCATCTATCTTAGCACCTGTACTAAACATACACTTGATTATAATCAAACAACATGATTATTATATCCATAGCAGGTATATCATTATGGCAACATTGTATCATTCCCTTAACCACCAGTTCATTTAATGAGTTCTACGTTGCCGCTGCTCAAGTCAAGTGCTCACTAACCGGGAGCGACGGCGATTCGAATCGAATTCCTATCCAGCTGGAGGGGTATTTCTAACACTCACCGAGTCACGCCTGGCGAAGGCTGCTCAGGTCATCTTTTGTACAGTTCAGGAATCGCGGGCCCGAATAATGTCGCGTCCCCAAGGGCGACACTCTGCCAGGTGATAGGGACTCTAACCCCCCTTGGTCTCACGCCAATGTCCCAAGCACATCCTTTCTCTCCTCCAAGATGCAACCTACCATTCGATTCCCGGCTTGAACCATACTACTCGACTTCGCGGTCGGAACGACTTATCCGGCCAACTAAGTGTTAGACTGCGTTCAACATGACTCAAGGACGTACAGCGAATCGGTCCTTAAACGACTCAGACGGGCATAGCTCCACACCCAAGACGTGAAGTGTCTTGCGGCTGTACTATCGAACTCCCGCCCGGTCTCAATTTCATTTTTAAGCATGGTTCCATCCACGATAGCCATAAAGCCACTCGTGACTCCTTCCTACATCTCGCGGATGACCGGAAATCACCCGACTTCTACCGTACTAAGCAGGGCTAAGCATTGACACGTGCCTACACCTAATATAGGATTCAGTACGATATCTGGACAAGGACAGGTATAATGCAACAAGTGTTTTCATATAACTCCTACAACTTAATGCAGTAAACAATTAACAGTACTCAAGATTAATTTATAAAACAGTAGGTTCAGCATGCACCGGGGCTTGCCTTTCAGAAAAGTTGAAGGCCGGTGGTCAGGGCACTCCGGCAAGTCTTCAACGGCGTCTCCTTCGCCTGCTGGATCCTCGGGCTCCCGCTGCTCCTGGTTCTCCTCCGGAATCACAGGCTCGAATTCGAGGAGTGTCACCCCCTCCGGTGCACCTATTGCATGAATGCACAATAAATACCATGGATGCATAAATGGGTGCAACATGCTCGGAATGAAATGCATTTCAGAATAAAATACTCTATTCAAGTTATTTTACTAGTACGTGCAAATCTCTTCTCTAGTAGAGAAGTACTCACCTAATCTACTTAACCTAAGATAAAGCTGCTCATCCTCAGTTAAGGCCCTAACACCTAACAAATACAAAAGTAGCATGTCTTAGGATATTACACCATATCAAACAGCAAAACACCACAGAAAGCATTCTGGACAGCAGCTACTTGTTTTTATCACAACTGAAGATTTACAATTCCAAAAGATATGATCTAAGACAATCTGGAAAGCCTAAGAAATGTACTACCATTCACTTTCAGACCTCAACTCCAAACTCCTAAGTTTTCCAGGTCAAACTTCACAAGTTCCAGAATCTGTCCTCTCCAAAACAGAGAGTAGCAGATTTTGGACTGCCACTTTAAACAACAATAACTCTCAAACTACTAAGCCAATTGCTTCCAAATTTTAACACAAGCTAGTTCATTAAGTTTACTCCAACTTTGGTATTTACAAGTTGTCCAGAAACCCTTTTTATCAAAGCCAAATTTAGAGTTACTACTTAGCTGTCCAGAAAACCTAAAATTACAAAGGTTAAATATTTATTGATGTAGCAAACATTCTCCAAAACCAAACTAATGCTACTACAAGTTCACAAATATCACAAAGACACCAGAAAGTAAGGTGTGCCCACCTAGAACATTTATTTAAACCCATTTCTTAATTTACTTAAGTAATTAAGTGAAATTTCAAACATATATATAAACTGCTCCTAAAATTCTACAAAAATTACAGGGACTCTTTGACCCAAAAGAGACCACAGTAAAAATTTGAACAAGTTTTATTCACAGAAACTCCTACACAAAATTCACAAGCTCATAAGGCTGATTTTTGCATAAATAGGAAACCCTATTGAAAAGTGTCAAACAACAGATTTCTTAATTTTTTTGGACACTCTAGGGTACCAAGACATTCTCCAAAAAGTTATATGAACATTGCACATGTAGAAAAATTACAAAAATTCATTTAAGTATTTCCTAGAATAACAAGATAGCATTATAACTTGGAAATTACTTAAGCACTGATGCCCAAATTTTTACCAGAGCTAGGACTAGCATAGAGTAACCTACCCATCAAATTTTATGATTTATGGAACACTACAGCTCAAGTTATAATTTTAACAAATTTGCATGCATTCCAAAACACATTTAAAGGATCTATTAAATTCTCCTAAAAATTAAACATCACATTCCAGATTTATATTTTTCTAAAATACTACACATCCTGTGGACCCTAATAAAATTTATCTCATGATTTTTGGATCACTAAAACCCTAGATTCCTATTTTTCCAACTAGTACAACAATCAGTATAAAAACAATAAAAATTCATTTTCACTTCGGACGATTGGGCCGGCCCGGAAACGAACTCGGCCCACAACGTTTTTCCCCGCGCGCTCGGCCCGCTCAGCGCCCCTGCCTGCGCGCGCGACGCTGACGGTGGGCCCCGCGGTCAGTGACCGAAACAGGGGAGCCGACACCCCGCGAGCTCCGGTGAGCTCGAGCTCGCCGGAGAAGGGCTCGCGCGGCTCACCGAACACGGCATCGTGCTCTCCGTCACCTGGCGCACTGCTTGGTACCCGTAGGATGAATGGGAATGGGGTGGAGAGGGCCTGCCACCGTGCGCGGCGGCCGGTGACCTCCGGTGGCGGCGCACCGTCGCCGGTGAAGAAGCATAGTGCGGTTTGGGCTCGGTACGAGCTTCACCGGGGCAAGGTGGTTCCGTTTTGCGAGTAAGGGGAGATGGAGACGGGCCCGAAGCACCCCGACCACGGTGAGGTCCCATGGCGGGCTCCGGCGACCCTTCGGAGGCGGAGAAGAAGATAATGCAGCTCACCTAGGGTCCAATCGTGGGTTTCGGTAGGTCCAGGGGGTGGAGGTGTCGAGGCGGAGGAACTGGCGAGCTCAGGCGGCCGGTGGTGTGGCGTGGCTCACGGTCGAGCTCGTCGGAGAAGAAAGGGGAATGGCGGCTCGGTTCTTTCCCTTTTGCAACGAGAGGGAAGGAGGAGGAGGAAATGGACGGGTGAGGTCGGAGCGACAGCGGAGATGCCCTTCATGCGCTCGGCAGCTGGCCAAGGCGCCAGGTCGCGCGCGGCGCGTGGAGGACACGCGGCGGTGTTCTTCTGCCGGGGCGCCACGTTCAGTTTTCTGAAGTTCTGAATCGCGGTTTCAGTCAAGCCGAGCCTGACAGCGTGACTTTGGCAACCTGTAACTCCCAATCTAGGCCGATCTAGTACAATCCGTAATTAGTAAAGTTGTAGAGGTACATATCGTCTACAAAATTGTCCACTAGAGCTCGAGCTGATTCGGTCTATAATGGAAACTACATGGTCTCAAAGTAGTGCTCGGTGAAACTGAAACCGGGTTCAGTTAATGATACCGCCTGACAGCTCATGTTCATGGCACGATATCTCTTGAACCATTGAGAACCAGGCTTGGGTGATATTGACAAAGTTGTAGGGCTACATGTGATCTACAAGTTTGTCAATATGAGTGAAGGCTGGTTTGGCTTGGTTTGCAAACTACAAGCTCCTAGAGTAGGCATCAGTGAAACTGTAAGGTCCAATTCCAGACTTAGAAAAATTCTAAGTCCTGGGATTACACCACTAGCTTACTTGTGGGCCACTTTTGAGCATGTTGTGGTCATTTTCATGAGATGGTCATATTGAGACTTTTGTTCCCATGAATTTCTTTACAACTTTGCTTAAGGGTGCTCTTCCATGCAAGTCTCTAAATTAGACTTTCTAATTGGTCAAACTAGAGCATTCTATGGTCAATTGGGGGTCAAACTTGTCTTGGAGGGCAATTTTGTAATTTTGGTCAACATGAACCTTGTTGCAAATGTTACCCTAAGTATAACTAAGGTGTTGTAGGTCATGATTGGCTACCTTACCTTTTTGTTACACCAACTATCAAGTACTTCATGAAATAATCAAACAAACCCTAATATAATCACATGTGTTGCATCACATAAAATAACAAACATGAATGATGCATGCTTATGCTTATGCCATGCAAATGCAATGCAATTAAGGACTAAACACTTGAAGTGTTACAGCCCTCCCCCTTATAAAAATCTCGTCCCGAGATTTGGAAAGCGTACCATTTTTCATAGAATTCTTTATAACCATCCCGCAAATAATCCTCCCGTTCCCACGTAGCATCACTCTCACTTCCCTGATTACTCCACATCACTTTGTACCACTTAACCACTTTGCTTCTAGTTACTCGTTCCTGAGTATCGATCACTCGGACTGGCTTTTCTTCATAGGTTAGGTCGGATTCCAGTCTGATATCACCTAAAGGAACTTGTTCCTCAGGAACTCGAAGACACTTTTTAAGCTGAGATACATGGAAAACGTTGAATATGGCTCTCATCTCAGGAGGCAACTGGATTTTGTACGCAACAGCTCCACTCTTGCCTATGATCTGGAAAGGACCCACGTATCTTGGTGCAAGTTTCCGCTTAACACCAAAACGTTGGACACTTTTCATTGGAGAAACTTTCAAATACACGAAGTCTCCAACTTCAAACTCGAGTGGTTTTCTACGACGATCAGCATAGCTTTTCTGTCTCGCTTGTGCTGCAGCCATGTGTTTCTGGATGGTACGGACTTGTTCCTCGGCTTCCTGGACAAAATCAATGCCATAATACCTTCTTTCCCAGCTTCTACCCAGTTTAGTGGAGTTCGACACTTTCGACCGTACAAAGCTTCGAATGGGGCCATCTTAATACTCTCTTGATAACTGTTATTGTACGAGAATTCGGCTAAAGGTAACCATTTTTCCCAAGAACCCTTGGATGAAATGACGCATGCTCGCAACAGATCTTCCAAGATTTGGTTAACTCGTTCTGTCTGACCCGATGTCTGGGGGTGATAAGCAGAGCTTCTCACTAACTTGGTTCCCAGAAGGTGATGCAAATGCTCCCAAAAGCGAGCAGTGAACTGGGGACCACGGTCAGATATGATAGTACGAGGTATCCCATGAAGCCGGACTATCTGATTGAAGTACAACTCAGCATAGTCAGTGGGACGATAGTCCACTCTAACTGGAATGAAGTGAGCTGATTTGGTCAAACGATCCACAATTACCCAGATGGAATTATGATTTTTGACAGTAGGAGGAAGACCGACAATGAAATCCATACTTATCTCTTCCCATTTCCAGCCTGGAATGGAAAGTGGCTGAAGTAGCCCAGCTTTCATGTGCACAACTTTAACTCTGCAACAGGTGTCACATCTAGCAACATATGCAGCTATCTCTTTCCGCATCTTGGTCCACCAATAAAGCGGTTTCAAATCATAATACATCTTATTGCTGCCAGGATGGATGGACAACTTAGAGGAGTGTGCTTCAGACATAATATCATTTCGAAGCTCTCGGTCCTTAGGTACCACTAACCTATCCTTAAACCACAGCACACCTTCGTCATCTAACCTGAAATGCTTAGTCTCTCCTTCATTCATCTTCCGTTTTATGTGAAAGATACCCGGGTCAGTCTTTTGGAGCTCAATGATTCTATTCCTGAGAGTACCACTGACAGTGATGTTGTACAGGACTGCCGGATGTAACAGGCGAGATTGGTAAAAATCAGTTTCAATTAAGGAATGGCAATGAGACTTACGGCTTAAAGCGTCCGCAACCACATTTGCCTTGCCTGGGTGATAGTGTACTTGAAGATTATAATCTTTAATCAACTCGAGCCATCTTCTCTGACGCATATTTAGCTCGGGTTGAGTGAAGATGTATTTGAGGCTTTTATGATCGGTGTAGATATTGCAGACATTTCCCAGCAGATAATGCCGCCATACTTTCAAAGCATGAACAACTGCAGCCAGTTCTAAGTCATGCGTTGGATAATTCACCTCATGCTTCCGAAGTTGTCGAGAAGTATATGCAATTACTCGGCCTTCCTGCATCAACACACCTCCCAAACCTATGCCTGAGGCATCACAATAAACATCAAATGGTTTCTCGATATCCGGTTGTGCCAAAACCGGAGCTGAGGTTAGGAGGGTTCGCAGTTGGTGAAAAGCCGCATCACACTCAGGAGTCCAGACAAACCTGGTGTCTTTTTGCAGCAACCGAGTCATTGGCTTGGCTATTTTAGAGAAATCCGGGATGAAGCGACGATAATAGCCAGCCAAACCAAGAAAACTCCGGACCTCGTGAACCGAGATAGGAGCCTTCCAGTTCAGTACTTCCTGTACCTTGGCGGGGTCCACCATAATTCCTCCATCGGACAACACATGCCCAAGGAAAGGTACTTCACGAAGCCAGAATTCGCACTTACTGAACTTTGCATATAGTTGATGTTCACGCAGTCTTGTGAGGACTATACGCAGATGTTCAGCGTGATCCTCCTCATTCACAGAATATACCAGGATGTCATCAATAAATACCACCACAAACTTGTCCAATTCAGGCATAAACACCGAATTCATCAAGTACATGAAGTGTGCGGGGGCATTTGTCAAGCCGAAAGACATAACAAGATACTCATAAAGACCGTATCTGGTAGAAAAGGCTGTCTTTGGAACATCTTCCGGGCGGATTTTAATTTGATGGTAGCCAGATCTTAGATCGATCTTGGAGAAAACTTTAGCTTTAGACAACTGATCGAACAAGATGTCGATACGCGGTAGAGGATACTTATTCTTAACAGTGACCGCGTTCAGAGGTCTGTAGTCCACGCACATCCGCAAGGTTTGATCCTTCTTCTTTACAAAGATAGCAGGGCATCCCCACGGCGATGAACTAGGACGAATCAACCCTTTCTTCAAAAGTTCATTCAATTGCACCTTAAGTTCAGCTAGTTCATTTGGAGGCATCCTATAGGGTCTCCTAGAGATGGGTGCCGTGCCAGGCAACAACTCAATTTTAAACTCCACATCCCGATCCGGAGGGAGTCCCGGCAAATCATCGGGAAAAACGTCCGGAAACTCATTTACTACTGGAATTTCGGCCAACGCCTTTGCTTGCACAGCATGAATTTCCCCCGACAATTCAACCTTTCTGGGAAGTTGTACTAGAAAACCTTTTTGATCTGTAGGATCTCTGAGCATAACTACCCGAGCGGATGTGTCAATGAGTACCCCGTTCTGACTCATCCAATTCATGCCCAAGATAACATCTATGTCTAAACCAGGTAAAACCAATAGGGCAAGCGAATAACTTCGCCCTTCTATCTCAAACTTAAGGTTCCCCACTACTTTGTTTGTGGAAATATTCCCACTTGCAGCACTAATACAATAACCCACACCTTCAACAGTATGCAACTTGTGTGCAAATTTAGATGCAAACTTAGGACTGATAAAGGAATGCGAAGCACCTGAATCAAAAAGTACCACTGCGGGGTGTTGGTCAACTAGAAACTTACCAGCGGTGACCACCTCACCAGATGGAATTTCCTCAATGCTGTTATAATGGGCGTGTCCCTGACGACTACCTTGGTTGACATTTTTCTTAGGGTACGGACAGTTCCTGGACCAATGGCCTGGCTTGTTACAGTTCCAGCAAGGCATGTTGCTAGGAGGAACACTGGAGCTGCCTTGGCCCGCATTACTCTTTGGCAGAGCCACTGTATATGCCTTACGAAACCCAGTCTTTGCAGCAGGCTTTTTCTGCGGCGGACGGAACTTTGTATTCTGAGCAGGAGGGCGAGGGGAAGACCTCGGTGCCGCTGAGGCCTTGACTGAGAAGCACTTGCCTCAAGGGCCCTTTACGGCTCTTAGAGGCAGAATAAATAGTATTGTTGTTCTCCTGGGTCAAAGCATCGCTGATGAAATCATTGAAAGTAGTACATTTGCTAGTGCCCATAGTTTTCATCAGTTTTGGGCCGAGGCCCCTTTTGAAGCTAGCAATCTTTTTGGCATCGGTATCCACAAACTCAGTGGCATACCTTGCCAGGTTGTTGAAGGACTGCAAGTATTCAGTCAGGCTTTTGTTTCCTTGCGACAGCCTCATAAACTCTGTGTGCTTGATTGCCATAAGACCTGGAGGAATATAATTCCCCGGAATGCCGCCTTAAACTGATCCCAAGCAATCGGGACATTGGCAGGCAGTGTGGAACGATAGTGGCTCCACCAAATACCCGCTGGACCATGCAACTGATGGAAGCATACTCAGTTTTCAGCTCATCAGTCAGGCGTAGCAGACGAAACTTTTGCTCAATAGTATTTAACCACTCATCAGCTTGCAGTGGTTCTTCCGCTTCCTTGAAGAGCGGGGGCTTAGTATCCAGAAAGTCCTTGAAATCACTGTACTGATTTGGCTCTGGGCCCTGGCGGCCAGGACGAACCTCCCGGTTAGCCAGCTGGCGCATAGCATCCGCCAACATGCGCTGCCCTTCGACCACTGTCTGCATCAACTCGGCCGGAGTGGGTGGTGGCGGAGGGGGTGGCTGTTCCTCATCCTCATTGCCACGACCCCGACGAAGATTGTACGACATCTGCAAAATGCATAGCCAATGAGCACTGACGATGTGGGAAACTTGTAGATGAATTATTGTAAATATGTCAAACTGACTTCATGAAATAGACTTCTCATAATAATTAAGGCACAATAATTCACCACAACCGCACAATCCATTCAAGCGCATCATTTGACGAGATCATACTTGGTAATCCAACAAGATGCTCTTTGATGAAGGCTTACTCACAGGGAGCACACGGTTACCGGACCGTTTACGTTGCTATCTACGTGATTTTTGACCTTTTGCACGGTACTTGGATTCGATCTCAAGATTTTTAGTTGACTGTGAAAGGCTACTTCAAACTGACCACAAAGAGACTTCTCAATGAAGAGTTCCATGGTGGATCATGACTAGCCACCTCGATACCTGCGCGTGCCAAGCAGCACAGCCTTATGTCGCGCGCCATAGGAGGCTCTCGGTTTCGTCGCGGCACCGAAGGGTGCTAATCGTGACACCATCATCGAACGCAACATAATAAGACATCAAGTTGTGATCGAAATTAACAGGTTCAAACTACATTCAGGAAACATACGGTTCAACCTTACATCCCAAAGTCAAGTTATTACAAGGCCTCACTCCTTCACAGGGAGGGCACAAAAGACGATCCTAACATTAAAGGCACGTGATGACTACTCTAAGCATCATCCTCCGAGTCGGTGTCATGGATCTCCCCGCCGTCCTCATCACTGACAGGCTCTAACTCCTCGTCTTCTTCTTCTTCTGGCTCTTCCTCTGGTGCTTCTGCAGGTGGGGCATCCTGTGGTCCATCAACCTCCACTTCATCATCATCCTCAGCCATGAAGATTCCCGAACCCATGTCCTCATCGACGTTGTTGTTTCGAGGCAGCAGGGGATTAAGCTCGTTGTTCAGGCGGTGCACTTCTTCATGAAGATTATCATTGTATTCTTCAGCGTTCTCCAACTGTTGCTCGAGCTCAAACTGACGAGCTCTCAGAACGTTCTCCTCGTGCCAGGCTTCATCCCTCTGTTCCATCACACGGACCAACATGCGTTGACAGTTGCGGTTTGCCACTGTCAACCTCTGGACTGCAAGCGTTTCTTGATCACGATCATGAATCACTTGTTCCAGTTGTTGCCGTGCTGCATTCCTGGCAGCAGTCACTTCAGCCAACTCTGCCCTCAGCCTTTCCACCTCAGTAGGCTCAGGGCGGGGCTCACGTGGAGCGAGCTGGTGACGCGGTGCCCTGCCCCCAGTGGACTTACGAGCGGTCCTCTTGGTACGTGCCATCTGTAGCAACAAGATAAGATACGACTTAAAGTGAGGATCATTTAGGGGATACGAAATTTACTTTAGTCGGGAGTACAGAAATTTTTAAGGAGGGAGTAAATGATATGTATGATATATTTAAACATGATGCATGCACGTTCCGTACGCCCTCTCACCTTAGTAGAAACCTAAAGTTTAACGCTAGGCGGTGGCATACATACGTTCTCTCATATAAGCGAAACTATCGGTCTACTCGTTACGCTGTTAGTGTACCTGCAGAAAATTTCATTGCAGCCCAACAATTCCCAATATATGCACACAAGAAAGCAGTAATTTAAATACTTTCCATATACACATCCCCAGATGTATATACTTCAGTATCAAAGCTACCCGATAATAAGGTTCCCACAATTAAGTGCTTACATAATTACATGGTTTAAACACGTAAGTATGCAAGTCACCAAAACTACTCTCCCCTAGACCGCCGGTTGGACGATCATGCTCTCACAACTCACACTTACCAGAGCGTCGAGGTAATTGATCCATACATTACCACCCAAGTGGATGGCATCCATACAATTTCACGCCGTATGGACGACGAAACAGAAACAAACAAGGCCCCCAAGTTAGTCTTTATAATAAGCCACCTAAGAGTCCTTATTTGGGCTAAGGGTTGTGATCACTGGCATACCTATAAAATAATTTTTAGAGTTTAACCCTTTTCGCAAACAAATACTTTTGTTTTTAATTACCCGTAAGATGTGTTTAATGTTGAATTATGCTCCGGTACCAGCTGTAACAGAACCGACCAAATTATAAGAGCACAAGTACGAAAACAAGCACCGAAGCGCTCAAATTTTCAAACTTGAGCCCATATAATCCCGGTAGTCAATCGAAATCACGAAGGATTTCAAACCAAACTGCTTACAACCAGGATCGCATCATTCAACATACAACATCATACGTTACATTTCACAAGTAGTCTGAAATAAGTTTACACCACGGAGTAGCAAATATTACAAACCAAGTTTGAAAGTAGCGGAAGCATAACACACACTAGTTAATTAAATACTGCCAGTCTGGATGATCGACATCCCGCAAAAGCATGAGGAAAGTACATAAAGACGATCACGCCCTTGTGATCTAGTCATCATCACCCGCAGGGTGGAGACACGTCTTGCAGAATCCCTGATAAAGCATGTCATCTGCAACAGGAGGGAATAAACCCTGAGTACTGGAATGTACTCAGCTAGACTTACCCGTCGAAAACCAGAAATAAAGTGACACCAAGGATTATGCAAGGCTTACACAAGAGGCTAGCTGACATAACATTTTTGCATAAAGGCATAAGTAATTGAAACTCTTATAACCTGTACTAGCAGTTATTTTTAGCATTTACCTGTCATCTATCTTAGCACCTGTACTAAACATACACTTGATTATAATCAAACAACATGATTATTATATCCATAGCAGGTATATCATTATGGCAACATTGTATCATTCCCTTAACCACCAGTTCATTTAATGAGTTCTACGTTGCCGCTGCTCAAGTCAAGTGCTCACTAACCGGGAGCGACGGCGATTCGAATCGAATTCCTATCCAGCTGGAGGGGTATTTCTAACACTCACCGAGTCACGCCTGGCGAAGGCTGCTCAGGTCATCTTTTGTACAGTTCAGGAATCGCGGGCCCGAATAATGTCGCGTCCCCAAGGGCGACACTCTGCCAGGTGATAGGGACTCTAACCCCCCCTGGTCTCACGCCAATGTCCCCAAGCACATCCTTTCTCTCCTCCAAGATGCAACCTACCATTCGATTCCCGGCCTGAACCATACTACTCGACTTCGCGGTCGGAACGACTTATCCGGCCAACTAAGTGTTAGACTGCGTTCAACATGACTCAAGGACGTACAGCGAATCGGTCCTTAAACGACTCAGACGGGCATAGCTCCACACCCAAGACGTGAAGTGTCTTGCGGCTGTACTATCGAACTCCCGCCCGGTCTCAATTTCATTTTTAAGCATGGTTCCATCCACGATAGCCATAAAGCCACTCGTGACTCCTTCCTACATCTCGCGGATGACCGGAAATCACCCGACTTCTACCGTACTAAGCAGGGCTAAGCATTGACACGTGCCTACACCTAATATAGGATTCAGTACGATATCTGGACAAGGACAGGTATAATGCAACAAGTGTTTTCATATAACTCCTACAACTTAATGCAGTAAACAATTAACAGTACTCAAGATTAATTTATAAAACAGTAGGTTCAGCATGCACCGGGGCTTGCCTTTCAGAAAAGTTGAAGGCCGGTGGTCAGGGCACTCCGGCAAGTCTTCAACGGCGTCTCCTTCGCCTGCTGGATCCTCGGGCTCCTGCTGCTCCTGGTTCTCCTCCGGAATCACAGGCTCGAATTCGAGGAGTGTCACCCCCTCCGGTGCACCTATTGCATGAATGCACAATAAATACCATGGATGCATAAATGGGTGCAACATGCTCGGAATGAAATGCATTTCAGAATAAAATACTCTATTCAAGTTATTTTACTAGTACGTGCAAATCTCTTCTCTAGTAGAGAAGTACTCACCTAATCTACTTAACCTAAGATAAAGCTGCTCATCCTCAGTTAAGGCCCTAACACCTAACAAATACAAAAGTAGCATGTCTTAGGATATTACACCATATCAAACAGCAAAACACCACAGAAAGCATTCTGGACAGCAGCTACTTGTTTTTATCACAACTGAAGATTTACAATTCCAAAAGATATGATCTAAGACAATCTGGAAAGCCTAAGAAATGTACTACCATTCACTTTCAGACCTCAACTCCAAACTCCTAAGTTTTCCAGGTCAAACTTCACAAGTTCCAGAATCTGTCCTCTCCAAAACAGAGAGTAGCAGATTTTGGACTGCCACTTTAAACAACAATAACTCTCAAACTACTAAGCCAATTGCTTCCAAATTTTAACACAAGCTAGTTCATTAAGTTTACTCCAACTTTGGTATTTACAAGTTGTCCAGAAACCCTTTTTATCAAAGCCAAATTTAGAGTTACTACTTAGCTGTCCAGAAAACCTAAAATTACAAAGGTTAAATATTTATTGATGTAGCAAACATTCTCCAAAACCAAACTAATGCTACTACAAGTTCACAAATATCACAAAGACACCAGAAAGTAAGGTGTGCCCACCTAGAACATTTATTTAAACCCATTTCTTAATTTACTTAAGTAATTAAGTGAAATTTCAAACATATATATAAACTGCTCCTAAAATTCTACAAAAATTACAGGGGACTCTTTGACCCAAAAAGAGACCACAGTAAAAATTTGAACAAGTTTTATTCACAGAAACTCCCTACACAAAATTCACAAGCTCATAAGGCTGATTTTTGCATAAATAGGAAACCCTATTGAAAAGTGTCAAACAACAGATTTCTTAATTTTTTTGGACACTCTAGGGTACCAAGACATTCTCCAAAAAGTTATATGAACATTGCACATGTAGAAAAATTACAAAAATTCATTTAAGTATTTCCTAGAATAACAAGATAGCATTATAACTTGGAAATTACTTAAGCACTGATGCCCAAATTTTTACCAGAGCTAGGACTAGCATAGAGTAACCTACCCATCAAATTTTATGATTTATGGAACACTACAGCTCAAGTTATAATTTTAACAAATTTGCATGCATTCCAAAACACATTTAAAGGATCTATTAAATTCTCCTAAAAATTAAACATCACATTCCAGATTTATATTTTTCTAAAATACTACACATCCTGTGGACCCTAATAAAATTTATCTCATGATTTTTGGATCACTAAAACCCTAGATTCCTATTTTTCCAACTAGTACAACAATCAGTATAAAAACAATAAAAATTCATTTTCACTTCGGACGATTGGGCCGGCCCGGAAACGAACTCGGCCCACAACGTTTTTCCCCGCGCGCTCGGCCCGCTCAGCGCCCCTGCCTGCGCGCGCGACGCTGACGGTGGGCCCCCGCGGTCAGTGACCGAAACAGGGGAGCCGACACCCCGCGAGCTCCGGTGAGCTCGAGCTCGCCGGAGAAGGGCTCGCGCGGCTCACCGAACACGGCATCGTGCTCTCCGTCACCTGGCGCACTGCTTGGTACCCGTAGGATGAATGGGAATGGGGTGGAGAGGGCCTGCCACCGTGCGCGGCGGCCGGTGACCTCCGGTGGCGGCGCACCGTCGCCGGTGAAGAAGCATAGTGCGGTTTGGGCTCGGTACGAGCTTCACCGGGGCAAGGTGGTTCCGTTTTGCGAGTAAGGGGAGATGGAGACGGGCCCGAAGCACCCCGACCACGGTGAGGTCCCATGGCGGGCTCCGGCGACCCTTCGGAGGCGGAGAAGAAGATAATGCAGCTCACCTAGGGTCCAATCGTGGGTTTCGGTAGGTCCAGGGGGTGGAGAGTGTCGAGGCGGAGGAACTGGCGAGCTCAGGCGGCCGGTGGTGTGGCGTGGCTCACGGTCGAGCTCGTCGGAGAAGAAAGGGGAATGGCGGCTCGGTTCTTTCCCTTTTGCAACCGAGAGGGAAGGAGGAGGAGGAAATGGACGGGTGAGGTCGGAGCGACAGCGGAGATGCCCTTCATGCGCTCGGCAGCTGGCCAAGGCGCCAGGTCGCGCGCGGCGCGTGGAGGACACGCGGCGGTGTTCTTCTGCCGGGGCGCCACGTTCAGTTTTCTGAAGTTCTGAATCGCGGTTTCAGTCAAGCCGAGCCTGACAGCGTGACTTTGGCAACCTGTAACTCCCAATCTAGGCCGATCTAGTACAATCCGTAATTAGTAAAGTTGTAGAGGTACATATCGTCTACAAAATTGTCCACTAGAGCTCGAGCTGATTCGGTCTATAATGGAAACTACATGGTCTCAAAGTAGTGCTCGGTGAAACTGAAACCGGGTTCAGTTAATGATACCGCCTGACAGCTCATGTTCATGGCACGATATCTCTTGAACCATTGAGAACCAGGCTTGGGTGATATTGACAAAGTTGTAGGGCTACATGTGATCTACAAGTTTGTCAATATGAGTGAAGGCTGGTTTGGCTTGGTTTGCAAACTACAAGCTCCTAGAGTAGGCATCAGTGAAATTGTAAGGTCCAATTCCAGACTTAGAAAAATTCTAAGTCCTGGGATTACACCACTAGCTTACTTGTGGGCCACTTTTGAGCATGTTGTGGTCATTTTCATGAGATGGTCATATTGAGACTTTTGTTCCCCATGAATTTCTTTATAACTTTGCTTAAGGGTGCTCTTCCATGCAAAGTCTCTAAATTAGACTTTCTAATTGGTCAAACTAGAGCCTTCTATGGTCAATTGGGGGTCAAACTTGTCTTGGAGGGTAATTTTGTAATTTTGGTCAACCTGAACTTTGTTCCAATTGTTACCCTAAGTATAACTAAGGTGTTGTAGGTCATGATTGGCTACCTTACCTTTTTGTTACACCAACTATCAAGTACTTCATGAAATAATCAAACAAACCCTAATATAATCACATGTGTTGCATCACATAAAATAACAAACATGAATGATGCATGCTTATGCTTATGCCATGCAAATGCAATGCAATTAAGGACTAAACACTTGAAGTGTTACAAAAGGTAGAAGGGAATTGATTCTTGAACCTGGAGATTTGGTTTGGTTGCATTTGCGAAAGGATAGGTTTCCTGAATTAAGAAAATCTAAATTGATGCCTAGAGCGGATGGTCCTTTTAAAGTGATGCAACGAATAAATGAGAATGCATATAAGCTTGATCTTCCTGCAGATTTTGGGGTTAGTCCCACATTTAACATTGCAGATTTGAAGCCTTATTTGGGTGAGGAAGATGAGCTTCAGTCGAGGACGACTCAAATTCAAGAAAGGGAGGATGATGAGGACATCAACACCGATCATACATCCACGCCGTCCACGCCGACAACTGCTGGTCCTATTACTCGTGCTCGTGCTCGAAAAGTTAATCATCAAGTGAGTTCCTTCTTGAGCTCTTGTCCATCCTGTTTAGATCTTGGAGACACGTGCACTCTTGTTTTGATTAGGAATCAAGGAGGGACCGAAAGGGAAAAGGACTCGCGTAGGCTGGATTCGGACTACAGCACACCTCCAACTTGCGATGGTCGCCACGGTTACATATGGAGTCGGATTGGGGTGATTCTGGACTTGTTGGAAAGCTAATAAAGTCTACTTTCATATGGATCTGACATCGTACTCATACCTGCTCAGAAGCGGCGTCAACAGTCCAAAAATCACCGAGAGGTCTATTCTGTCCAGGGTGCTGCGCCACCTTAAGATAGCCCAATGGGCTTGTATCGTTTAGAGTCCAGTAGGGACACGTCCTAGGTTGGAGCACGACCCAAACTCTCTTATGGTCGTCCTCCACACGTTATATACCCCTTAGCCGCCACTAGGAACACTCGGGTTTTGTTTAGATCAAGTTTAGCCATCGCTACTTGCTTGTAGGTGCGCGTGCTGATCCAGTCGCCCGTCTCCTTGTCTTCGGAACCCCACTCATAATAAGATTCAGTGTGAAACCTTCAATTTTATCTTGCAATTTTAGTGCGTGTTTCCTCGTTCTTGCTAGTTCTTCGATTGCTTGTAGGACGGGAGCCCTAGGGGCTGGTTGTCATACTCCACAAGATCGTGACGGCCTTAGGAAGTGGTGTATCGGTCGCTAAGGCGCAGTCTTGGAAGGCTGTAGTCGGGCCGTGAACGTCATCTCCATCCACCAATCGAGTTATCTCATGCTTCTCATCGAAAGATCGACCAGAAACCCTTGCGGGTTCATATCAGTACGTTTGACACAAACTGTGCTTTTATCTTGTGTCAAGATTAGCACTATCTCCAAACGGACCGAATCTAGCTTCTACTTTAGCCTCGGCACCTAGTAGTACCATCGGGTATATCCAAAATGATTTCAGAGTAGATGGTATGATTGATGCAAACCATGCACTTATCTTGCATTGATACTAACATTGTCTCTAAAAGGACATGAAAGGAGATTCCATATGACCCACATCACCTAGAAGTTCTATAGAGTGTGTCCAAAACGATTTTTGAGCTAGTGGTACATTCGGCCCAAACCGTGCAACTATCTTGGGTCAAGATTAGCACTATCTCTAGCCAGACTGAAATGTGCATCTACTTAAGCCTCGTCACCTAGTAGTACCACCAAGTGCATCCAAAATGATTTCCTAGCCTATGGTTCATTCGACGCAAAACCGTGCACGTATCTTGCACCGACACTAACACTATCTCTAAACGGACTGAAACGAGATTCCACACGACCCACGTCACTTAGGAGTTCCATCGGGTGCATCCAAACCTATTTATGAGATTATGGTACGTTCAGTGCAAACCGTGCACCTATCTTGCGTCAAGATTAGCACTACCACCAAACGGACTGAATAGAGCTCCACCCGAGCCTCGTCACCGAGGAGTACCATCAGGTGCATCTAAAACGATTTATGAGCCTATGGTACGTTTAACGCAAACCGAGCACCCATCTTGCACCAATGCTAACACTGTCTCCAAACAGATCAAAACGACATTCCACATGACCCACGTCACCAAGGAGTTCCATCACGTGCGTCTAAAATGATTTCTGAGCCTGTGGTATGTTCGGCACAAACCGTGCACCTATCTTGCATCAAGATTAGCACTATATCCAAACTAACCGAATCGAGCTTCCACTTGAGCCTCGTCACCTAGGAGTACCATTAGGTGTGTCCAAAACAATTTCTAAGTCAATAGAACGTTCGGTGCAAACCGTGCACCTATCTTGCACCGACACTAACATTATCTCCAACCGGACTGAAATGAGATTCCACATGACCCACATCACTTAGGAGTTCCATTGGGTGCGTCCAAAACTATTTATGATCCTATGGTACGTTCAGTGCAAACCATGCACCTATCTTGCATCAAGATTAGCATAATCTTCAAATGGACCGAAGCGAGCTTCCACTTGAGCCTCGTCACGTAGGAGAACCATCGAATGCATCTAAGATGATTTATGAGCCTATGATACATTTGACGCAAACCGAGCACCTATCTTGCACCGACGCTAACACTATCTCAAAAATGGATCGAAATGAGATTCTACATGACCTATGTCACCAAGGAGTTCCATCGAGTGCGTCTAAAATGATTTCCAAGCCAGTGGTACATTCGGCGCAAACCATGCACCTATCTTGCGTCAAGATTAGCACTATCTCCAAACGGATCAAATCAAGCTTCCACTTGAGCCTCACACCTATGAGTACCATTCTATGTGTATAAAATGATTTCTGAGCCTAACGGACCAAAATGAGACACCAAATGACCTAGGTCACCTAGGTGTTCTATCAGGTGTGTCCAAAATGAATTTCGAGCCTGTGGTACATTCAGCGTAAACTGTACACCTCTCATGCGTCAAGAATAGCACTATCTCCAAACGGAACGAAACAAGCATCCACTTGAGCCTCTTCACCTAGGAGTACCATTGGGTGCTTCCAAAACGATTTCTGAGCCTATGGTACATTTGGCGAAAACTTTGCACCTATCTTACATCGACACTAACACTGTCTCCAAACGGACTGAACCAAGAATCCACATGGCCAACGTCACCTAGGAGATTCATCGGGTGCATCCAAAACAATTTCCAAGCCTATGGTATGTTTGACACAAACTGTGCACCTATCTTGGATCAAGATTAACACTATCTCCAAGCGGACCCAATCGAGCTTTCACTCTAGCCTCGTCACCTAGGAGTGCCATCATGTGCGTCCAAAATAATTTATGAGCCTATGGTACATTTGGCGTAAATCGTGCACCTGTCTAACACTATTTCCAAAAGGATCAAAATGAGATTCCACATGAGCCACGTCACCTAGGAGTTCTATCGGGTGTGTCTAAAATGATTTTTGTGCCTGTGGTATCTTTGGTGCAAATTGTGCACCTATCTTGCGTCAAGATTAGCACAATCTCCAAATGGACCGAATCCCGCTTCCACTTGAGCCTCGTCACCAAGGTATACCATCGGGTGCATCCAAAATGATTTCTGAGCCGATGGTACATTTGGTGCAAACATTGCACCTATCCTACACTGATACTAACACTATCTCTAAATGGACCAAAAGGAGATTCCAGATGTCCCACGTCCCCTACGAGTTCTATCGAGTGCGTCCAAAATGATTTTTGAACCAGTGGTACATTTGTCGCAAACCGTGCACCTATCTTGCGTCAATATTTGCAATATCTCCAACCAGACCGAAACGTGCATCTACTTGAGCCTCGTCACCTAGGAGTACCATCGGGTGCGTCCAAACTGATTTCTAAGCCTATGGTACATTTGGCGCAAACCGTGCACCTATCTTGCACCGACACCAACATTATCTCTAAACGGACCGAAACGAGATTCCACATGACTCACGTCACCTTGGAGTTCCATCGGGTGCCTTCAAATCTATTTCCGAGCCTACTGTACGTTCGACGCAAACTGTGCACCAATCTTACATGAAGAGTAGCACTATCTCCAAACAGACCAAACCGAACTTCCACTTGAGCCTCGTCACCTAGGAGTCCCATCGAGTGCGTCCAAAAGGATTTCTGAGCCTATGGTACGTTTGGTGCAAACCGTGCACCCATCATGCACTAACACTAACACTGTCTTGAAATGGACTGAAACGAGATTCCACATGACCCACGTCACCTAGGAGTTCCATCGGGTGCGTCCAAAACAATTTCTGAGCCTATGGTACGTTCGGCGCAAACCATACACCTATCTTGCGTCAAGATTGGCACTATCTCCAAACAGAATGAATCGAGCTTCCACTTGAGCCTTGTCACCTAGAAGTACCATCAGGTGCGTCCAAAATGATTTCTAAGCCTATGATTAATTTGACACTAACTGTGCACCTATCTTGCACCGACACTAACGTTGTTTCCAAATGGACTAAAATGAGATTCCACACGACCCACGTCATATAGGAGATCCATCGGGTGTGTTCAAAACTATTTATGAGCCTATGGTACGTTCGATGCAAATCGTGCACCCATCTTGCACCAATACTAACACTATCTCCAAATAGACTGAAATAAGATTCCACATAACCCACATAACCTTTGTGTTCTATCAGGAGTGTCCAAAATGATTTATGAGCCTATGGTATGTTCGGCACAAACTATGCACCTATCTTGCGTCAAGATTAGCACTATCTCCAAATAGAACGAATTGAGTTTCCACTTTAGCCTCGTCACCTAGGAGTACCATCAGGTGCGTCCAAAATGATTTATGAGCCTATGGTACATGTGGCACTAACTATGCACCTATCTTGCACCGACACTAACGCTGTTTCCAAACGGACTAAAACAAGATTCCACATGACCCACGTCATATAGGAGATCCATCGGGTGTGTTCAAAACTATTTCTAAGCCTATGATACATTCGGTGCAAATCATGCACCTATCTTGCACCAATACTAACACTATCTCCAAACGGACTGAAATGAGATTCCACATGACCCACGTAACCTATGTGTTCTATCAGGAGTGTCCAAAATGATTTATGAGCCTCTGGTATGTTCAGCACAAATCGTGCACCTATCTTGCATTAAGATTAGCACTATCTCCAAACGGACCAAAATGAGCATCCACTTGAGCCTCGTCACCTAGGAGTACCATTGGGAGCATCCAAACCAATTTCTGAGCCTATGGTACGTTTTGCGCAATCCGAGCAACTATCTTGCGCTGACACTAACACTGCCTCCAAATGGACTGAAACAAGATTCCACATGATCCACGTCACTTAGGAGTTGCATCGGGTGCGTCCAAAACTATTTATGAGGCTATGGTATGTTTGGTGCAAACCATGCACCTATCTTTCGTCAAGAGCACTATCTCCAAACAGACCGAACCAAGCTTCCACTTGAGCGTCGTCACCTAGGAGTACCATCGAGTGCGTCTAAAATGATTGATGAGCCGATTGTACGTTTGACGCAAATAGAATACCTATCTTGCACCGATGCTAACACTATCTCCAAAAAGAAATAAGGTTACACATGACCCACGTCACCGAGTTCCATTGGGTGGGTCTAAAATGATTTTTGAGCTAGTGTTACGTTCGGCCCAAACTATGCACCTATCTTGCGTCAAGATTAGCACTATCACCAAATGGACTGAATCAAGCTTCCACTTGAGCCTCGTCACCTAGGAGTACCATTAGGTGTGCCAAAAATGATTTCTGAGCCGATGGTGTGTTCGTTGCAAACCGTGTAACTATCTTGCACCAATACTAACACTGTCTCCCAACGGATCGAAATGAGATTCCACATGACCCACGTCATCGAGTTCTATCGGGTGTGTCCAAAATGATTTTTGAGCATGTGGTATCTTTGACACAAACTATGCACCTATCTTGCATCAAGATTAGCACTATCTCCAAACGGACCAAAACATGCATCCACTTGAAGCCTCATCACCTAGAAGTACCACCGGGTGCGTCTGATGAGGACATCATTGGCTCGAATATGACCATATTAACCACTTCAAAACTAAAGGTGCAACCATTCTATATGAGGCTTATCATTGATACATTTGATGAATTGGTGCTGCACCATAAAATGCGTGTATTTTCATTTTTAGAATTACTTACATAGATGAAGAGAAGGTTCAATTGCATATGGAAAGAATGGAAGGTTAATGAAGTTGATTGGGGACCAAGTCCAAATATTCCTAATGTCATCCACCAAGCCACCACGTCACTTTTGGCTCAAAGAAAGAAAGAGTCCAAGTCCAACACGTTTTGGAAGATGAATTCGGACTGCAGAAGAGTCCCAACTTCCGACGGTTGCCACGACTTCATACGGACTCCAATTGGGACGTTCTAGGACTTTTTGGAAATCTTATCAAGTCTACTTTCCAACGGATCTGGACTTATGCCGATATCTTGTTAAATACGTCCGCAGTTCTCATTTTAATACCGAGACCTTTTCTATCCACGATGCTGCGTCACCTGATTGTTGCCCGATGGGCCGTGTATCAAGTGGGGCCCAATAGGGGCGTGTCCTAGGGTTGTGGGATGACCCCCACTACGTCCAGGTCATCCTCTACCCTCTCATATACCTCCATAGCCACCACAAAGAGATTGAGTTTTTGTTTTGATGTAAGTTTAGCTCCTGCTACTTCCTGGTAGACACGTGTGTCGGTTAGACCATCTGTTCTACTCGATCTGGAACCCCACCTTTATGTGTATTAGATCTGAAACTTCATCTCATATTTGCAATTGAGTGCTTGTTCTACTTGTTCTTGCTTATTCTTCGATTGCTTGCAGGAATAACCCTAGTGGTTTGGTTGGTTGTGATCCGCAAGATCGTGATAACCGCTGGAATTGGTGTATCGATCGCTAAGGTGCAGCATCCTTGGATGGTTGTAGTCAGGTCGTGAATGTCTCTCCAGTGAAATTGAAGTTATCCTTCTCCACCGAAAGATTGGGACACACTAACTCTTATCAGTTGGTATCAGAGCAAGGTTGATCGGTGAGAGACTTCCAATCCTTCGCTGTTTTTAATTTCCTATAGTCCAGAAAAGCCAAAAAACAATTAGTAGATTAGGGTTCCGTAATCCTATAGACCTTTTGAGCCTTTGCTAGCACTGCTTAGTAGGGCTTGTTGAGTCGTCGGTTGCATCGGTTGCGTCGAGTTGCTGGTCTTAGTTTTAGGCTTTTAGAGTTTCGAGTTCTTGTCGAGTTTTGGTCACTATCAATTATATACATATCCGCTGCCATCACCATGTGGCAGAACCGCCTAATCTAATGCCCTCCCAAGAGTACTTATCTTCCATTAGATACTAAGTACTCAAGAAAGTGCGCTAAATTCTGCGATTCCGTCGAGCACACCCGATGGAGAACTCGAAAATCCACATTTTTACCTCAGGATCATAAATGAGAGATAAAGCTTACAACATCTTTGTCATTTCTTACATCACTTTTATTACAACATCAGGGTAATCCATTGTTTAATTATAACATCAGAAAATAAATGTTATCAGAGTTCAGCGGAAATGAAACCATTTAATGATGAGTTAAATATTATCATGATGAACATTTATATATAGGAAATGATAACAGGTGGTAATCTTTCCCTTGTAAAACATTTTTGGTGAGAGTTATAAATCAACTCTACATTCGCAACGTAAAGGAAATCCTCACTGAGCCCACCAGGAGGTTTCCACACACAAATGTCAGCTTCAAGAACACCTGCCACCTGCAACAGGGTAGAACAAACCCTGAGTACTCAATTGTACTCCGCAAGACTTACCCATCAGAAGGAAAGAAAAGACTCCAAGGATATGCAATGCTATCTGGCTTGTGGGTTATTGCAATTGCAGGAAGCATTACTAAAGGGGCATCCTTATATTTAATTTTTATTAGCAGTCAACAGTAGTTCATTAGCCAACCATTCTAGGTAAGCACCTATTCTACTTTCAAGCAAAGCTTGAGCCATCAGAACCATCTTTCCATCTTTCATCTTTCAGTTCTTACTATGGTTCCAGATCATAGTCAAGTCGTACCGTCACGTAGAAACGGCGATTCGCGAATCAATATGCCCAGCTGGGTACCCCAAAAAACACACGCCTCGCTTGCACCCCAGGCACAAATGAGACCAACCTGTTCCACTCCTATCACGGGTTCTAGGTCCCCGTCCAAACTTGGACTCCAAGCCCCCACACTTGAGGCCCGGCCTCAAAGTGGTGCTTAGACCTCCACCTATCCCCGCCTCCAATCAGTCGGTCCGGAAAGAGCCGGAGCCCATGACAAGAGAGTAACAAGTCTTCCTAGCCCCCATCCGCTAGTATATGCTCGGGATAAGGATATCTGTGACTTGACCAGGGTCCAATGCAACGATCGGTCCTTAATCGACACAGGCGGGACAAATGCAACCAGAGCCTCGCTCAGATTGCCCAACCAAGTCCATATCCAATTCCAAGTACAGTCCCGCCCGGTCTCCAATTATTATCCATATATAATCCATGTGATAGTAACATGATAATAGTAATAATAATATATTTCCTATCTCTTGCGAGTGACAGGCAATCACTCGACTTCTACCGGAGTCCTGTAGCATAGCAATCTACACGATCATGTCATACTAGTAAGACTCATGGGATTATGATATATATATATATATATATGCAAGTGGGTTTCATTCAACTCCTTAAAACTTAATGCACAAGCATAAATAAACTGCAGAATAATAGAGGTTATGCACCAGGGCTTACCTGGGTAGACAACATTATAACTAAGTTAGCATTTCCATCTGCAGGATGTGGTCACCATCACGCCTTCATTTGGTTACTCCAGTAATCCACCATCGCACCTAAATGGTATACATCGTTGCAATATGCTTGTCTAAGCGAAACATGCATAAACAAGATATTTAAAAGACGAAAGAGATAAGTTGAAGCTTAGCCAGGGCAGCAGGTCGGCAGAGACGGAGTCACGTGTGGGCGTTGCTACGTTGCGGGCGTGCGGAGGCAACCGGAGCGCAGTTGCGCCGATGTGCAGCGGTAGTAGCACGACGTGCCGTGGTGCAAGGCGTGGTTGCAGGCGAAGAAGAAATGGCCTAATGCAGCTTGCGTTGCTTGGTTGCTGGTGCTATAAAAATGCTGCTGGTGCGCTGGCTTTCATGTACGAACCCAAGACTAATTGGTCTCTCCTCTGCGTAGTACCGGGGCACTCCACCGTGCACGGTAGGAAGCAATTTGCATACGCCACTATCCTCTCCCTCTGCATGACTGCTGCATGCACTAGCACACAACGCTTGCATCATTTATCCCTCGTATTAACTCTCTCACTCTCTCTTTTCTTGTTTTGACTACCCACATGCAGCAAGAAAATGTGAAAACGCATTAACTCCCTGTTGGCCCTCTCGTCAAAAGTTTCGGCCAAGACAAGTCGCTGCCATAAAAAAAATTGGGGCAAGACAAGTAGCTCAGTCAGTCAAGGCTGTATGCCCGGCTACCAAGTACAAATTAATGTTTGCTTGATCTTCTTTTAGACACTGCACCGTTGGGTCAAAAATATTAGGCACGCACCGTCGCCCACCTGTTCCAGGGGCAGCAGCATGGAAATAATTTGGACGTGTTTTACACTCTTCCCTTTCTCCTTCATGATCGGCTGAGGAGGTAGGCAGGCAGCAGCTTTGATTACTCGACGTGAAGACCGGCTGAGGAGGTAGCAGGCAGCAGCTGGCATGCAGTACGTTCATGCACGTAAGGCAGTAAGGCTGTGAAAGAAACGTATAAAAAAACAAGAGACATCAAACCCATGCAAGTGCAGTACATGCATGTCAGGCGTGCAAGGGACGGTGGCTTGTGTCGGAGCGTGTCACTCACAAGTAATTGATCTTTGCTCTAGCAGTCAGTAGCTATATCACATTGATGGATCATCACTTCAATTTTATCGGTATAGCTGTTGATTACTAGTTACTACTAATTTGGCCCTTCCTTGACATCAAGGCACGCTCCGCCACAGTCTACCCGGCAGCAGCACCTGGTGCAACATGCTAGCAGCTAGTGGTGCAATACGTGTGTGAGTGTTGTTGGTCAACACTTGACCTGCTGTTACTTTAGCTTTTCAAGCATCCTAGCACTAGTACCGGTATAGAGTACAAGGCAGGGTAGTTTTGGTCCTAAACTTTAGGTCTGGATTTAAACACCACCGATTATTGGCGCATGTAGCATGGAGCTCAGAGCACGCAAGCGACAGTAACTGAAGTCATGACATTTGGTGCGCATAGGATCAAAGAGTCAAACTTCTCAGCTGACAAACCAAACACCAATTATCGACCTCGTCCATCAAGAGACAAGTATCACCACTTTGGTACTAGTACTAGTCAGTAAAGAACTGCTCCTAGAGCCCCATTCATGGGAAATTTTTTTTGGCCCGTTCCTAGTTGCACAAATTTCAGTAAAAGGCTATGTGAAGTGCTGCTCACGTATAAATGAGAAAAAGGACAAGATTAATAAGAGTATTAATTGATCTAGTGACTAACTAATTCCAAAGGTGATAATATATTTTCTATAAATCACAAGAAAACTAAAATAAGGACTAGTGAAGTATCTTGAGAGTAAAATAAGTTAATCAGTTCTTTATTTATAAAGCAAACCGTCCACTACACAAACAATTATATAGACATAGAAGGGAGATACAAATATATATGTATGTACCCAAAAATACATTTTGGCACAACTTAAGTTTGTATATCTATTTAAATATCAGTTGTTAATGTTTTTAGCTAAGCACCTACAACAAGCACTAAAACAAAGCACATGCACGGTTAAGTTAAGGCACCTAAAAGCATCGCATAAGGAACAACAAACAAGCGCATTAACTCCCGCAATGACAGAAATACAAAGCGCACACGACCACATTTAGCCAGGACACGGTACGTCCCCAAACCATGGCTTAAGGTTTATACATCAGGTGTTTGATAAATTAAACATTTTTATATACATGACCTTAAATAATTTTTAATAATCATTTAGTTTATCATTTTTTTTACAAAAATCAAGTTTGTTCTTTTCTACGCTAATGTTGTCATAATTAATTATTCACAAGTTAATAATTCTATGTTTAGTGCTAATGGCCATACATAACACCAGGGGTGTTACAACCTTCCCCCCTTCAAAGAATCTCGTCCCGAGATTCAGAGCAGGAACCCGAAAAGGGGAAGACACGATCACATTACAGATCTGAGCTTACATAGGAGATTACACAACTTCGAAAACTAACCCACTAGGAATCTAAAGGCAACACAGCTAATAACAAATCTGCTACACTCATAACCTCTCTAGAAATCGACGGAGATGGGGACAATGGAAGAGTAATAGAAAAACGATTATCCAGAACATGAAGTATGTCCAGACGATCCAGAAACAAGAGACTAAGAACTCGAACAACGCCATCCTAGGACCAACACTAACCAGAGGCGAACTTGATCTTCGGCGAGACCAGGTCTCTTCTTCTTCTCCAGTTACACCAGCACCTCTGACTGGTGGTCTTAGACCTGTGAGCAATGGCTGATCTAGTAGCTCTGCCTCTAACTACTTCCTGAGCTTCTCCCACCTAAGCTCAGTCGGAGAGGATCGACTCTATGAGCTCTACTTTAGATCTGGAGGTTGAATGGAGGAGGAGCAAGCAAGGTGGCATTATAAAAGCTTGGTGGACGGAGGTGGTGATGTAGTGCACCGGAAGCGGAGGAGATGGGAATCACTGGGGGGTCACAAGGTGGGGAGGGCGTCGGCCATGGTGCGCTTCCTGTGCGAGCTTGAGTGGGGAAAAGGAGAAAGGAGGGGATGGGGTTCGCTCGACCAGGCAGCGTGCGAGCAACGGGGCCCCAAAGGAAAAGAAAAAGAGGGGGGTCTAGTATGGGAACGAGAGCGAAAATCGAGAGCCGACACGGGTGCCAGGATCAGAGGGGCGTACTGTGCGACAAGACGAGGCGAGTGCGGCATAACGCTGCGGCCGCACGAGAGTGACACACGTGGGCCCCACCACAGACGGCGTCCACAGGGCACGCAGTGACAGCGACCCGGCATGCGTAGTGTGACCAATCCGGTCACAGGAACGATGTCAAGTCGGGCGATGCAATTTCTCTGACCTACGTGCGGGCTAACTTTCCTGTTGCTTTTCTCTTTCTTCTTTTCCTTTCTTCAAAAACCGTGTTCCCCCTATTACTTTGACAGAGCACAATTCCATCAACCTGTTGTGGATTTCCCGTTTGAACACAAGGATATTTTTACCAAAGAGAATTTTTATAGCAAGAGCGGTACCGCTGATACATCCGGCCCAGGTGGGATTGGCCGAGGCCCAATAAATTAAGGTTGCCCGGACCCTAATAGTTCTTATACACACCCACTCAGGGAAAGGCCCAATGTCCCTAAAAAACTAGTCCGATAGGGGAAGGGTGGCTCTCTCTTTTAAGGTGGCTTCCTTCTCCCAAGCTAAGCAAGGTGGGATTATTCAGAGGCTCACACGATCGCTGCCCGACTACAACTAGGCCACTTAGCCTTTTTTTGTTGCGTCTTTGCCAACGGGTAATAGTGGAGGATGTCCTCATCATTCTCACCCTCTTAAACAAGGGCCCAGCTCTAATACCAAATGATACATCCGGCCCAGGTGGGATTGGTCGAGGCCCAATAAATTAAGGTTGCCCGGACCCTAATAGTTCTTATACATACCCACTCAGGGAAAGGCCCAATGTCCCTAAAAGACTAGTCCGATAGGGGAAGGGTGGCTCTCTCTTTTTAAGGTGGCTTCCTCCTCCCAAGCTAAGCAAGGTGGGATTATTCAGAGGCTCACACGATCGCCGCCCGACTACAACTAGGCCACTTAGCCTTTTTTTGTTGCGTCTTTGCCAGCGGGTAATAGTGGAGGATGTCCTCATCAACCGCGGTGTAACTCGGTAACAACACTTAGTCAACAGCCTCGATACCAGCACGCGCCGAGCAGCGTCACCATGTGGCAGCTGTTCCACAGATGGCCCTCGGTTCCGTCACGGCACCATAAGCTATTAACTAAGTAACTATTACCAACTTACTCGCAGTAAAAACAACGGGGTCATAGACCACAGAAGCAGAGGAGTAAGGAAAAATTCAGGCAACATGGGTTCCTTTCAAAATAAGGAACAAGTAAAGTAAATCCCAAGGCGGATTTAAATCAAGGGAATTCAAGTGTTCTGCTGGGACATCCACAATTAGTGATACAATGTCCTCTGTTTTCCAATCACGGCCAATCTGCTACCTCCGAATAGCTGTTCCCCTTGTAACCTGCTTGTTGTCATCTTAAGAACCCTAAGCAAATCGAACAAGGTCTAAGGAAAATCGGCGTAACAACACAACGGATAAAGCAAATACTCATTCCCAATGGCCTTACACGGGTGCAACACACAGGCATTCACTCTCCCACACTCGACACATCGCTTGGAACGTACAACCAGGCGGTCTTAACAACTACGGAAAGATTACAACACTAGAGGACAGCGATGAAAAGCACTTCTAGCGACGATTACATCTCCCTAAGGACAACTAATCTACTTTATCGGCCCAAACAGTTTCATTCCTGGGCTCTTAGGGTTCTTCTGCCGCACTAGGTTGTAGATCTGCTCCTTCTTGTGGTGGTGGCTGGGTGAGGGAAGGCAATGACTCTACTTCCGAGGCTTCCGTGGGTGGAGGCGCTGCAATACCAGTTCTCCTCTCCAGTGGATGGACAGGGATTCCCTCCAAGATCAAGGGTTCCTGTCTTTTCGTGGCCAGCGTCCTACGCTTGGCCCTGGTGACGAGATAGGCATCCTCTAGCTCCTGGGCATGTCGCTCTTCATCCACCTTGAGTGCTTCCGCCATGGCAGTCTCTCGACTCTCTGCGGCTGCCACATTGGCGTGGGCTTTAGCAAGCTGCACTTCGAGCATCCTAGAGAAGATCTCGGCTTCCTCAGCTCGGCGGAGACACTCCCTCAGCTCCGAGGCCTGCCGGTCGTACTGCTCATCCAAGGCAAGCAAGTACGTGGTCAGGTGCACCACGGTTGGGTTATCTTCTTGCACATCCTGACCCTGCAAGGCCTCCATACGAGCCCTCCATACCCATCGATTCTTACCCAAAGGTGGAAAGAACCACATGGGGGTACGAGCAATGGGCTGCTCATAGATCTGGCACAGATGCCGCAAGGCTTTGCGGGCCACAACCTGGTAGGTGTCGCCGAAGCGAAACCCGGTTGCGGTCACATTCCAGGCTTCCGTGATGTCGGGGAACTCCTCACTCTTACCAATGTAGACGGTGACCTGACATCGCTCAGTGCCATGCTTCATGTACTCACGACCCTCATACTCGGGACGATCCTTGACTCTGAGCTTTTGCAGGGTGGCATATAGGATTCTGGGGAAACCCTCAATGTTCAGGCAGTAGCTGCTAACCCAAACTCCTGCCATCCTAGGTGGGTGAGGGGGTTGCAAGGAAGGCTTTGAGAAAAAACTTGCTCAAGGAAAAAGGGCTAAGCAAGCTGGAATGCATCGAGTGGTGATACCAGGTGGCTAGCTTGGCCCCCTTTATAAAGGCGGAGCGGCCAGTGGTCCTGGCGCAGACCACCCTCGAGCCATGCGTGGGAACCAGTAAAAGTACAACAATAGGATTTTTACGCACACGAGGCGAGCGGTGTTCGAGGCCATAAAGACTAGCACGGTTGCAGGGCAGAGGTCCGACAAGGGCGCAGAAAGGAGTACCGAAAGCGTAAGTCCCGACAGTCGCGAAGCACGAGCGAACGCGATACACGAAGCCACAGTACAGCAGTAACTCCTAGACAAGGACGCATGGTACCCACGAACAGGGCACCTGCAAGTAAAACTGGCACGATGACTATAGCAGTAACAACGCGCCTGACTTTAGGACCGCACACTACGCACCAGTTAGTTCACCGGACGAAAGCCTACTAAAACTTATTCCGAATACTTAACTGTAGTAATAGGGCTACTTATATAACTTCGTATGCAAACGCCCTAACTTTTTGCAAAAATGTGTTGTCAAATTTTAATTTAGAAAAGGGTTTTGAAGCTTTATTTCCTCATTTATGCTCTGATACCACTTGTGGCAGAACCGCCTAATCTAATGCCCTCCCAAGAGTACTTGTCTTCCATTAGACACTAAGTACTCAAGAGAGTGCACTAAATTCTGCGATTCCGTCGAGCACACCCGAGGGAGAACTCCAAAATCCACATTTTTACCTCAGGATCATAAATGAGAGATAAAGCTTACAACATCTTTGTCATTTCTTACATCACTTTTATTACAACATCAGGGTAATCCATTGTTTAATTATAACATCAGAAAATAAATGTTATCAGAGTTCAGCGGAAATGAAACCATTTAATGATGAGTTAAATATTATCATGATGAACATTTGTATACAGGAAATGATAACAGGTGGTAATCTTTCCCTTGTAAAACATTTTTGGTGAGAGTTATAAATCAACTCTACATTCGCAACGTAAAGGAAATCCTCACTGAGCCCACCAGGAGGTTTCCACACACAAATGTCAGCTTCAAGAACATCTGCCACCTGCAACAGGGTAGAACAAACCCTGAGTACTCAATTGTACTCCGCAAGACTTACCCGTCAGAAGGAAAGAAAAGACTCCAAGGATATGCAATGCTATCTGGCTTGTGGGTTATTGCAACTGCAGGAAGCATTACTAAAGGGGCATCCTTATATTTCATTTTTATTAGCAGTCAACAGTAGTTCATTAGCCAACCATTCTAGGTAAGCACCTG
Organism: Saccharum officinarum; assembly: GCA_020631735.1. Classification (NCBI taxonomy): domain Eukaryota; kingdom Viridiplantae; phylum Streptophyta; class Magnoliopsida; order Poales; family Poaceae; genus Saccharum; species Saccharum officinarum. The sequence continues at coordinate 30,102,006 of CM036212.1, read as the reverse complement.
TTCTACTTTCAAGCAAAGGTTGAGCCATCAGAACCATCTTTCCATCTTTCATCTTTCAGTTCTTACTACGGTTCCAGATCATAGTCAAGCCGTACCATCACGTAGAAACGGCGATTCGCGAATCAATATGCCCAGCTGGGTACCCCGAAAAACACACGCCTCGCTTGCACCCCAGGCACAAACGAGACCAACCTGTTCCACTCCTGTCACGGGTTCCAGGTCCCCGTCCAAACTTGGACTCCAAGCCCCCACACTTGAGGCCCGGCCTCAAAGTGGTGCTTAGACCTCCACCTATCCCCGCCTCCAATCAGTCGGTCCGGAAAGAGCCGGAGCCCATGACAAGAGAGTAACAAGTCTTCCTAGCCCCCATCCGCTAGTATATGCTCGGGATAAGGATATCTGTGACTTGACCAGGGTCCAATGCAACGATCGGTCCTTAATCGACACAGGCGGGACAAATGCAACCAGAGCCTCGCTCAGATTGCCCAACCAAGTCCATATCCAATTCCAAGTACAGTCCCGCCCGGTCTCCAATTATTATCCATATATAATCCATGTGATAGTAACATGATAATAGTAATAATAATATATTTCCTATCTCTCGCGAGTGACAGGCAATCACTCGACTTCTACCGGAGTCCTGTAGCATAGCATTCTACACGATCATGTCATACTAGTAAGACTCATGGGATCAGGATATATATATGCAAGTGGGTTTCATTCAACTCCTTAAAACTTAATGCACAAGCATAAATAAAGTGCAGAATAATAGAGGTTATGCACCGGGGCTTGCCTGGGTAGACAACATTATAACTAAGTTAGCATTTCCATCCGCAGGATGTGGTCACCATCATGCCTTCATTTGGTTACTCCAGTAATCCACCATCGCACCTAAATGGTATACATCGTTGCAATATGCTTGTCTAAGCGAAACATGCATAAACAAGATATTTAAAAGACGAAAGAGATAAGTTGAAGCTTAGCCAGGGCAGCAGGTCGGCAGAGACGGAGTCACGTGTGGGCGTTGCTACGTTGCGGGCGTGCGGAGGCAACCGGAGCGCGGTTGCGTCGATGTGCAGCGGTAGTAGCACGACGTGCCATGGTGCAAGGCGTGGTTGCAGGCGAAGAAGAAATGGCCTAATGCAGCTTACGTTGCTTGGTTGCTGGTGCTATAAAAATGCTGCTGGTGTGCTGGCTTTCATGTATGAACCCAAGACTAATTGGTCTCTCCTCTACGTAGTACCGGGGCACTCCACCGTGCACGGTAGGAAGCAATTTGCATACGCCATTATCCTCTCCCTCTGCATGACTGCTGCATGCACTAGCACACGACGCTTGCATCATTTATCCCTCGTATTAACTCTCTCACTCTCTCTTTTCTTGTTTTGACTGCCCACATGCAGCAAGAAAATGTGAAAACGCATTAACTCCCTGTTGGCCCTCTTGTCAAAAGTTTCGGCCAAGACAAGTCGCTGCCATAAAAAAAATTGGGGCAAGACAAGTAGCTCAGTCAGTCAAGGCTGTATGCCCGGCTGCCAAGTACAAATTAATGTTTGCTTGATCTTCTTTCAGACACTGCACCGTTGGGTCAAAAATATTAGGCATGCACCGTCGCCCACCTGTTCCAGGGGCAGCAGCATGGAAATAATTTGGACGTGTTTTACACTCTTCCCTTTCTCCTTCATGATCGGCTGAGGAGGTAGGCAGGCAGCAGCTTTGATTACTCGACGTGAAGACCGGCTGAGGAGGTAGCAGGCAGCAGCTGGCATGCAGTACGTTCATGCATGTAAGGCAGTAAGGCTGTGAAAGAAACGTATAAAAAAACAAGAGACATCAAACCCATGCAAGTGCAGTACATGCATGTCAGGCGTGCAAGGGACGGTGGCTTGTGTCGGAGCGTGTCACTCACAAGTAATTGATCTTTGCTCTAGCAGTCAGTAGCTATATCACATTGATGGATCATCACTTCAATTTTATCGGTATAGCTGTTGATTACTAGTTACTACTAATTTAGCCCTTCCTTGACATCAAGGCATGCTCCGCCACAGTCTACACGGCAGCAGCACCTGGTGCAACATGCTAGCAGCTAGTGGTGCAATACGTGTGTGAGTGTTGTTGGTCAACACTTGACCTGCTGTTACTTTAGCTTTTCAAGCATCCTAGCACTAGTACCGGTATAGAGTACAAGGTAGGGTAGTTTTGGTCCTAAACTTTAGGTCTGGATTTAAACACCACCGATTATTGGCGCATGTAGCATGGAGCTCAGAGCACGCAAGCGACAGTAACTGAAGTCACGACATTTGGTGTGCATAGGATCAAAGAGTCAAACTTCTCAGCTGACAAACCAAACACCAATTATCGACCTCGTCCATCAAGAGACAAGTATCACCACTTTGGTACTAGTACTAGTCAGTAAAGAACTGCTCCTAGAGCCCCATTCATGGGAAAAAAATTTTTGGCCCGTTCCTAGTTGCACAAATTTCAGTAAAAGGCTATGTGAAGTGCTGCTCACGTATAAATGAGAAAAAGGACAAGATTAATAAGAGTATTAATTGATCTAGTGACTAACTAATTCCAAAGGTGATAATATATTTTCTATAAATCACAAGAAAACTAAAATAAGGACTAGTGAAGTATCTTGAGAGTAAAATAAGTTAATCGGTTCTTTATTTATAAAGCAAACCGTCCACTACACAAACAATTATATAGACATAGAAGGGAGATACAAATATATATGTATGTACCCAAAAATACATTTTGGCACAACTTAAGTTTGTATATCTATTTAAATATCAGTTGTTAATGTTTTTAGCTAAGCACCTACAACAAGCACTAAAACAAAGCACATGCACGGTTAAGTTAAGGCACCTAAAAGCATCGCATAAGGAACAACAAACAAGCGCATTAACTCCCGCAACGACAGAAATACAAAGCGCACACGACCACATTTAGCCAGGACACGGTACGTCCCCAAACCATGGCTTAAGGTTTATACATCAGGTGTTTGATAAATTAAACATTTTTATATACATGACCTTAAATAATTTTTAATAATCATTTAGTTTATCATTTTTTTACAAAAATCAAGTTTGTTCTTTTCTACGCTAATGTTGTCATAATTAATTATTCACAAGTTAATAATTCTATGTTTAGTGCTAATGGCCATACATAACACCAGGGGTGTTACACACCACCACCATACATATCTCCACTACACCATATACATCTCCATTGCAATCATTACTACCATATTCGTCTTTGTTGCACCATATCCATCCACGCTATTTTTTTCACACCGAGAAAATCTGATTTGGGCACACAAAGAAAAATCTGAGTTGCTAGTTCTTTTCTTGTTACTCCCCAAAAAGACAAATACATTATAAGTTGATGTTCTGAACTATGTTTTGTTAAGTTCAGATTCATCTTGTGCAAAGTGAAAGAAAAGAAGTAGAAGAAGAGAATTCAAAAAAAAGACAAAAGAAAAAAAAGAGAAAGAGAAAAGAAAGAAAAGAAGAGAGGAGGAAAAGAGGGAGAGTGATAGCTTGCTGTTCTTGTGCCTTTTTCCTACTGTACCGTGACTTCATTTGTGTCCAGGCTCACGTCTTTAGCACAGTCTAGCCTAGGACCAACACGGTACCATCGTTGAACGATTTCTCAACTTGTTTTTTGTGACTAACGTGGTGCTAGTACTTCCTTGTACATTAATTTGAGCCCTCCTACAGCTCCACATATTCGACTACAGCTTGACAGGTGTTGTTGCTGCGGTGTCGATACACTATTTTCCAGGTTTGCAACTTGTTGGTAACCGCCACCTCCTGTTGGGCTTGGTAAGAACTTATAAGAGCTTGTTTGAACAGGTTGAGAGTGAGAGAATTACAACAACCACATCCTAGTAGTAGTTGATAGGGGCATAAATATTATTGTGGATATTTCTTGTTTTCTTTTAATCATGGTAGGAATCCACATGGAAATACAAGATGATCAGGTTGTATATTCTCATCAGTTTGCTAAAGGTATGGCAAGAGATAAGCATGCGACTCATGAGGTATGTGATGTTTTGCTTGATAGAATAAAATCTGCACTGCCTAGTTTTGAAGGGAAGTATGATCCTCATGCATATATTGAATGGGAGCTAAATGTAAACAATGAATTTAAAAAGCTTGATCTATCAGAAAATCAAAAGGTTAGAGTTGCTTCTAGTGTTTTTACTAAATATGCTTTAACTGAATGGAAACACCTTTGTAGATTTGGTAAAGCCTCTCAATCATGGAAAGATGTGAAAAGACATTTTAGAAATGTTTTTGTACCTGAATATTATTCTGAAATTTTGTTTAGAAAGTTGCAATCTATAAAACAAGAGAACAAAACTGTAGCAGAATACTTGGATAGACTAAAATCATGTTTGCTGCGTTGTGGCTTAGAAGAAACTGGTGAACTTTTGGAACATAGATTTTTGCAAGGTCTTAATGAGGAAATTCAGAATATTCTTGTTGATAAACATTATAACTCTTTTGATGAGTTGTTTGATCTTGCTTGTGATTATGAAAGAAATCTCAAAATGGATCTAGCAAATACAAAAGAAGCACTTGCCCTCCAATAACTAACAACTTGCAGCAAGTAGACATCAATATTCAAAAGGAGAGCAAGAAATTTAGGATATTAGGTGACTCATTTTAGGAAGAGAATCCTGCTGCTTGTACAACCTTTGAGAAGAGCAGCAAAGGTAAGTCAAATGTTCATAACAAAAATCAAGGTGAGTATGCTTTAGTTGAACTGTATTTGTCCACTAATCGTGCTAGCATAGAGAAATCAATTGTGGAACCAGTTACTGATTTTCCCTTGTCACACATTAATATGCTTAATCTTCCTTGTGATACAGAAGAGTTGTGTGCTAACACATTAGCTATATCCATACCACAACTAGTGAATAAAGCAAAAAATTTTGAATCAATGTATGCTGAATTCAAGCATGTTATTCATATTACAAATGAAAATGAAGAAACTCAAATGTTGTCATCTTTACATACAATGGGGTATATTGAATTTGATGATCTTTGTGAGCTTAGCTACTTAGAGAATAATCTGTTTGCTAGATTTGAATTGCCATGTTCTCGTAATATTAGTTTTCATGCTATTGGCAAATATAATTGTAAAGAGGACTATATGATACATCGAATTTACATTTGTTCAAATATGAAACCCCCTATTATTATGCAAAAATATGATCAATCTGAGGAATGCACTATCTACAATCATGCCATGTCGAGTTTCCCTTGTTTGGTTGGAAAGAAACAGGATAACTCTCAAGAAGGGAGGAATGGTTCGGTATTACCTACAACATGTCCTCCACCAATGGTCAAACCGAGGACAATTTGCTGTCAAGAAGGGGAGAATGATGAGGACATCATTGGCTCAAATATGACCATATTAACCACTTCCAAACTAAAGGTGCAACCATTCTATATGAGGCTTATCATTGATACATTTGAGGAATTGGTGCTGCACCATAAAATATGTGTATTTTCATTTTCAGAATTACTTACATGGATGAAGAGAAGGTTTAATTGCATATGGAAAGAATGGAAGGTTAATGAAGTTGATTGGGGACCAAGTCCAAATATTCCTAATGTCATCCACCAAGCCACCACGTCACTTTTGGCTCAAAGAAAGAAAGAGTCCAAGTCCAACATGTTTTGGAAGATGAATTCGGACTGTAGAAGAGTCCCAACTTCCGATGGTTGCCACGACTTCATACGGACTCCAATTGGTACGTTCTAGGACTTTTTGGAAAGCTTATCAAGTCTACTTTCCAACGGATCTGGACTCATGCCGATATCTTGTTAAATACGTCCGCAGTTCTCATTTTAATACCAAGACCTTTTCTATCCACGATGCTGCGTCACCTGATTGTTGCCCGATGGGCCGTGTATCAAGTGGGGCCCAATAGGGGCGTGTCCTAGGGTTGTGGGATGACCCCCACTACGTCCAGGTCATCCTCTACCCTCTCATATACCTCCATAGCCGCCACAAAGAGATTGGGTTTTTGTTTTGATGTAAGTTTAGCTCCTGCTACTTCCTGGTAGACACGTGTGTCGGTTAGACCATCTGTTCTACTCGATCTAGAACCCCACCTTTATGTGTATTAGATCTGAAACTTCATCTCATATTTGCAATTGAGTGCTTGTTCTACTTGTTCTTGCTTGTTCTTCGATTGCTTGCAGGAATAATCCTAGTGGTTTGGTTGGTTGTGATCCGCAAGATCGTGACAACCGCTGGAATTGGTGTATCGATCGCTAAGGCGCAGCATCCTTGGATGGTTGTAGTCAGGTCGTGAATGTCTCTCCAATGAAATCGAAGTTATCCTTCTCCACCGAAAGATTGGGACACACTAACTCTTATCAGTGTGCAAAATGACTTCTAAGGCTATGGTACATTTGATGCAAACCAAGCACCGATCTTGCGCCGACACTAACACTATCTCCAAACGGACTGAAACGAGAGTCCACATGACCCACGTCACCTAGAAATTCCATCGGGTGCCTCTAAAACCATTTCCAAACCTATGGTACGTTTGATGCACATCATGCACCAATCTTGCATCAAGATTAGCACTATCTCCAAATGGACTGAACCAAGCTTCCAGTTGAGCATCATCACCTAGGAGTCCCATCGAGTGCGTCCAAAATGATTTCTAAGCCTATAGTACGTTTGGCACAAACCGTGCACCTATCTTGCACCGACACTAATGCTGTCTCCAAACGGACTAAAATGAGATTCCATCAGGTATGTCCAAAATGATTTTTGAGCCTATGGTATGTTCGGCGCAAACCGTACACCTATCTTGCATCAAGATTAGCGCTATCTCCAAACGGACTGAAACGATTATCTATTTGAGCCTCGTCCCCTTGGAGCACCATCAGGTGCGTCCAAAGCGATTTCTAGGCCTATGGTACGTTTGGCACAAACTGTGCACCTATTTTGCACCGATACTAACACTATCTCGAAACATATCGAAATGAGATACCACATGACCCATGTCACCTAGGTGTTCTATCAGGTGTGTCCAAAATGATTTTAGAGCCTGTGGTATGTTCGGTGAAAACCATGCACCTATCATGCGTCAAGATTAGCACTATCTCCAAACAAAACCAAAACAAACATCCACTTGAGCCTCAACACCTAGGAGTACCAGCGGTGTGTCCAAAACAATTTTTGAGCCTATGGTACGTTTGGCGCAAACCGTGCACCTATCTTGCACCGACACTAAGACTGTCTCCAAACGGACTAAACCAAGATTCCACATGACCAACGTCACCTAGGAGATCTATCGGGTGCATCCAAAATGATTTGTGAGCCTAGGGTACGTTAGACACAAATCGTGCATTTATCTTGCTTCAAGGTTAGCACTATGTCCAAACAGACCGAATCGAGCTTTCACTCTAGCCTCATCACCTAGGAGTACCATCGGGTGAGTCCTAACCGATTTTTGAGCCTATGGTACGTTCGATGCAAATCATGCACCCATCTTGCATCAAGATTAGCAGTATCTCCAAACAGACCGAATCGAGCTTCCATTCTTATCTCCTAGGAGTACCATCGGGTGCGTCCAAAACAATTTCTGAGGCTATGGTACGTTTGGCGCAAACCTAGCACCCATCTAACAGTGGCTCCAAAAGGGCCAAAATGAGATTCCACATGACCCACATCAGTTAGGAGTTCTATCGAGTGTGTAAAAATGATTTTTGAGCCTGTGGTATCTTCCATGCAAACTATGCACCTATCTTACATCAATATTAGCACTATCTCTAAACGGACCGAATCTAGGTTCCACATGAGCCTTGTAACCTAGGAGTACCATCGGGTGCGTCCAAAACAATTTTAGAGCCGATGGTATGTTTGGTGCAAACTGTGCACCTATCTTACACTGATACTAACACTATCTCTAAATGGACCAAAAGGAGATTCTATATGCCCCCACGTCACCTAAGAGTTCTATCAAGTGTGCCCAAAATGATTTTTGAGCCTGTGGTACGTTCGGCGCAAACTGTGCACCTATATTGTGTCAAGATTAGCCATATCTCCAACCAAACCAAAACATGCATCTACTTGAGCCTCATCACCTAGGAGTACCATCGGGTGTGTCTAAAATGATTTCTAAGCCTATGGCACGTTTGGTGCAAACCGCGCACCTATCATGCACCAACACTAACACTATCCCCAAACAGACCAAAATGAGATTCCACATGACCCACATCACCTTAGAGTTCCATCGAGTATGTCCAAAACTATTTCTAAGCCAATGGTACGTTCAATGCAAACCATGCACCTATCATGCATCACGAGTAGTTCTATCTCCAAATGGACCGAATCGAGCTTCCACTCGAGTCTCATTACTTAGGAGTACCATTGGGTGCGTCCAAAACGATTTCTAAGGCTATAGTATGTTTGGCGCAAACCATGCACCTATCACGCAACGACACTAATAGTCTCTAAACGGATTGAAACAAGATTCCACATGACCCACGTCACTTAGGAGTTCCATCGTGTCCATGCAAAACTATTTATGAGGCTATGGTATGTTTGACACAAACTGTGCACCTATCTTGCGTCAAGATTAGCACTATCTCTAAATGGACCAAACCAAGTTTCCACTAGAGCCTCATCACCTAGGAGTACCATAGGGTGCGTCTAAAACGATTTATATGTATATGGTACGTTTGACGCAAACCGAACACCTATCTTGCACCGATGCTAACACTATCTCCAAATGGACCGAATCGAGCTTCCACTTGAGCCTCGTCACCTAGGAGTACCATTGGGTGTGTCGAAAATGATTTCTAAGCTGATGGTACATTCGTTGCAAATTGTGCACCAATCTTGCACTGATACTAACACTATCACCAAATGGATCGAAATGAGATTCCACATGACCCACGTCACCGAGGAGTTCTATCGGGTGTGTCCAAATGGATTTTCAAGTCTGTGGTATGTTCGGCGCAAATCGTGCACCTATCTTGCGTCAAGATTAGCACTATCTCCAAACAGACTGAAATGAGCGTCCACTTGAGCCTTGTCACCTAGGGGTACTATCGGGTGCGTCCAAAATGATTTCTGAGCCGATGGTATGTTTCGGGGCAAACCATGCACCAATCTTCATCGACACTAACACTGTCTCCAAACGGACCAAAATGAGATTCCACATGACCCACGTCACCTAGGAGTTCCTTCAGGTGTGTCCAAAATGATTTCCGAGCCTATAGTATGTTTGACGCAACCGTGCACCTATCTTGCGTCTTGATTAGTGTTATCTCCAAATAGACCGAACTGAGCTTCCACTTGAGCCTCGTCTCCTAGGAGTACTATCGGGTGCGTCTAAAATAATTTATGAACCTATGGTACGTTTGACGCAAACCAAGCACCTATCTTGCACCAATGCTAACACTATCTCCAAACAGATCAAAACGAGATTTCACATGACCCACATCACCAAGGACTTCCATCGGGTGCGTCTAAAATGATTTTTGAGCCTGTGGTATGTTTTGCACAAACCGTGCACCTATCTTGCTTCAACATTAACACTATCTCCAAATAGACCAAATCGACCTTCCACTTGAGCCTCATCACTAGGAGTACCATTGGGTGCATCCAAAATGATTTCTGAGCCGATGGTACGTTCGTTGCAAAACGTACACCTATCTTGCACCGATACTAACACTGTCTCTAAATGGATCAAAATGAGATTCTGCATGACTCACGTCACCGAGCAGTTCTATCAGGTGTATCCAAAATGATTTTCGAGCCTATCGTATGTTCAGCGCAAACCGTGGACCTATCTTGCGCTAAGATTAGCACTATCTCCAAATAGACCAAAACGAGCATCCACTTGAACCTCGTCATCTAGGAGTACTATTGGGTGCGTCCAAAATGATTTCTGAGCCGATGGTATGTTTGGGGCAAACCATGCACCTATCTTGTACCGACACTAACACTATCTCCAAACAGATCGAAATGAGATTCCACATGACCTACGTCAGCTAGGAGTTCCATCGGGTGCGTCCAAAATGATTTATGAGCCTATGGTACATTCGGTGCAAATCATGCACCTATCTTGCGTCTAGATTAGCACTATGTTCCAAATAGATGGAATCGAGCTTCTACTTGAGCCTCGTCATGTAGGAGTATCATCGGGTGCATCTAAAATAATTTCTGAGCCTATGGTACGTTTGACGCAAACCGTGCATGATAATGGTATGGGTGTCCCGATCTTTCGGTGGAGTGGGGTAACTTCAATTTAGTGGATGGAGGCGACGTCCATGATCTAACTACAACCATCCAGGGATGATGCGCCTTAGCAACTGATACACTGACTCCAAGGATCGCTACGTTCTTGTGGTGCGTGACCCGGCCACAAGGGCACTCGTCCTGCAAGCAATCAAAGAACAAGTAAGAGCAATTTGAACAAACACTCAATTGCAAGATAAAAATGAAGGTTTCAATCTGAAAACACGAGATGGCGGGGTTCTAAATACAATCAGACGGGCGGTTTATCCAACACGCGCGCTAAAATGCAGTAGCAATGGCTAACTCGATGAGACAAAACCCAAAAGAGTAGTGGCGGCTCTAGGAGCCTTAAGTACATGCAAGGACGATTAGAGGAATGCTGGGGTCATGCTAGATCCCTAGGACATGGTCATTATGCAGCCAACATGATGCATAGTCCATTGGCTAAAAATAGGTGTCACAGCACCGGTGGACAAAAAATGGTCTTTGGACTAAAATGAATATTGCGGTCGACTCTGAGGTGATATGAGGGTGCAGTTGGATCAGTTGAAAAGTAGACTTGATGAGCTTTCCATGAAGTGCTAGAACGTCCCAATCAGATTCCATATGAAGTCTTGGTGACCGTCACAATTTGGTGCTGTTCTACAGTCCAAATTCACCCTTTGCTTATACGCTTCCTTGTGGTTCCTCTCTGGTATTCCTAAGCAAAACAAAGGTGCATGGGTCTCCATGGTCTGAATAAGATGAACAAGAACACAAGAATGAACTCACCTGATAATTGAGTTGGCAAGCACGGGCATGAGTAATAGGACCATTAATCTGTACTTGTGTAGGCTTGGATGTATTGATGGTGTTGATGTCCTCATCATCCTCCTGTTCTTGCAATTGAGTCACCCTCGACTAAAGCTCGGCCTCTTCTCCTAGAAATGGCTTTAAATCTACGATGTTAAATGTGGGACTAACCCCAAAATTGACAAGCAAATCTAACTTGTATGCATTATCATTAATTTTCTCCAACACCTTAAATGGTCGATCAGCTCTAGGCATCAATTTAGATTTTCGCAATTCAAGAAACATCTCCTTTCTCAAATGCAACCAAACCAAATCTCCAAGTTCAAACATCAATTGCCTTCGACCTTTGTCACTAGCAAGCTTATACTTAACATTCATGCGCTCAATGTTTTCCTTTGTTGTTTCATGCAGTTTTAACATTAACTCAACACGTTGTTTAGCATCAAAATTCACTTTTTTAGAAGATGGCAAAGGCATGAAATCAATAGGAGCATGAGGTAGCAGTCCATAAACAATCTCAAATGGGCACATCTTGTAGTTGAATGCAGCGAGCGATTATAAGCAAATTTAATATGAGGCAAACATTCTTCCCACATCTTAATGTTCTTTTTTAAAACAGCCCTTAATATAATAGACAAAGTTCTATTCACAACTTCAGTTTGATCATCAATTTGGGGATGACATATGGTAGAAAACAAAAGCTGAGTCCCTAATTTAGCCCACAAAGTCCTCCAAAAATGACTAAGAAATTTAGTGTCACGATCAGAAACTATTGTGTTTGGAATACCATGCAAATGAATAATATCTCGAAAGAACAAATCAACAATATGGATAGCTTCATTAGTTTTATGATAAGGAATGAAATGGGCCATCTTAGAAAATTGATCCACAACAACAAAAATGCTATCAAGTCCTTTCCTAGTCCTAGGCAATCCCAACACAAAATCCATAGAAATATCTTCCCAAGGAACGCTAGGAATAGGTAGAGGCATATACAAACCATGTGGATTTAATCGGGACTTAGCCTTTTGGCATGTAGTTCAATGGGCAACAAATCTCTCCATGTCTCTTCTCATCCTTGGCCAAAAGAAATGACCAACAAGTATGTCCTCTGTCTTCTTTGCCCCAAAATGTCCCATCAAGCCACCTCCATGTGCTTCCTGTAGCAACAACAAACGAACGGAGCAAGCTGGAATGTATAGCTTGTTAGCTCTAAACACAAATCCATCATTGACGATGAATTTGTTCCAGTTTTTTCCATCTTTACAATGCAGCAACACATCTTTAAAATCACCATCATGTATATATTGATATTTAATTGTTTCTAATCCAAAATTTTTGTAGTCAAGTTGTGTTATCTTCTAGACGCAATTATATTCTCCTTCCCTTTCTTGTGTTTGATAACATAAGGAAAAGGTTCAATGAATTCAACCCATTTAGCATGTCTATGATTCAATTTTCCTTGACTACGAATATGCTTTAAAGACTCATGATCAGAATGTATGACAAATTCTTTGGCCACAAATAATGTTGCCATGTCTCTAAAGTTGTCACAAGAGCATATAATTCCTTATCATAAGTAGAATAGTTCAGAATCGGCCCACTCAATTTCTCACTAAAGTATGCAATAGGTTTTCCTTCTTGCAATAAAACACCACCCAAGCCAATTCCACTAGCATCACATTCAAGCTCAGATGTCTTATTAAAATTAGGAAGTTAGAGGAGAGGTGCATGTGTCAACTTATCTTTTAGCACGTTGAAGGCATTCTCTTATGCCTTTGCCTAAGTAAAGGCACTCCCTTCTTTGTAAGCTCATTTAGTGGTGCAGCAATGGTGCTGAAATCCTTCACAAAGCGGTGATAGAATCCAACAAGACCTAAAAAACTTTGCACCTGTGTGATAGTCTTTGGTATAGGCCATCCTTGTATAGCTTTCACCTTTACTTTATCAACCTAAACCCCCTATGGAGTGACAATATAGCCAAGAAAAGAAACTCAATTTGTGCAAAAGGTGCACTTCTCAAGGTTACCAAACAAACTTGCATCACATAGAGCATTAAAAACAGCAAGCAAGTGATCAAGATGCTCATCCATAGTCTTGTTGTAAATCAATGTATCATCAAAATATACCACAACGAATTTGCCAATAAAAGCATGTAAAACCTCGTTCATTAACCTCATGAAAGTGCAGGGGCATTAGTTAATCCAAAAGGCATAGCTAACCACTCATATAAACCAAACTTAGTTTTGAAAGTAGTTGTTCATTCATCTCCCAATTTCATACGAATCATGTGGTATCCACTACGTAAATCAACCTTTGAAAATAAAGTAGCACCACTCAATTCATCAAGCATATTAGCTAAGCGTGGAATAGGATGACAATATCGAACGGTGATATTATTAATCGCTCTACAATCCACACGCAAACGCCATGTTCCCTCTTTCTTAGGGACTAAAATAATTGGAACAACACAAGGATTAGACTCACACACATAACCTTTGTCAAGTAGTTTTTGCATTTGGCGTTGAATCTCTTTCGTTTCCTCTGGATTTATCCGATATGGCGCATGGTTGGGTAATGAAGCACTAGGGATGAGGTCAATCTGGTGCTCAATCCCACGAATTGGTGGTAGCCCGGTGAAATTTCACATGGAAACACATCAGAATACTCCTACAAAATGTTAGACACAGCAGGGGGCAAAGAATGCTGCATATCATGAAGTGAAATCAAAGCATCTTTGCATACTAAGGCATAGCAATCTAAAGCAGAAGCAATCATTTCATTAACATCAGATCTAGTGGCCAGAAAACACGATTCTTTCAAAGTTATCTCATTTTTCTTATTGAGAGTAGATTTGGTGTTTTTGTCCCCTTGCTTTACAAGTTCCTTTGCAGCTATATGGTTCTCAGTCTTAACATGCTCCTGATGAGATTTAAGTTTGCTAGCCTTAGCAACATCATCCTTCACAATAGCTTTAGGACATAGGATGTAGCACAATTTTCTTATCATGGTGCACAAAAGAATACTGGTTTGACCTACCATGATGCATATAATCCTTATCAAATTGCCATGGTCTACCGAGCAGAATATTACAAGCTTGCATAGGCACGACATCACATTCAACAACATCATGATATGATCTAATAAGAAAATTAATTCGCACCAGTCTAGTTACCTTAGCCTTACCACTATTGTTTAGCCATTGGATGTAATATGGATGTGGATGCGGTTTGGTGCTAAGTTCAAGCTTCTCCACCATGTCGCTGCTAGCCAAGTTGTTGCAGCTACCACCATCAATGATCAAGCAGCAAGAACGCTCTTTAACAACACACTTCATTTGACATAAAGTTGCTGATTTTGTTCTGCCTTCTCCATTTGCATACTAAGCACACGCTGCACAATGAGACTCTCATAGCACTCTGCATCATCTGCACCAATATGTTCTTCTTGTTGTTCCTCACTACCTACATGGTCAGCCGCAAGCAAAGCATGTGAATCTTCATCGAAATCACTAGCAGACGAATACTCACCATCATCTTTAACAATCAAAACATGCTTGCTAGGAAAATCACGCGGCACATGTCCATAGCCCTTGCACAGATGGCATTGCACGTCTCTTGTTCTACCTATTGATGCAACTAAACAAGCACTTGCGGCTGGTTTTTGGGCAGTCCTTGTTGCTGAATGAGTAGAAGGAGCATGTGACTTGTCACTAGAAGGGGCTGCTCGACTCAGTGAAGAAGATGGCAGAGGAAAACGTCTGGTAGAAGTAAACGTTGTGCGTGGGTGTCCCAAAGTAGTCTTTCCTATAGAAAAAGTAGTCCTGACACTAGCATGTCATCCTAGCACTTCCCTTTTAGCTTTACAAGCAAGATGAAATAAGCGGGTTATGTTATTGTATTCCTTATAGGCTAGGATGTCCTGAATTTCATGGTTTAGCCCACCCATAAATCTTGCCATAGCAGGTTCCTCATCCTCCTCTATGTTACAACACAACATACCCATTTGCAGTTCCTGATAATATTCTTCTACAGTTTTAGTACCCTGCATCAATTGTTACAACCTATTTAATAGATCACGTGCATAATAAGAGGGAATAAATCTAGCTCGCATGATTTGTTTCAAAGCATCCCAAGTTTGTGGTATGTTATTTGGATTTTTCTTGCCATGCTATATCCACCAAACATAAGCAAAATTAGTGAACTCGCTAGTTGCAGCCTAGACTCTTTTATTCTCAGGAAATTCATGGCATGTAAATTTATGATCAATAGCAATCTCCCATATAATGTATGCATCAGGATCATATTTACTATCAAAAGGAGGTATCTTAAATTTAATCTTACCAAAAGCATCATCGTTGTTCCATACGTCACATCGGCGATTCATACCTTCACAATTGCGACATAGCCCTTGGCGAATACGAGCTTCTCGGTCACCATGTTCAGTATCTGCTGAATATTCATTGTTAAAATTATCCTCGCCATGGTCACCATCAGTATTGTTGTCTTGTCTTTGATTCTTGCCACCAGCATTGAGGTCATCAAATCACCTCAATAGAGTAGCAATGTTGGTGTTTATTCCTGCAATGAGGTCTCTAGTGCAATAAGCTTGGAGTTTGTGGCAATCTGTGTGGTTTCCAACCGACCGAGCTTCGAGTTGGTGTCAATATGGGCCGACTCCAGTTGACCAAGGCGCTCATTGGTGACCTGTACATCCTCATTGAGGCCATCAGCGTGCAGCCTCACTTTGCGTTCAAAGTGTTGCATGAAGGCCTTTGTCCGAGGTGATTGTGGAGGGGTTGGTTTTGATTCTCCTAGCATGGTTACAAAAGAAGAGAAAAAAGGAACAAGTGAAAGAAAACTGTCCTAATGCTACTAGGATATCGCTATTATAATCCTCTCACCGTCAACCTGTGCATGCATGTTCTTACCTGTTCTTACCATGCTCAACAAGAGGGGAGGGCAGCCAACAATTCAATAACTCAACTCAAGAAGCAAGTGTATCGGTGCCGCAACATCAATTCCTGTCAAGCTATAGTCAAATTTGTGGGGCTGTAGGATGGCTAAAAGTAGCAAGGAAATACTAGCACCACGTTAGTCGCAAAATCAAGTTGAGAAATCATTCAACGGTGGTACCATGCTAGTCCTAGGCTAGACCGTGCTAGAGACGCGAGCCTGGACACAAACGAAGTCATAATACAACAAGAAAAAGGCACAAGATAGCAAGCTATCACTCCCCTTCTTATCCTCCTCTCTTCTTTTCTTTCTCTTCTCTTCTTTTTTCTTTTTTCGTTCCTTTTGTTTCTGATTTTTCTTCTTCTTTTCTTTTACTTTGCACAACTAGAATAAATCTGAATCTTGACAAATCATATTTTAGAGAAACAAGTCACAAATTATTTCTCTTTCTTTTTAGGGGTAACGAGAATACAACTAACTACTTAGATTTTGTCGGTATGAAAAAAATTGTGGTGATGGATATGGTGCAGTGATGAAAAAAATTGTGATGATGGATATGGTGCAGTAAAGACGTCTATGGTAGTAATGATTGCAATGGGGGTGCTAAGAATAGGATGTGCATGAGTGCTAACAATAGGATGCGCACGAGTGGAAGTGGAAGGAGCATGCAATGTTCTAAAAATAGGATGCACAAGAGTGGAAGAGAGGGAGCGGCTAGGAAAGGCCGAGGAACATGCGCGCGAAAGGGATGACCACGCGCGGCGAGTGGAAGTGGAAGGAAGCATGCAATGTTCTAAAAATAGGATGCATAAGAGTGGAAGAGAGGGAGCAGCTAGGAAGGGCCGGGGAACATTTGTGCGAAAGGGATGACCACACATGGTTAGTTGGAAGGAGTTTACGTAGCATGCGAGTCATGCGAGAAGCAGGGTGGTGATGACAACAAAGATATATATGATTAACAGTGACAAAAGCATGACAAGAACTCGAAACTCTAAAAGACTAACCCTAAGACCAACAACTCGACTCAACTGATGTAAACCAAACTCAACAAGCCCAAACTAAGCAGTACTAGTAAATGGCTCAAAGGGTCTATGGGAATATGGAAAAGTATTCTACTTTTTTTTTGGCTTTTTTCTAGACTATGGGAAAATAATAGCAAACTGAAATCTCTCACCGATCAAACCTGGCTCTGATACCACTTGATAATGGTATGGGTGTCCCGATCTTTCGGTGGAGAGGGGTAACTTCGATTTAGTGGATGGAGGCAACGTTCATGATCTGACTACAATCGTCTAGGGACGATGCGCCTTAGCAACAGATACACCGACTCCAAGGATCGCTACGTTCTTGTGGTGCGCGACCCAGGCATGTGGGCACTTGTCCTGCAAGCAATCGAAGAACAAGCAAGAACAAGTTGAACAAGCACTCAATTGTAAGATAAAAATGAAGGTTTCAATCTGAAAACACAAGATGGTGGGGTTCTGAATATAATCAGATGGGCAGTTTATCCAATGCGTGCTGAAATGCGGTAGCAATGTCTAACTCGATGAAACAAAACCCAAAAGCCATCGGCGAGATCTCGCCGGTCAAGGCCATCCCCTGCTCTGTGTGGTTAGCAAGTGGGGCCATTGACCCATGGGTCCCAGCTGTCAGTCGCTTTAGAAATTGATTGCTGTTTATTCTTTTCAAGAAAATGATGCAAACTTTGATAAACATATCTAGAGTTCTAGGAGTCCAAATTCAGTGGTTCAAGTTAGGTTGTGTTCCTAGTGATGCCTAGTTTTTATTAAAAATATGAAACATACCATGTTCTGTAGTAATTTATTTACTAGCTATTTATCTTGTTAATTCCTTGGTAAATTCATAAATTGAGTTATAGATGTGCTAATATGTTCCTGTTGGACATGTCTTGTTGGGGTATGTAGTAGCCAGGAAAAATGTTGTTCATACTATGAGCATGCTTGGTGATTTATCTTGCTTGAATTGCTTAATTAATCCCTGGTAATTTTCTTTTTTATATACGGAGTTTCACTTGCTCAAATGCTATGAAATTTTACAGTAGTTAGGCTGCTATAATTTTTGTAGAATTTATTGTACACTTTTGCTATATGTTTATTATTTCACCTAATTATCTAAATAAATTAATAAAGGCATGAAAAGAATTTATTTAGAGATGGCCACTATGTTTTCTAGTGTTCGTTTGATGTATGTTCACTGTTAGTAACATTGGTGGTGCTCAAAGGATCATTCTTATTTGTAGTGAAATATTATTTTTCCCAATTTTCACTTCTAGTGACTTTCAAGATAGTTTCTGGAATTTAGCTAATTACACCATGTAAATGATGTTTCCTCGGAAACTTGTGAATACCAAAGTTGTAGGGAACTTACTCATCTAGCTTGTGTTAAAATTTGGTGCAATTGTCCAAGTAGTTTATGAACTATAGCTGTTCAAAGTTGGGTCACAGAAGTGGTTGCTCTCTGTCTTGTCTAGACCTGATTATGTAGTTATATAATTTCAACCTGCTAAACTTGTGAATCATGCTGAGGTGTCTAAAGATGAAATATAGATAATTTCATAATATTTCTAGAATATCTTATTGCATTTGGATTTATAAATCTCTAGTTATGAGTAAATTACTTGACTGTTGTTGTATGCCCAGAGTTGCTGAAATTGCCTGATAGCTTGATTTCCTTGCTTAAGCATGATTGGGATGTTTTAGATGCTTAGTCTAATTAAAATAAGTGGTTAGATGCAGGTGATAGGCCTCTAACTAAGGTTGTATATTAGATTGTGTAAGCATGGTAGTGTTTTGCTCTAACGGAGAAGAGATTTGCACCTACTCTTTAAAGTGATTTGAATAGAGCCTTGCACCTACTCAGTCAGTGCATGATAATCGTTTTGGGTTACACTACTGTCATTCTCATACATGGTCATCATGTCATCTCATTCTCTTGTGCATACATGATATTGACCCTATGAATGTGCATGCAATAGGTGTACCAGAGGGAATGACACTCGTGGAGTTTGAGGGAACCTGCCAGGAGGTGGAGGAGCCAGCTCAGGAGGTCTAGCCAGCAGAACCAGAGGCCAGCGAGGAGGTCATGTTTGATAGTCCCAGTCATGCGCCTTCGTCGTTCATGAAAGGCAAGCCTCGGAGCATTCTAAGCCTCCTACTTTATGAAAGCAAATGAGTATATATAGTATCAATGCAAGATAGGTGCATGGTTTGCGCTAAACGTACCATATGCTTAGAAAATCGTTCTGGATGCACCGATGGTACTCCTTCATGACGAGGCTCAAGTAGATGTGCATTTCGGTATGTGTTGGAAATAGTGCTAATCTTGACGCAAGATAGGTGCATGATTTGCGTTGAACGTACCATAGGCTGAAAAATTATTTTGGACACACCCCATAGAACTCCTAGGTGACGTGGGTCACGTAGAATCACATTTCGGTCTGTTTGGAGACAGTGTTAGAATTGGTGTAAGATAGGTGCATGGTTTGCGTCAAACGTACCATAGGCTCAAAAATTGTTTTGGACACACCCAATGGTACTCTAAGGTGACAAGACTCAAGTGGATGCTCGTTTCAGTCTATTTGGAGATAGTGCTAGTGTTGATGCAAGATAGGTGCACGGTTTGCGCTGAACATACCATAGGCTCAAAAATCATTTTGGAAACACCCGCTAGAACTCCTAGGTAACATGGGTCATGTGGAAGCTCGATTAGGTTTGTTTGCTGATAGTACTAATCTTGATGTAAGATAGTTGCATGGTTTGCGTTGAACATACCGTAGGCTCAGAAATCATTTTGGACGCACCCGATGGATTTCCTAGGTGACGTTAGTCATGTAGAATCTCATTTCAGTTCATTTGGAGATAGTGTTAGTGTCGGTGCAAGATAGGTGCTTGGTTTGCGGCAAACGTACCATAGGCTCAGAATTCATTTTGAACACACCCAGAGGTACTCCTAGGTGATGATGCTTAAGTGGAAGCTTGATTCGGTCTATTTGGAGATAGTGCAAATCTTGATGCAAGATAGGTGCAAGGTTTGCGTCGAACGTACCTTAGGGTTAGAAATTGTTTTGGATGCATCTGATGGATCTCCTAGGTGACGTGGGTCATGTGGAATATCGTTTCAATCCGTTTGGAGACGGTGTTAGTGTTGATGCAAGATAGGTACACGGTTTGCGCCAAACGTACCAACCTCAGAAATCGTTTTGGATGCACCCAATGGTACTCCTAGGTGACAAGGCTTAAGTGGAAGCTCGATTCGGTTTGTTTGGAGATATTTCTAATCTTGATGCACGATAGGTGCACGGTTTGCGCCGAATGTACCATAGGCTCAGAAATCATTTTGGATGCACCCGATGGATCTCCTAGATGACATGGGTCATGTGGAATGCCATTTCAGCCAGTTTAGAGACAGTATTAGTGTCGGTGCAAGATAGGTGTACGGTTTGTGCCAAACATACCATAACCTCAGAAATCATTTTGGACACACCCAATGCTACTTCTAGGTGATGAGGTTCAGTGGATGCTCGTTTTGGTCCATTTGTTGACAGTGCTAATCTTGACGCAAGATAGGAGCATGCTTTGAGCCAAATGTACCACAAGCTTGAAAATCATTTTAGACACACCCGATGAAACTCCTAGGTGAAGTGGGTCATGTGGAATCTTGTTTTAGTCTATTTAGAGATAGTGTTAGTGTCAGTGCAAGATAGGTGCACGGTTTACGCCAAATGTACCACAAACTTTGAAATTGTTTGGGATGCACCTGATGGAACTCCTAGGTGATGAGGCAGAAGTGGAAGCTCGATTCGGTCAGTGTGGAGATAGTGCTAATCTTGATGCAAGATAGGTGCACAGTTTGCGCCGAATGTACCATAGGCTCAGAAATCATTTTGGATGCACCCGATGGTACACCTAGGTGACGAGTCTCAAGTGGATGCTCGTTTCGGTCTGTTTGTAGATAGTGTAAATCTTGATACAAGATAGACAATTTCCACCGAACGTACCATAGGCACAAAAATCATTTTTGATACACCTGATAGAACTACTGGGTGACATGGGTCGTGTGGAATCTTATTTCTATCCATTTAGAGACAGTGTTAATATCGGTGCAAGATAGGTGCATGGCTTGCGCTAAACGTACTGTAGGCTCAAAATTTGTTTTGGACACACCTGATGGTACTCCTACATGACGAGGCTCAATTCGAAGTTAGATTCGGTTCGTTTAGATATAGGGTTAGTCTTGACGCAAGATAGGTGCATGGTTTGTGTCGATTGTACCGTAGGCTCAGAAATCGTTTTGGATGCACCCAATGGTACTTCAAGGTAACGAAACTCAAGTGGAAGCTCGATTCGGTCTATTTAGAGATAGTGCTAATCTTGACGCAAGGTAGGTGCATGGATTGTGCTGAACATACTATAGGCTTAGAAATCATTTTACATTTACTAGACAGAACTCCTATGTGACGTGGGTCATGTAAAATCTCGTTTTGGTCCATTTGGAGATAGCGTTAGTGTTGGCGGAAGATAGGTGCACAGTTTGCGCCAAACGTACCATAGGCTCATAAATCGTTTTGGATGCACCCGATGGTACTCTAAGGTGATGAGGCTCAAGTGGATGCTCGTTTTGTTCTGTTTGGAGATAGTGTCAATCTTGACGAAAGATAGGTGCACGGTTTGCGTCGAACATACCACAAGCTCAAAAATCTTTTTGGACACACCCGATAGAACACCTCGATGACATGGGTCATGTGGAATATCATTTTGGTCTATGTGGAGACAGTGTTAGTATTGGTGCAAGATAAGTGCACCGTTTGCGCTAGACGTACCATAGGCTCAGAAATCATTTTAGACGCACTCGATGGTACTCCTTGGTGAGAAGGCTCAAGTAAATGTGTGTTTTGGTATGTTTGAAGATAGTGTTAACCTTGACTCAAGATAGGTGCATGGTTTGCGCCGAGCGTACCACAGGCTCAAAAATCATTTTGGACACACCCCATAGAACTCCTAGGTGACGTAGGTCACGTGGAATCTCATTTTGGTCTATTTGGAGACAATATTAGTATTGGTGCAAGATAGGTGCATGGTTCGCGCCAAATATACCATAGGCTCAAAAATCATTTTGGACGCACCCGATGGTACTCCAATGTGACGAGGCTCAAGTGTACGCTCGTTTCGGTCCGTTTAGATAGTCTAGTGTTGATGCAAGATAGTTGCACGGTTTGCGCTGAACATACCATAAGCTCAAAAATCATTTTGGAAACACCCGCTAGAACTCCTAGGTGACATGGGTCATGTGGAAGCTCAATTAGGTCTGTTTGGTGATAGTGCTAATATTGACGCAAGATAGGTCCGTGGTTTGCGTCGAACGTACTGTAGGCTCGGAAATTATTTTGGATGCACCCGATGGATCTCCTAGGTGACGTTAGTCATGTGGAATCTCATTTCAGTCCGTTTAGAGATAGTGTTAGTGTCGGTGCAAGATAGGTGCTTGGTTTGTGGCAAACATACCAAAGGCTCAGAAATCATTTTGGATGCACCCGGTGGTACTCCTAGGTGATGAGGCTCCAGTGGAAGCTCGATTCGGTCTGTTTAGAGATAGTGCAAATCTTGAAGCAAGATAGGTGCACGGTTTGTGTCGAACGTACCTTAGGGTCAAAAAGTGTTTTGGACGCATCCGATGGATCTCCTATGTGACGTTAGTCATGTGGAATCTCATTTCAGTCCATTTAGAGATAGTGTTAGTGTCGGTGCAAGATAGGTGCTTGGTTTGTGGCAAACGTACCAAAGGCTCAGAAATCATTTTGGATGCACCCGGTGTACTCCTAGGTGATGAGGCTCCAGTGGAAGCTCGATTCGGTCTGTTTAGAGATAGTGCAAATCTTAAAGCAAGATAGGTGCACGGTTTGTGTCGAACGTACCTTAGGGTCAAAAAGTGTTTTGGACGCATCCGATGGATCTCCTAGGTGACGTGGGTCAGGTGGAATCTCGTTTCAGTTTGTTTAGAGACAGTGTTAGTGTCGATGTAAGATAGGTACACGGTTTGTGCCAAACATACCATAGGCTCAGAAATTGATAGGGCCCGCTAGGGTTTGTTCCTGATCTTCAATGAGAGTTGCGGATAACTTTTGATTTGGGGTGGATCCGACGTTGGTTGTCTGACTACAACACCACAAGGGCTGCGCCTTAGCAATAGGTACACCATCTTCGATTGGGATGTTCTTGCCATGCCAAGAACACCTCTGAGCCTGCTAGAACAAGCAAGAACAAGACGAACAAGCAAATAACTCATGGTTGGAAGATACAAAGGTGAATCTGAATCACGAGTTGGGGTCTTGAATCAAGCAAATGGGTGATCTAATCGACACAAGTGCTCACCAGGAAGGAGTAGCTAAACTTACAACAAAACAAAACTCCTCATTCTGGTGGCTGCTGGTTCTATTTATAGGGTGGAGAGCACAAGGGGGCATGGGAAACCCTAATCTGGGCATCCCTTAATGGGTTCTAGTCAATACAAGGGCTAGGCCCAAGCTGTAGTCTGTGCAGCCTTTTGCTTGCTGCGCACAAATTTGGTAGAGTCTGATAGCATGGTTGAACCCATCGGAAAGAGGGTGACGAGCTCTTTCCAACAAGTCAAAAACCACCTTCATTGGATCTCGTATCAAGGAGTTATGGTGTTTTTGATGGAGCCTTCCCTGCTATCTCGATATGAGTGGAGCGCCACATTAATGATGATTCCATTTGTTCGGTTGTTCCATCCTCATCATAGGTCTGAGCATGAGCTAATGGAGTCTTGACCAACATTCCTAAGAATAAGACAATCATAACCATGATTTAGTAGCATCCAATTCTGAGACGAGTTTGTATGAACAGCAAGGAATGACTTAACCTGATAATTGAGTTGTCGCGTTCGAGCTTTTGTCATTGGACCTTGTTGTGCAGCAGGTGTGGTTGTATCAATGGAAGAGATGTCCTCATTAGAAATCATATTGGATGCACCCATGGTACTCCTAGGTGACAATGCTTAAGTGGAAGCTCGATTCAGTTTGTTTGGAGATAGTGCTAATCTTGATGCAAGATAGGTGCACGGTTTACGCCGAACATTCCAAAGGCTCGAAAATCATTTTGGATGCACCCGATGGATCTCCTAGATGACATGGGTTATGTGGAATCTCATTTTGATCTGTTTGCAGATAGTGTTAGGGTCGATGCAAGATAGGTGTTCGGTTTGCAAAAAACATAGCATAGGCTCAGAAATCATTTTAGATGCACCAGATGGTACTCCTAGGTGACGAGGCTCAAAAAGAAGCTCGATTCGGTCCATTTGGTGATAGTGCCAATCCTGATGCAAGATAGGTGCACAGTTTGGACGCATTCGATGGATCTCCTTGGGGACGTGGGTCATGCGGAATCATGTTTCATTTTGTTTAGAGACAGTGTTAGTGGTGGTGCATGATTTGCGCCAAACATGCCATAAGCTCATAAAATTGTTTTGGACGCACCCTATGGTACTCCTAGGTGACGAGGCTCAAGTGAAAGCTTAATTCGATCTGTTTGGAGATAGTGCTAATCTTGACACAAGGTAGGTTCGCGGTTTGCCCTAAACGTACCATGGGCATGGAAATCATTTTGGACGTGCCCGATGGAACTCCAAGGTGAGGTGGGTCATGTGGAATCTTGTTTCGGTTTGTTTGGAGATAGTATTAGTGTCGGTGCAAGAAAGGTGCTCAGTTTGTGCCAACGTTACTCCAGGGTGACGATGTTCAAGTGGATGCTCGTTTTGGTTTGTATGGAGATAGTGCTACTCTTGATGAAGATAGGTGCATGATTTGTGCCAAAAGTACCACAGGCTCAGAAATCATTTTGGACACCCCTGATAGAACTCCAACGTGACGTGGGTCACGTGGAATCTCATTTCGGTCCATTTGGAGACAGTGTTAGTATCGGTGCAAGGTTGGTGCATGGATTGCACCAAACATACCATAGGCTCAGAAATAATTTTGGACGCACCCGATGGTACTCCTAGGTGACTAAGCTGATGTGGAAGCACGATTTGGTCTGTTTGGAGACAGTGCTAATCTTGATGCAAGATAGGTGCATAGTTTGCGCCGAAAGTACCATAGGCTCAAAGATTGTTTTGGACGCACCCGATGGAATTCCTTGGTGACGTGGATCTTGTGGAATGTCATTTTGGTCCGTTTGGAGAGAAAGTGTTAGTGTTGGTGCAAGATTGGTGCACGATTTGCGCCAAACGTACTATAGGCTCAGAAATCATTTTGGAGGCACCCAATGGTACTCCTACGTGATGAGGCTCAAGTGGAAGCTCAATTCGGTCTGTTTGGAGATAGTGCTAATCTTAACACAAGATAGTTGTACGGTTTGCGCCGAATGTACCATAGGCTCAGAGATCATTTTGGACGCGCCCAATGGAACTCCTAGGTGATGTGGCTCTTATGGAATCTCGTTTCAGTCTGTTCGGATATAGTGTAAGTGTTGTGCAAGATAGGTGCACGGTTTATGCCAAACGTACCATAGGCTTAAAAATCACTTCTAACGCACCCGATGGTACTTCTAGGTGACGAGGCTTAAGTGGAACCTCCATTCGGTCTATTTGGAGATAGTGCTAATCTTGATGCATGATAGGTGCATGGTTTGCGCTGAACGTACCATGGGCTCGAAAATCATTTTGGATGCACATGATGGAACTCCTAGGTGATGAGGGTCTTGTAGAATCTTAGTTTGGTTCATTTGGAGACAGTGTTAGTGAGAGTGCAAGATAGTTGCACGGTTGGCGCTAAACATACCATAGGCTCAGAAATCACGCACCCGATGGTACTCCAAGGTGACGAGGCTCAAGTGGAGGCTCAGAAATCACGCACCCGTTTGGACATAGTGCTAGTATTGACGCAAGATAGGTGCACGGTTTGCTCTGAACGTACCACAGGATCAAAAATCATTTTGGACACACCTGATAGAACTCCTAGGTGACGTGGGTCCTCTGGAATCTCATTTCAATCCATTTGGAAACAGTGTTAGTATCGGTGCAAGATTGGTGCATGGTTTGCGCCAAACGTACCATGGGCTCAGAAATGTTTCGGATGCACCCGATGGTACTCCTAGGTGAAGTGGGTCAAGTGCAATCTTGCTTCAGTCCGTTTGGAGATAGTGTTAGTGTCAGTGCAAGATAGGTGCATAGTTTGCGTCAAATGTACCATATGCTCAGAAATCGTTTGGGATGCACTCGATGGAACTCCTAGGTGATGTGGCTCAAGTGGAAGGGATTCGGTCTATTTGGAGACAATGCTAATCTAGATGTAAGATAGGTGCACGATTTGTGCCGAATGTACCGTAGGCATAGAAATTGTTTTGGACGCGCCCAATGGAACTCCTAGGTGACGTGGGTCATGTGGAATCTCGTTTTGGTCCGTTTAGAGACAGTGGTAGTTCAGTGCAAGATAGGTGCACGGTTTGCGCCAAATGGACCATAGGCTCATAAATTATTTTAGACACACCCAATGGTACTCCAAGGTGACGAGGCTCAAGTGGATGCTCACTCTAGTCTGTTTGCAGATAGTGCAAGTCTTGACACAAGATAGGTGCACGATTTCTGCCGAACATACCGTAGTCTCGAAAATCATTTTGGACGCATCTGATGGATCTCCTTAGCGACGTGGATCATGTGAAATCTCGTTTCGGTCCATTTGGAAATAGTGTTAGTGGCGGTGCAAGATAGGTGCACAGTTTGCGCCAAACATACCATAGTCTCAGAAATCGGTTCGGACGCACCCAATGGTACTCCTAGGTGATGAGGCTCAAGTGGAAGCTTGGTTCAAACTGTTTGGAGATAGTGTTAATCTTGACGCAAGATAGGTGCATGGTTTGCGCCGAACATACCATAGGATCAGAAATTATTTTGGATGCACCCGATGGAACTCCAAGGTGACGTTGTTCTTGTCGAATCTCGTTTCGATCCATTTGAAGACAGTGTTAGTGTCGATGCAAGATAGGTGCACGGTTTGCGCCCAACGTACCATTGGCTTAGAAATCATTTTGGATGCACCTGATGGTACTCGAAGGTGACAAGGCTCAAGAGGATGCTCATTTTGGTCCTTTTGGAGATAGTGCAAGTCTTGACGTAATATAGGTGCACGGTTTGGCCGAACGTACCATAGACTCAAAAATCATTTTGGACACACCCGATAGAACTCCTAGGTGATGTGCATCAAGTGGAATCTCATTTTGATACATTTGGAGATAGTGTTATTATCAGTGCAAAGTTGGTGCACGGTTTGCGTCAAACGTACCATAGGCTCAGAAATTATTTTGGACGCACCCGAGGGTACTCCGAGGTGACGAGGCTGAAGTAGAAGCTCAATTTGGTCTATTTGGAGACAGTCCTAATCTTGACGCAAGATAGGTGCATGGCTTGCGCCGAACATATCTTAGGCTCAGAAATCATTTTGGACGCACCCGATGGTACTCCAAGGTGACGAGGCTCAAGTGGACGCTCATTTCGGTCTATTTCGAGATAGTGCTAGTATTGATGCAAGATAGGTGCACGGTTTACACCGAACATAACACAGGCTCAAAAATCATTTTGGACACACCTGATAGAACTCCTAGGTGACGTGGGTCATGTGGAATCTCATTTTGGTCTATTTGGAAATAGTGTTAGTATCGGTGCAAGATTGGTGCACGGTTTCGCCAAACATACCATAGGCTCAGAAATCATTTCAAACACCCTCGATGGTACTCCTAGGTGAAGTGGGTCATGTGGAATCTCGTTTTAGTACATTTGGAGATAGTGTTAGTGTTAGTGCAAGATAGATGCACGGTTTGCGCCAAATGTACCATAAGCTCAGAAATCATTTGGGATGCACCCGATGCAACTTCTAGGTGACGAGGCTCAAGTGGAAGCTCGACTCAGTCTGTTTGGAGATAGTGCTAATCTTGATACAAGATTGGTGCATGGTTCACGCCGAATATACCATAGGCTCAGAAATCATTTTGAACGCACCTGATGGTACACCTAGGTGACGAGTCTCCAGTGGATGCTCGTTTTAGTCCGTTTGCAGATAGTGTTAATCTTGACACAAGATAGAGCATGATTTGCACCAAACGTACCATAGGCTCAAAAATCATTTTGGATACACCTGATAGAACACTAGGTGACGTGGGTCGTGTGGAATTTGATTTTTGTCCATTTAGAGACAGTGTAGTATCAGTGTAAGATAGGTGCACGGCTTGCGCCAAACGTACCATAGGCTCAAAAATTGTTTTGGACACACCTGATGGTACTCCTATGTGACGAGGCTCAAGTGGAAGCTAGATTTGGTATGTTCAGAGATAGTGCTATCTTGACGCAAGATAGGTGCATGGTTTGCGTTGAACGTACCATAGGCTCAGAAATTGTTTTGGACGCACCCGATGGATCTCCTAGGGGACTGAGACATGTAGAATCTCGTTTCAGTCTGTTTGGAGACGATGTTAGTGTCGGTGCAAGATAGGTTTGCGGTTTGCGCCAAACGTACCATAGGCTCAGAAATTATTTTGGACGCACCCAATGGTACTCCTAGGTGACGAGGCTCAAGTGGATGATGGTTTTTGTCCACTTGTTTATAGTGCTAATCTTGATGTAAGATAGGTGCATGGTTTGCGCTGAACATATCAGAGGCTCAAAAATTGTTTTTGACGCACCCGATGGAACTCCTCGGTGACGTAGGTAGTGTGGAATCTCGTTTCGATCCGTTTGGAGACAATGTTAGGGTCGATGCAAGAAAGCTGCTCGGTTTGAGTCAAATGTACCATAGGCTCAGAAATTATTTTAGATGCATCTGATGGTACTCCTAGGTGATGAGGCATAAGTGATAGCTCGATTCAAGCCGTTTGGAGATAGTGCTAATAATGACGCAAGATAGGTGCACGGTTTGGACGCATTCGATGAATCTCCTTGGTGACGTGGGTCATGTGAAAACTTGTTTCGGTCCATTTGGAAACAGTGTTAGCGATGGTGCAAGATATCGCCAAATGTTCCATAGGCTCAAAAATCATTTTGGACGACCCGATAGAACTCCAAGGTGACGAGGCTCAAGTGGACGCTCGTTTCGGTCTGTTTGGAGCTAGTGCTAGTATTGATGCAAGATAGGTGCACAGTTTGCACCGAACATACCATAGGCTCAAAAATCATTTTGAGCACACCTGATAGAACTTCTAGGTGATGTGGGTCATGTGAAATCTCATTTTGGTCTGTTTGCAAACAGTGTTAGTATCGGTGCAAGATTGGTGCACAGTTTGCACCAAACGTACCATAGGCATAGAAATCGTTTAAGACGCACCCGATGGTACTCCTAGGTGAAGTGGGTCATGTGGAATCTTGTTTCAGTTCGTTTGGAGATAGTGTTAGTGTCAGTGCAAGATAGGTGCACGGTTTGCGCCAAATGTACCATAAGCTCAGAAATTGTTTAGGATGCACTCGATGGAACTCCTAGGTGACGAGGTTCAAGTGGAAGCTCGATTCGGTCTGTTTGTAGATAGTGCTAATCTTGACACAAGATAGGTGCACGGTTTGCGCCAAATATACCAAAGGCTCAGAAATTGTTTTGGACGCACCCAATGGTACTCCTAGGTGATAAGGCTCAAGTGGATGATCATTTTTGTCCATTTGTTTGTAGTGCTAATCTTGACGTAAGATAGGTGCGTGGTTTGCGCCGAACATACTAGAGGCTCAGAAATCATTTTCGATGCACCCGATAGAACTCGGTGATGTAGGTCATGTGGAATCTCGTTTCAATCCGTTTGGAGACATTGTTAGGGTCGACTCAAGATAGGTGCTCGGTTTGAGTCAAACGTACCATAGGCTTAGAAATCATTTTAGATGTACCTGATGGTACTCCTAGGTGATGAGGCACGAGTGGAACTTCGATTTAGTCCATTTGGAGATAGTGTTAATAATGATGCAGGATAGGTGCACAATTTGGACGCATCCGATGGATCTCCTTGGCGACGTGGATCATGTGAAATCTCGTTTCGGTCCGTTTGGAAATAGTGTTAGTGGCGGTGCAAGATAGGTGCACAGTTTGCCCCAAACATACCATAGGCTTAGAAATCATTTTGAATGGACCCGATGGTACTCCTAGGTGACAAGGCTCAAGTGGAAGCTCAATTCGGTCTGTTTGCAGACAGTGCTAATCTTGACGCAAGATAAGTGCACAGTTTGTGCCGAATGTATGATAAGCGCAGAAATTGTTTTGGACGTGCCCAATGGAACTCCTAGGTGATGTGGGTCATGTGGAATCTCGCTTCGATCCGTTTGGAGACAGTGGCAGTGTCGGTGCAAGATAGGTGCACGGTTTGCGCCAAATGTACCAAGGCTCATAAATCATTTTGGACACACCCGATGGTACTCCAAGGTGACGAGGCTCAAGTGGATGCTCACTTCAGTCTGTTTGCAAATAGTGCTAGTCTTGACGTAAATTAGGTGCATGGTTTCTGCCGAATATACCACAGTCTCGAAAATCATTTTGGACACACCCGACAAAAGTCCTATGTGACGTGGGTCATGTGGAATCTCATTTCGGTCCATTTAGAGATAGTGTTAGTATCAGTTGCATGGTTTGCGCCAAACATACCATAGGCTCAAAAATCATTTCGGACGCACCCGATGGTATTCCTGGGTGATGAGGCTCAAGTGGAAGCTCGATTCAAACTGTTTGCAGACAGTGCTAATCTTGACGCAAGATAGGTGCATGGTTTGAGCCAAACATACCATAGAATCGAAAATCATTTTGGATACACCTGATGGAACTCCTAGGTGACGTGGTTCTTGTCAAATTTCATTTTAGTCTATTTGGAGATAGCGTTAGTGTCGGTGCAAGATAGGTGCACGGTTTGCGCCAAACGTACCATAGACTTAGAAATCATTTTGGATGCCCCTGATGGTACTCCATGGTGACGAGGCTCAAGTGGATGCTCGTTTTGGTCTGTTTGGAGATAGCGCTAGTCTTGACGCAAGATAGGTGCACGGTTTGCGCTGAACATACCATAGGCTTGAAAATTGTTTTGGACACACTCGATAGAACTCATAGGTGACGTGCGTCATGTGGAATCTCATTTCGGTATGTTTGGAGACAGTGTTATTATCAGTACAAGGTTGGTGCACGGTTTTGTGCCAAACGTACCATAGGTTTAGAAATTGTTTTGGACGCACTCGAGGGTACTCCGAGGTGACAAGGCTAAAGTGGAAGCTTGATTCGGTCTATTTGGAGATAGTGCCAATCTTGACGCAAGATAGGTGCCTGGCTTACGCTGAACATACCATAGGCTCGGAAATCATTTTGGACGCACCCAATATAACTATTAGGTGATGTGGGTCATGTGGAATTTCATTTCGGTCCATTTGGAGACGATGTTAGTGTTAGTGCAAGAAAGGTGCATGGTTTGCGCCAAACGTACCATAGGCTTAGAAATCATTTTGGACGCACCCGATGGTACTCCTAGGTGACGAGGCTCAAGTGGAAGCTCAATTCGGTCTGTTTGGAGGTAGTGCTAATCTTGACGCAAGATAGGTGCCTGGTTTGTTCCGAATGTACCACATGCTCAAAAATAGTTTTGGATAGACCTGATAGAACTCTCAGGTGATGATGGGTCATGTGGAATCTCATTTTGGACCGTTTGGAGACAGTGTTAGTATTGGTGCAAGGTTGGTGCATGGTTCACGCCAAACATGCCATAGGCTTAGAAATCGTTTTGGATGCACCTGATGGTACTCCTAGGTGATGAAGCTCAAGTGGAAGCTCAGTTCAGTCTATTTGGAGATAGTGCTAATCTTGACGCAAGACATGTGTACGGTTTGTAACAAACATACCATAGGCTTGGAAATCATTTCGGATGCACTCGATGGTACACCCAGGTGACAAGGCTCAAGTGGATGCTCGTTTCGATCCATTTAGAGATAGTGTTAATCTTGACACAAGATAGGTGCATGGTTTGCATCGAATGTACCACATGCTCAAAAATTGTTTTGGACACACCATATAGAACTACTAGGTGATGTGGGTCATGTAGAATCTCATTTATATCCATTTAGAGATAGTGTTAGTATCGTTGCAACATAGGTGCACGGCTTGCGCCAAACGTACCGTAGGCCTAGAAATCAGTTTGGATGCACCCGATGGTACTCTTGCGTGACAAGGCTCAAGTGGAAGTTGGATTCAGTCCATTTGGAGATTGTGCTAATCATGACGTAAGATAGGTGCATGGTTTGCGTCGAACGTACTATAGGTTTGGAAACAGTTTTGGGCGCACCCGATGGATCTCCTAGGTGACGTGGGTCATGTTGAATCTCATTTCTGTCCGTTTAGAGACGATGTTAGTGTCGGTACAAGATAGGTGCACGGTTTTCGCCAAACGTACCGTAGGCTCTGAAATTATTTTGGACATACCCGATGGTGCACCTAGGTGACGAGGCTAAAGTGGATGCTCGTTTTGGTCCATTTCTTGATAGTGCTAATCTTGACATAAGATAAGTGCATGGTTTGCGCCGAACGTACCACAAGCTCAGAAATCATTTTAGACGCACCCGATGGAACTACTCGGTGACGTGGGTCATGCGGAATCTCATTTTGATCTATTTGGAGATAATGTTAGGGTCTATGCAAGATAGGTGCTCGGTTTGCATCAAACGTATCATAGGCTCAGAAATTATTTTGGATGCACCCGATGGTAGTCCTAGGTGACGAGGCTCAAGTGAAAGCTCGATTTGGTCCATTTGGAGATAGTGCTTATCTTAATACAAGATAGGTGCATGGTTTGGATGCATTGGATGGATCTCCTTGGTGGCGTGGGTCATGTGGAGTCTCGTTTTGGTCTATTTGGAGACAGTGTTAGTGGCGATGCAAGATAGGTGCATAGTTTGGGCCAAACGTACCATAGGCTCAGAAATCATTCTGGACGCACCTGATGGTACTCCTTGGATACTAGGCTCAAGTGGAAACTCAATTCAGTCAGTTTGGAGATAGTGCTAATCTTGATGCAAGACAGGTGCATGGTTTGCACTGAACATACCATAGACTCATAAATCATTTTGGACACACCCAATGGTATACCTAGGTGACAAGTCTCAAGTAGGATGCTCGTTTCGGTCCGTTTGGACATAGTGTTAATGTTGACGCAAGATAGGTGCACGGTTTCCATCGAACGTACCGCAGGCTTGAAAATCATTTTGGACACACTAGATAGAACAACTAGGTGATGTGGGTCAAGTGGAATCTCATTTCTGTCAATTTAGAGATAGTGTTAGTATCGGTGCAACATAGGTGCACGGCTTGCGCCAAACGTACCGTAGGCTTAGAAATCATTTTGAACGCACCCGATGGTACTCCTACATGACGAGGCTCAAGTGGAAGCTGGATTTAGTCCTTTAGAGATAGTGCAAATCATGACGCAGATATGTGCATGGTTTGCGTCGAATATACTATAGGCTCAAATTGTTATGGGCGCACCTAATGGATCTCCTAGGTGACGTGGGTCATGAAGAATCTCGTTTTAGTCCGTTTGGAGACTGTGTAGTGTCGGTACAAGATAGGTGCATGCTTTGCGCCAAACGTACTGTAGGCTCAAAATTTTTTTTGGATGCACCCGATGATACTCCTAGGTGATGAGGTTCAAGTGGATGCTCGTTTTGGTCCATTTGTTGATGTGCTAATCATGACATAAGATACGTGCATGGTTTGCGCTGAATGTACCACGGGCTTAGAAATCATTTTAGATGCACCCGATGGAACTCCACGTGGGTCATGTGGAATCTTGTTTCAATCTGTTTGGAGAAAGTGTTAGGGTCAATGCAAGATAGGTGCTTGGTTTGCGTCAAACGTACCATAGGCTCAGAAATCATTTTGGATGTACCTGATGGTACTCCTAGATGACGAGGCTCAAGTGGAAGCTCGATTGAGTCCATTTGGAGATAGTGCTAATCCTGATGCAAGATAGGTGCATGGTATGGACGCATCCGATGGATCCGCTTGGTGATGTTGGTCGTGTGGAATCTCGTTTCGGTCTGCTTGGAGATAGTGTTAGTGGCGGTGCAAGATAGGTGCATGATTTGCGTCAAATGTACCATAGGCTCAGAAATCATTTTGGACGCACCTGATGGTACTCCTAGGTGACTAGGCTCAAGTGAAAGCTCAGTTCGGTCTGTTTGGAGATAGTGCTAATCTTGATGCAAGATTGGTGCATGGTTTTGCCAAACATACCGTGGGCTCAGAAATCATTTTGGATGCGCCCGTTGGAACTCCTAGGTGACGTGGGTCATGTGAAATCTCCTTTTGGTCTATTTGGATACAATGTTAGTGTCGGTGCTAAATAGGTGCACGGTTTGCGCCAAACGTACTTTAGGCTCAGATATCATTTTGGACGCACCGGATGGTCCTCCTAGGTGACAACGCTCAAGTGGATGCTCATTTTGGTCCATATGGAGATAGTGCTAATCTTGACGAAGATAGGTGCACAGGGTCATGTGCAATCTCATTTCGGTCTATTTGGAGATAATGTTAGTATCGGTGCAAGGTTGGTGCACGGTTTGCGCCAAACGCACCATAGACTTAGAAATTGTTTTGGACGCACAGGATGGTACTCCTAGGTGACGAGGCTCAAGTGGATGCTTGTTTCGGTCTGTTTGGAGATAGTGTCAATCTTAACACAAGGTAGGTGCACTGTTTGCGCCGAACATACCACAGGCTTGAAAATCATTTTGGACACACACGATAGAACTCCTAGGTGATGTGGGTCACATGGAATCTCATTTGGAGATAGTGTTAGTATTAGTGCTAAATAGGTGCATGGTTTACCATAGGCTCAGAAATCATTTCTGACGCACCCGATGGTACTTCTAGGTGACAAGGATCAAGTGGAAGCTCGATTTGGTCTATTTGGAGTAGTGCTAATCTTGACGCAAGATGGGTGCACGGTTTGCACTGAACCATAGGCTCGAAAATTATTTTGGATGCACCTGATGGTACTCCTAGGTGACGAGGCTCAAGTGGATGCTCGATTGAAACTGTTAGGAGATAGTGTTAATCTTGACGCTGGATAGTAGCACCGAATGTATCATAGGCTCAAAAATCATTTTGGACACACCAGATAGAAGTACCATTGGGTGCGCCCAAAATGATTTCTGAGCCTATGGTACGTCTGGCGCAAACCATGCACCTATCTTGCATCGACACTAACACTGTCTCCAAACAGACCGAAACAAGATTCCACAAGAGCCATGTCACCTAGGAGATCCACCTGCTATGCCAAAAATAATTTCTAAGCCTGTGGTACGTTCTGTGCAAACCGCGCACCTATCTTGCGTCAAGATTAGCACTATCTCTAAACGGACCGAATCAAGCTCCCACTTCAGCCTCGTCACCTAGGAGTACTATCAGGTGCGTCCAAAACGCTTTTTGAGCTTATGGTACGTTTGGCGCAAACCAGGCACCTATCTTGCACCGATACTAACACTGTCTCCAAACATACCGAAATGAGATCCCACATGACCCATATCAACTAGGAGTTATATCGTTTGTGTCCAAAACATTTTTTGAGCCAATGGTACATTCGGCATAAACCGTGCACCTACTTGCATCAAGATTAGCACTATCTCCAAATGGACCAAAATGAGCATCCATTAGAGCCTCATCACCTAGGTGTACCATCGGGTGCGTCCAAAATGATTTCAGAGCCTATGGTCTGTTTAGCGCAAACCATGCACCTATCTTGCACCGACACTAACACTATCTCCAAACAGACCAAAACAAGATTCCACACAACCCACGTCACCTAGGAGATCCACCAGGTGTATCTAAAATGATTTTTGAGACTGTGGTACGTTTGGCGCAAACTATGCACCTATCTTGTGTCAAGATTAAAACTATCTCCAAACGGACCAAAATGAGCATCAACTTGAGCCTCGTCACCTAGGAGTACCATCGAGGGCATCTAAAATGATTTCTGAGCCTATGGTACGTTAGGCGCAAACTGCACACCTATCTTGCACCGACACTAACGCTGTCTCCAAATGGACCGAAACAATATTCCACATGACCTATGTCACCTAGGAGTTCCATCGGGTGCGTCCAAAATGATTTATGAGCCTATGGTACATTCGGCATAGACCATGCACCTATCTTGCATCAAGATTAACACTATCTGCAAATAGACAAAATCGAGATTCCACTTGAGCCTCGTCACCTAGGAGTACCATCAGTGCATATAAAATGATTTTTGAGCTGATGGTACGTTTGGCGCAAACCGTGCATATCTTACACCGATACTAACATTGTCTCCAAGCGGACTGAAATGAGATTCCATAGACCTAAGTCACCTAGGAGTTCCAGTGGGTGTGTCCAAAACGACATCCGAGCCTATGGCATGATCAGCGCAAACTGTGCACATATCTTGTGTCGGGATTAGCACTATTTCCAAATGGACCGAACTGAGCATCCATTTGAGCCTAATCACCTAGGTGTACCAACGCGTGCGTCCAAAATGATTTCAGAGCCTATGGTACATTTGGCGCAAACCGTGCACCTATCTTGTACTGATGCTAACACTGTCTCCAAGTGGATCGAAACGATATTCCACGTGACCTACGTCACCTAAGAGTTCCATCCGATGTTTCCAAAATGATTTCTGATGAGGACATCAACACCGATCATACATCCACGCCGTCCACGCCGACAACTGCTGGTCCTATTACTCGTGCTCGTGCTCGAAAAGTTAATCATCAAGTGAGTTCCTTCTTGAGCTCTTGTCCATCCTGTTTAGATCTTGGAGACACGTGCACTCTTGTTTTGATTAGGAATCAAGGAGAAGACCGAAAGGGAAAAGGACTCGTGTAGGCTGGATTCGGACTGCAGCACACCTCCAACTTGCGACGGTCGTCACGGTTACATACGGAGTCGGATTGGGGTCATTCTGGACTTGTTGGAAAGCTAATAAAGTCTACTTTCATATGGATCTGACCTCGTACTCATACCTGCTCAGAAGCGGCGTCAACAGTCCAAAAATCACCGAGAGGTCTATTCTGTCCAGGGTGATGCGCCACCTTAAGTTAGCCCAATGGGCTTGTATCGTTTAGAGTCTAGTAGGGACGCGTCCTAGGGTTGGAGCACGACCCAAACTCTCTCGTGGTCGTCCTCCACACGTTATATACCCCTTAGCCGCCACCAGGAACACTTGGGTTTTGTTTAGATCAAGTTTAGCCATCACTACTTGCTTGTAGGCGCGCGTGTTGATCCAGTCACCCGTCTCCTTGTCTTCGGAACCCCACTCATAATAAGATTCAGTGTGAAACCTTCAATTTTATCTTGCAATTTCAGTGCTTGTTTCCTCGTTCTTGCTAGTTCTTCGATTGCTTGCAGGACGGGAGCCCTAGGGGCTGGTTGTCATACTCCACAAGATCGTGATGGCCTTGGGAAGTGGTGTATCGGTCGCTAAGGCGCAGTCTTGGAAGGCTATAGTCGGGCCGTGAACGTCATCTCCATCCACCAATCGAGTTATCTCACGCTTCTCATCGAAAGATCGACCACAAACCCTTGCGGGTTCATATCATTTGGTATCAGAGCAAGGTTGATCGGTGAGAGACTTCTAGTTCTTTGCTGTTTTTTTAATCTCCTATAGTCCAGAAAAAGCCAAAACAAAATTAGTAGATTAGTTCTCCATAATCCCAGAAACCCTTTGAGCTTAATACTATTACTGCTTAGTTAGGGCTTTTGAATTAACGGTTGCATCGTCGTGTCAAGTTGCTGGTTTTAGCATCTAGTCGTTTAGAGTTTCGAGTTCTAGTCATGTTTCTGTCACCATCGCAGATTTGAGTTTATTTGTTTCTCTCAACGAATCCGAGTGGATTTCCAAATTCCTTTGTTTTGTTTACCACAATTATCCTAGCCACGCCCTTGGAGGTTTCATCCACGTCCATATTTCCATCTACAAAAAGGAAATCCAACAAGATCAAGATAGAATTCGATTCGGAGTCCTGTTTTATCTTGAAAAGAAAAGCACCATATTTCCTTTGTCAGGAGTCTGAATAGGGAGTTTAAATACAATCTGGAAACCTTAACTTGTCCTCTTTCCAACTGATCAGAGCTTGGTCCCAAATTCAATCTGAGCGCTTCGCAATTGCCCTGGAGATTTGTGCGTCTGCTGGTTTTGCAAAACAGCCACTTGTTTGACTTTGCTACTGAATCACCCTTCCCAAGGAAACATTTAATTGTTGTAAGTAGCTTGTTAATTCTTGTTGCAAAATTTCAGTTTTGTGCTAGTTGAAAAAAAAAATAGAAAAAAAACAGAAGAAAGAAAGAAAAGAAAGATAGAAAGAAAGAAAGAAAAGAAAGAGAAAGAAGAAGAGAAGGGTTTTTCTTTTGTTGTTATTCCTGTCCTTGTGATCCTTCTTTGCTGCAGCTCAGTGACTTCATTTGTGTCCAGGCTCGCGTGTCTAGCACGTACTAGCCTAGGACCAGCACAATAACGTCGTTGAGCGTTTGTTCAATTTGCTTGCAACTAACGTGGTTCTAGTACTTCCTTGCTTTAGCCCACCTACAGCTCCACATATTCGACTACAGCTTAGAAGGCTGTAGTCGGGCCGTGAACGTCATCTCCATCCCCAAATCGAGTTATCCACCTTCTCTCATCGAAAGATCAGGATTCACTCATATCAGTTAGAAGGCTTTCATTTCTTCACTTGTCTTCTTGTTGTCTTTGTCTTTGAACCATGCCAGGGTCCGATGAAGATAACCAAATTCCACATTCGCCTCGCACAAAGGGCGTCATACAACATTTTGAAAGGAAAGTAAAGTTGCACACGGAGGGACTTGATAATGACTTGCAGGTGACAAATGACAAACTTGGGTAGTTGGAGGCTACGCAGATTGCTGCAAACAACAAGCTTGCAGGTTTGGAGAAGTCCATTGCTAGTGTGGACAAAAGCCTTGCTGCTCTGCTGAGGCGTTTTGATGACCTCCACAACAATGATAAAGACCAGCATGAAGAAGAAAAGGAGGAAGATCGAGAGGATGGTAGTTATGATGAAGAATACACAGGTGATACTGAATATGATGATCGAGACACTCGTGATCAACGTCGCCTACGTCACAACCGTAGAGGTATGGGTGGCCGCCGCCGACGCGAGGTACACAATAATGATGATGCTTTCAGTAAGATTAAATTTAAAATACCTCCTTTTGATGGTAAATATGACCCTGATGCATACATTACTTGGGAGATTGCTGTTGATCAAAAGTTTGCATGCCATGAATTTCCTAAGAACACACGTGTTAGGGCTGCTACTAGTGAGTTCACATATTTTGCTTCTGTTTGGTGGATCGAATATGGCAAGAAAAATCCTAATAACATACCTAAAACTTGGGATGCGCTGAAATGAGCCATGAGAGCTAGATTTGTTCCATCTTACTATGCCCGTGATATGATAAATAAGTTGCAGCAATTGAGACAATGTTCTAAAAGTGTAGAAGAATACTATCAGGAATTACAAACGGGTATGTTGCGTTGTAAATTAGAGGAGGATGAGGAACCTGCTATGGCTAGATTTTTAGGTGGGTTAAATCGGGAAATTCAGGATATCCTCGCTTACAAAGAATACAATAACGTAACCAAACTGTTTCATCTTGCTTGTAAAGCTGAACGGGGAAGTGCAGGGATGACGTGCTAGCGCAAGGACTAATGTTTCTGTAGGGAAAGCTAGTTCATGGCAGCAGCGCACGTCTACAACTCCGTCTACATGTACTCCTACGCCATCATCTAGTGACAAGACTCGAGCTGCCCCCACCAATTCAGTAGCGAAGACAGCGCAAAGGCCGGCTGCGAGTACTTCATTCATGGCATCGACCAGTAGAACAAGCAAAATACAATGTCATCGGTGCAAGGGATATGGCCATATGATGCGCGACTGCCCAAACAAGCATGTTATTATTGTCAAAGATGATGGTGAGTGTTCATTTGCTAGTGATTTTGATGAAGATACACTTGCATTGTTTGCGGCTGACTATGCAGGTAGTGAGGAACACATAGAAGAACACATTAATGCAGGTGACGCGGAGCACTATGAGAGCTTGATTGTACAGCGAGTGCTTAGTGTACAAATGGAGAAGGCAGAGCAAAATCAGCAATACACTTTATTCCAAACAAAGTGTGTCATCAAGGAGCGTTCGTGCGGCATGATCATTGATGGAGGTAGCTGCAACAACTTGGCAAGTAGCGACATGGTACAGAAGCTCGCCCTCACCACCAAACCACACCCCCATCCCTACTACATCCAATGGCTGAACAACAGTGATAAGGCAAAGGTAACGAGACTTGTGCGAATTGATTTTGCCATCGGATCATACAAAGATATTGTTGAATGTGATGTTGTGCCTATGCAAGCTTGTAATATTCTGTTAGGTAGACCATAGCAATTTGATAGAGATTCGATGCATCATGGTAGATCAAATCAATATTCGTTTCTATACCATGATCGAAAAATTGTGTTGCATCCTATGTCTCCTGAAGCTATTATGCAATCTGATGTTACTAAGGCTGCAAAAGCAAAGAGCGAGAGCAATAAAAATGACAAGTCTGTTGTTGATGACAAAGATGAGATAAAATTGAAAGGACGTTGTATGCTTGCTACAAAATCTGATATTAATGAGTTCAATGCATCCACCTCTGTTGCTTATGCTTTGGTATGCAAGGATGCTTTGATTTCATTTGAGGATATGCAACGTTCTTTGCCCCCTGTTGCTGCTAACATTTTGCAGGAGTATTCTGATGTGTTCCCCATTGAGATACCAGCGGGGCTGCCACCAATACGTGGGATTGAGCACCAAATTGATCTTATCCCTGGAGCATCTTTGCCAAACCGTGCGCCATACAGGACCAATCCAGAAGAAGCGAAGGAAATTCAACGACAAGTGCAAGAACTACTAGACAAAGGTTATGTGCGTCAGTCTCTTAGTCCTTGTGCTGTTCCAGTGATTTTAGTGCCTAAGAAAGATGGAACATGGCGCATGTGTGTTGATTGTAGGGCTATTAATAATATCACCATTCGATATCGACACCCTATTCCACGATTAGATGATATGCTTGATGAATTGAGTGGTGCTCTTGTGTTTTCAAAGGTTGATTTTGCGTAGTGGGTACCACCAGATTCGTATGAAATTGGGAGATGAATGGAAAACTACTTTCAAAACTAAGTTCGGTCTATATGAGTGGTTAGTCATGCCTTTTGGGTTAACTAATGCACCTAGTACTTTCATGAGATTAATGAACGAGGTTTTGCGTGCTTTCATTGGGAAATTTGTTGTCGTCTACTTTGATGATATACTGATTTATAGCAAATCCATGGATGAACACCTTGATCACTTACGTGATGTTTTCAATGCTCTACGTGATGCACGTTTGTTTGGTAACCTTGAGAAGTGCACTTTCTGCACCAATCGAGTATCGTTTCTTGGCTATGTTGTCACTCCACAGGGAATTGAGGTTGATAAAGCCAAGGTGGAAGCTATACAAGGATGGCCTGTACCCATGACGGTCACACAAGTGCGGAGTTTCCTAGGACTTGCTGGTTTCTATCGCCGTTTTGTGAAGGACTTCAGCACTATTGCTGCACCATTGAATGAGCTTACAAAGAAGGGAGTGCCCTTTTCTTGGGGCAAAGCACAAGAGCACGCCTTCCATGTGCTGAAAGATAAGTTAACACATGCACCTCTACTCCAACTCCCTGATTTTAATAAGACTTTCGAGCTTGAATGTGATGCGAGTGGAATTGGATTGGGTGGTGTTTTGTTGCAAGAAGGCAAACCTGTTGCATACTTTAGTGAGAAATTGAGCGGGCCTATTCTTAATTATTCTACATATGATAAGGAATTATATGCTCTAGTGCAAACATTAGAAACATGGCAGCATTATTTGTGGCCCAAAGAATTTGTTATACATTCTGATCATGAATCTTTGAAGCATATTCGTAGTCAAGGAAAACTGAATCGTAGACATACAAAATGGGTTGAATTTATTGAATCTTTTCCTTATGTTATCAAACACAAGAAAGGGAAAGATAATATCATTGCAGATGCATTGTCTAGGAGATATACTTTGCTGAATCAACTTGATTACAAGATCTTTGGGTTAGAAACAATTAAAGACTGATATGCTCATGATGCTGATTTTAAAGAAGTGATGCTGCATTGTAAAGATGGGAAAACGTGGAACAAATTCATCGTCAATGATGGGTTTGTGTTTAGAGCTAACAAGCTATGCATTCCAGCGAGCTCCGTTCGCTTGTTGTTGCTGCAGGAAGCGCATGGAGGTGGCTTGATGGGGCATTTTGGAGCGAAGAAGACGGAGGACATTCTTGCTGGTCATTTCTTTTGGCCAAAGATGCGACGAGACATGGAGAGATTTGTTGCTCGCTGCACAACATGTCAAAAGTCTAAGTCCCGATTGAATCCACACGGTTTGTATATGCCTCTTCCTGTTCCTAGTGCTCCTTGGGAGGATATTTCTATGGATTTTGTGTTGGGATTGCCACGAACTAGGAAAGGGCGAGATAATGTTTTTGTGGTTGTGGATCGATTCTCTAAAATGGCACATTTCATACCATGTCATAAAACTGATGATGCTACAAATATTGCTGATTTGTTCTTTCGAGAAGTTGTTCGCTTGCATGGTGTGCCAAATACAATTGTTTCTGATCGTGATGCTAAATTTCTTAGCCATTTTTGGAGAACTTTATGGGCCAAATTGGGGACTAAGCTTTTATTTTCCACCACTTGTTACCCCCAAACTGATGGTCAAACTGAAGTTATGAATAGAACTTTGTCTACTATGTTAAGGACTATTTTAAAGAAGAATATTAAGATGTGGGAAGATTGTTTGCCTCATATTGAGTTTTCTTATAATCGTTCGCTGCATTCTACTACGAAGATGTGTCCCTTTGAGATTGTTTATGGCTTGTTACCACGTGCTCCTATTGATTTAATGCCATTGCCAAGTTCTGAAAAGTTGAATTTTGATGCTAAGCAACGTGCTGAATTGATGCTAAAACTACATGAAACCACTAAAGAAAACATAGAGCGCATGAATGCTAAGTACAAATTTGCTGGAGATAAAGGTAGAAGGGAATTGATTCTTGAACCTAGAGATTTGGTTTGGTTGCATTTGCGAAAGGATAGGTTTCCTGAATTAAGAAAATCTAAATTGATGCCTAGAGCGGATGGTCCTTTTAAAGTGATGCAACGAATAAATGAGAATGCATATAAGCTTGATCTTCCTGCAGATTTTGGGGTTAGTCCCACATTTAACATTGCAGATTTGAAGCCTTATTTGGGTGAAGAAGATGAGCTTGAGTCGAGGACGACTCAAATTCAAGAAAGGGAGGATGATGAGGACATCAACACCGATCATACATCCACGCCGTCCACGCCGACAACTGCTGGTCCTATTACTCGTGCTCGTGCTCGAAAAGTTAATCATCAAGTGAGTTCCTTCTTGAGCTCTTGTCCATCCTGTTTAGATCTTGGAGACACGTGCACTCTTGTTTTGATTAGGAATCAAGGAGAAGACCGAAAGGGAAAAGGACTCGCGTAGGCTGGATTCGGACTGCAGCACACCTCCAACTTGCGACGGTCGCCATGGTTACATACGGAGTCGGATTGGGGTGATTCTGGACTTGTTGGAAAGCTAATAAAGTCTACTTTCATATGGATCTGACCACGTACTCATACCTGCTCAGAAGCAGCGTCAACAGTCCAAAAATCACCGAGAGGTCTATTCTGTCCAGGGTGCTGCGCCACCTTAAGTTAGCCCAATGGGCTTGTATCGTTTAGAGTCCAGTAGGGATGCATCCTAGGGTTGGAGCACGACCCAAACTCTCTCGTGGTCGTCCTCCACACGTTATATACCCCTTAGCCGCCACCAGGAACACTTGGGTTTTGTTTAGATCAAGTTTAGCCATCGCTACTTGCTTGTAGGCGCGCGTGCTGATCCAGTCGCCCGTCTCCTTGTCTTCGGAACCCCACTCATAATAAGATTCAGTGTGAAACCTTCAATTTTATCTTGCAATTTCAGTGCTTGTTTCCTCGTTCTTGCTAGTTCTTCGATTGCTTGCAGGACGGGAGCCCTTGGGGCTGGTTGTCATACTCCACAAGATCGTGACGGCCTTGGGAAGTGGTGTATCGGTCGCTAAGGCGCAGTCTTGGAAGGCTGTAGTCGAGCCGTGAACGTCATCTCCATCCACCAATCGAGTTATCTCACGCTTCTCATCGAAAGATCGACCACAAACCCTTGCGGGTTCATATCAATTTCTAAGCCTATGGTACATTCGACGCAAACCATGCACCTGTCTTGCGTCAAGATTAGCACTATCTGCAAATAGATGAAATCGAGCTTCCACTTAGGCCACATCACCTAGAAGTACCGTCGGGTGCATCCAAAACGATTTCTGAGCTTATGGTACATTTGGCGCAAACCGTGCATATCTTGCAACGACACTAACATTGTCTCCAAACAGAATGAAATGGGATTCCACATACCCAAGTCACC
Organism: Saccharum officinarum; assembly: GCA_020631735.1. Taxonomy (NCBI): domain Eukaryota; kingdom Viridiplantae; phylum Streptophyta; class Magnoliopsida; order Poales; family Poaceae; genus Saccharum; species Saccharum officinarum. The sequence continues at coordinate 30,057,389 of CM036212.1, read as the reverse complement.
TAGGAGTTCCATCGGGTGTGTCCAAAATGACATCTGAGCCTATGGTACGATTGGCGCAAACCGTGCACCTACCTTGTGTCAGGATTAGAAGTATCTCCAAACGGACCGAAACATGCATCCACTTGAGCCTCGTCACCTAGGAGTACCAACGGGTGCGTCCAAAATGATTGCTGAGCCTACGGTACATTTGGCACAAACCGCGCACCTATCTTGGACCGACACTAACACTATCTTCAAACGGACCAAAACGAGATTCCACCTGACCCAAGTCACCTAGGAGTTCCATCAGGTGTTGTCATAGTCAACGACAGTTGAAACTTCTAGGAAAACTTTGAATTGGGAGGGCAATCCTCTCGGTGAACTGACCGTACCCCAAACTGACACAGGTGAACAAGTAGAGTATACTAGGGCGCGTTGAGAGAACCATGTCAAAGGAACTCGGCAAAATGACCCTGTAACTTCGGGAGAAGGGGTGCTCTCCTATCTTTTGATTAGGAAAGCGGCACATACCAGGGGTAGCAACTGTTTATTAAAAACATAGGACTCTGCTAAGTGGTAACACAATGTATAGAGTCTGACACCTGCTTGGTGTTGGAAGGTTAGAAGGAGAAGTGTGATAAGCTTTGAATGGAAGCCCCAGTAAACGGTAGCAGTAACTCTATCTGTCCTAAGGTAGTGAAATTCCTTGTCGCATAAGTAGCAACCTGCACGAATGGTGTAACGACTGCCCCGCTGTCTCTGACATGGACCCAATGAAATTGAATTCTCCGTGAAGATGCAGAGTACCAATGGCTAGACGGTAAGACCCCATGCATCTTGACAATAGCTTTGCAGTGACAACCTTGATCGAATGTGTAGGATAGGTGGGAGGTGGTGACACACAATGACCAATCCTGAAAGACCACTCTTTCGTCTAAGGATGCCTATCGCCGCACCGATCATTCGGGGGAAGGGCAGGACACTGCGAGGTGGGTAGTTTATCTAGGGTGAATGCCTCCTAAAGAGTAATGGAGGTGTGCGAAGGTAGGCTCAAACATTGATTCTACTCGTGAGCGTAATGGTATAAGCCTTCCTGACTATGAGACCGACTGGTCAAATAGAGACGAAAGTCGGCCATAGTGATTCGGGAGTCTGTGTGAAAGGGCTCTCGCTCAATGGATCAAAGGTACACCACGGATAACTGGCTGATGACTCCTAAGAGCTCTTATCGACAGAGTCATTTGTTACCTCGATGTTGACTCATCACATCCTAGGGTTGAAGAAGGTCCCAAAGGTTTGGTTGTTTGTCGATGAAAGTGGTACGTGAGTTGGGTTTAGAACGTTGTGAGATAGTTCGATTCCTATCTTCCATTGGTGTTAAAGGGAGAACTACGAGGAGCCAACCCTTGTATGAGAGGACTGGGTTGCATCAACCTATGGTGTACCGGTTGTTATGCCAATAGCAGCGCCAGGCAGCTAAGTTGGTATGGAAGAACTACTACACCACGGGAAATCCTTCTCTATACAAGTCTCGTACGAGGTTTTCGAATAGAACTTTGATAGGTGAGAGGTGTAAGCACCACAAGGTGTGAAGCGATCTCATACTAAACGAATGGAACTTTCCAACCTTCGAGAAAAGGTCCCATCCTTCAATATCATGATTGGGTCAACTAGGCCAGATCATAAGTGAAATAGTTTGATCAGGTCGACCATTAAAAGATCATGAGAATCTCTTGTTTAAGCATAGTCTCAATTAACATGCTTTGTCTAAGTGGTATCTTCTTTATACCGTGCCTACAGGGTGTCATTTATTTGATGGAATCATCCAGACAGAAATGGGGCTCTTCTATCGTAGGGGCCTCGTCGAGTGCTCCTAGTCCACCAAAAAAAGAATATGATATAAAAAAGATAAGCGGATAAAAGTGTCTCACCAAGACGCCGTGAAAGACTTTGCAACGAATTCAGCAAGTGTATCATTGATGAAGAGCTCATCAAACCAGGTCATGACCAAGCAAACCATAGTGAGAAAGTTCACAAACTCTATTGTATTTATTGAATGAACTAGAAGGTCCCTTGTAATGACAAAAGCATGACAAATGTAGCTATCCTTCCTTACTATCCTGGTGCGTGGTGAATTCATTGGCTAATTAATGAGGACACTGACTCACAAAGGCTATAGCTAGTCTATACGAATATCTTGATTGGTGGGGATCTACAGAGAGTCCATTTTATCAAATATATGAGAAAGCAAAAGAAAAAAAAGAGAGACATGTCAAAGGTACATCAGCTAGTACAAGAAATGTATGCAGGCATAGTTTGCATGCCAGGTCCATGAAAGAACACAGACCGGTAAGAGAAAAGAAAGTAAGCATAGTCTTCATTGAACCGGAAGCACAGAGGTCAACCCGCTTCAAATATGGAACATGGATTCTAGCAGTGCAATGGAGTCTAGGAACTATTTATGCCATAGAAACACACATCTGCTAGTGGGTACTACCAATAGGGGAATCCAAAAGGCTAAGATGGATCATGAACATGAAAATAGCATGCACAGGCCACGGACAAGGATCTTGCTACCTTATTGTGAATTCCTTTTTTATTCAATTGTGTACTCGTTCCTGTTGTTGTGCCATTAGTGACTTGAGTGTGTGAAAGAGAGCACGATGCCGACCAAGTCACAAAATAGGTTCTCCCGATTTCAAAGTAATTTAGCCCTGGCTGAGTATTTTATGTACTGTGAACGGAGGAATATATCTCCAGGTTATTCATTCAATCCTAATTTTTAATCTCATGAATTTAATAAAAAGAACTCAAGGCTACGACATCCACTTTAAGACTAGTTAAAAAGAAAAGGTTCCACCCTTCTAGTTAGACAACCAATATGCGACATCATACTTAGATGGGAGTTGCCGCTGATCTGCGACATCAATAGCCATCCCATGCTACCGAAGCAGACTCACTCCGTCTATGCGTCCTGAACCTGAATATCGTTATTTAAGATTATATGTGAATTGCTAATATTAAATAGGATTTTGTTCTCTTTTATGAAAAGTTTTCTTTGTCTTCGAGCTTCTATTCCTCAATCCACTTATTCATTCCCTTCTTTCATATACCTCCCCACCAATAAATAGAGACAAATGGGCTACCTCAGAACAACAATATCAGATGCTATGCTTAAATCATTTTTTGAGTTCTATATCTTAGGAATAGTATGAAGAATATACAGAGTCCATGAAAGGAAGATCAATGACTCATATAAATTAGTTAATGGAAAATGTCCCAAAGAAACCCAATGAGCCCCTAAATTATTTGGGATTGTGAAGTGAAAGAAATCATTTTATCTACTAATAGTGGCCAAATTGGTGTATTACCAAACCACACCCCCATTAACATAGCTATAGATATGGGTCCTTTGAGAATATGCCTCCTCAACGACCAATGGTTAACAGTGGTTCTATGGAGTGGTTTTGCGAGAATAGTTAATAATGAGATCATCATTTTAGGAAATGATGCAGAACTGGGTAGTGACATTGATCCAGAAGAAGCTCAACAGGCACTTGAAATAGCCAAAGCTAACTTGAGTAAAGCTGAGGGTATGAAAGAATTGGTTGAAGTGAAGCTAGCTCTCAGACGAGCTAGGATACAAGTCGAGGCTGTCAATTGGATTTCCCCATCCAATTGAAGACAATCCAAAGGTTTCGTTGAGGGTGCTTAGATACAATGCGCTGGCAACTGAGGCTTGGTAGGATGGGAGTGAATTAAGGTACGGCTTGGAGGGAGATCTTTCCTATCTTTCGAGATCCAATCTACAATATGGGCCCAAAAAGCCAAAAAAATAAGTGATTCATTTTTAGCCCTTATAAAAAGAAAATGAATTCTTGAACCCCTTTCACCTCATGTCATGTCGAGGCACTGCAGAAAAAAGAACAACAAAATCTGATCCAATTTTTCGTAATCGATTAGTTAACATGGTGGTTAACCATATTATGAAAGATGGAAAAATCATTGGCTTATCAAATTCTCTATCGAGTCGTGAAAAAGATTCAACAAAAGATAGAAACAAATCCACTATTGGTTTTACATCAACTTTTATCCATGTGGGGGTGAAAGCCTAAGTTTGGTTTTGGTAATTAATGACACCAAGTTGCTAATGCCATGTGTTAAGTGTTTTGAGTTAGGCATAAGCAACACATGTGATGAAGGTGTATGTGGCAAGGAGTGGTGGCCACAAGATCACAAAGAAATGGTGCATGGACATGAAATGATGATCATGGTGGAGATGCACATAATATGATGGACATGATGATCAAGTGGAAGAGAAGGATCTAAGAGCGCAAGGCAAAGGTATAACCATAGGGTTTTCCTTTTGCCGGTCTAAGATGAGTAGAGAAGTGATTGACCGGGTTTAGGATACATAGCCGACTATCAAGAGGGGCAATCACGGTTAGCTCGGGAATCAAGTGCCACTAGATCAATGTCTTGAGCATATGCATTAGGATCTAGTAGAGAGCTAACATAACGCCTTGAAAATGTTTGTGAAATGCTAACACACATGCACATGATGGTGTACACTTGGTGGTGTTAGCACATTTGCGAAGGTGGTGGAGTTTGAGCGGTAGAGAGGCGTTTTCGAGGAAATGAAATGCCTATTTTCTATTGCGCCGGTGGCGAGAAAAGGTGGCGACAGACCAAAATGATTATCACTGAAAATATAGTGACTGGACGCTGTGGTTGAATTGACCGGACACGGGTGGCGCATCCGGTCAGTTCAAACCACAAACAGACGCGCGTGTGAGAAGGGTCACGGACCGGCACGTCCGGTCACGCACCCAGGAGTTCAGCACAGAGGGTAGATGCGATCAGACGCGGTGGCGCGTTCGGTCACGTTCGACCAGACGCGTCCGGTCACGAGTGGACCGTTACTGGACTCCGATCGGACGTGGCTGGCGCGTCCGGTCACATGCGATCGGACGCGTCCGGTCTCGACGGGAGCTTACTAGACCGCGACCAGACGCTGACACTGTCATGTCCGGTCAAACGCTAGAGCGCGTCCAGTCGCGGCAACGGTAACTTCTGACGCGCATTGTTCACGCTTGTCCTATAGTGACCGGACGCGTCCGGTCACCCAGACCGGAGCGTCCGGTCAGCGCGATTTGCACTGAGTCATCCGGTAACGGCTAGCTGCGTACCCCTTCGCTATAAATAGAAGATGTCCGGGGTTTGAGGGCAACTCTTGCACATTTTGAGACCTAGAGACATCCTTTGAGCTAGAGAACAACCCCTCCACTCATCTCTTTGCTTAGTTGCTCATCTTGAGTGAGATTGAGTGAGATTCAAGTGCATTGCTTGAGAGTTGCATTCTAGAGGCACTTGATCTTCGAGTTGCTGCGGATTTCTTGTTACTCTTCCGTGTTTCCTGACACGGTAGACGGCTTGGAGCAACGGAGGTGATTGAGCTCGCAATTAGAGATTGTTGGAGCCCTCACCAAGTGTTGTAAGGGGTTCTTGATCCTTCCCCGCGGGAGTTCGCAAATTGGATACTCTAGTGGAGCTCGTGGCTTGGAGGATCCCCATCTTGTGTGCGATTGTGCGGTGCCCGCCGAGGGCTCGACTCTTGATAGTCGATTAGCTCGCGAATCGACAAGTGGGTGCATCGCCACAACGAGGAGTAGCTTGCCGGAAAGCAAGTGAACCTCGGTAAAAATCTTGTGTCATCTCTTTGCCGAGGATTTCTCTTGTGGTTGATCATTGTGAATGATTCTTCAAGTGCATTACTTCTCTACATCGTTGGTATAAGAATCAAGTCACTTGCTCTTTACTTTCTTGTACTAATCTTAGTGTAGCTTTATCACATAGGAGTAAGTAGCTTAGTGACTTAGTCTTGTTGGTGTGTATTAGAGTTCATAGTCTTGCTTCACTAGAATAGTATAGGTGGCTTGCATAATGTAGTTGAGCTAGTGCTAGAATTAGCTTAGCCATCTTTTATACTAACGTGGTTGTTTAGTGAAGCTTGTAGATTTTAAATAGGCTATTCACCCCCCTCTAGCCATTTAGACCTTACAGGGGGGAAGAGGCATATGCATTCAACCTTCCTTAACAGCTTGAGTCTTGTTTGTCTCATGAGATTCTATCTTCATATTATCATCTTTAATCGTGGATAAGAATATTTGTCCATTTGTAATTGAGAGGATCTTAAGTACTATTCGAAATTCAGAAGAATTGCATAGAGGCACCCTTGAACAACTCAAAAAAGCTCGTATTCGATTACAGAAAGTTGAACTAGAAGCATATGAGTATCAAATGAATGGATACTCTGAAATAGAACGAGAAAAAGAAAATTTGGTTAATGCTACTTCTATTAGTTTGGAACAATTAGAAAAGTAATTTGCTATAGAGAATTTCTATTAATTAAAGGTATTATTGTTGGAATAATTTGATACATTGTGATCGCTAACATTGATGAATTAAGAGAAATAGAAAGAGAGGATTCGAACCCTCGGTAAACACTTCCTTAGTGAAAATGCTATTAATTGATTTCCTCGCTATATGAGAACTACTAACTTTCACCATCATCTACTTTCCAAAGGGAAATTGGGTTTACTACTCCTCAACAAATAAAGGGTTGTGCTAAAAAATCCTACCTAATGGGGAAGTCATTGGCGAAGTCATAAGGCCCTCCACTTTTATTATAAAACCGATAAACTAGAAAAAGATGGATTGTTTTGCGAAAGAATCTTTGGACCCATAAAAAGTGGAATTTGTGCTTATGTTTGGTGAGTCATACGAGATCGTGTTTACATACCTATGAACTTAGCCTCTTCAAATGTATCTTATATATAATAATTTTTGGGTGTGTCAACTCTTTGTTCATGTATTTTGGATGGAATCAAATATGCAGTATTTATAGAAAAGAGTCTTCGTTTATTGGGAAAGAATCAATATACTTTTAATGTTGAATCAGGATTCACTAAGATAGAAATAAAGCATTAGGTCAAACTCTTCTTTGGTGTTAAGGTAGTAGCTGTGAATAGCCATCGACTACTCGGAAAGGGTAGAAGAATGGGACCTATTCTAGGATATACAATGTAACACCCCAGGTGTTAGGCTTGCAGTTGGCACTTGCATTGCATGAGCCTAAGCATCATTTGTTCATATATGAGCATGTAACATATGTGATGCACTAGTGCAACATGTGAAACATGCCTATATAGAATGTGCTTTGAAACATCTACAACATCTCTTTGAAACATATGCAACATACTCCTGTTAATTATGTTTAAATGTGTGTATGTAGATGCTCATGCTTGGTAATGCAAGTGAGTGTTGATGTCACTTCTTTCATGTGTCTCACATCACTTTCTATCTATAGTGATCCCTGGAAAGGTTTCATGAAGTTTGGAATCAAAAAGTCACATGAAATGATAAGTTACAAGCTTGTTGGATTAGAACTGAAACATACTTCTAAAACCAGGAAACATGCTTTACATTCCATGTAAACTAGTATTTATGCAACATACAAATGCAACATGTGCAACACATCTTGGACACATGTGGAACAACCTAGTGAAACATGTGTAGCATGTACCTTGAAGCAAACACATGAAACAATTGAAACAGAGCTTGAAACAAGCATTGCAATTATAGTGATTTCTATGTTTCAGTGCATGCGAGGCTACACTTTTGTGCAACCTATGCATGGTGGGTATGTTTGGCCTCTACAACACCTTAACTACACTTAGGACACTTAATGGAACAATTTTCATGTTGATCATTTTGGCTAAATGTGCTTCTAAGTGATGGTTGACCATGTATGGACCCTAGAACCCTTTTGTTTCACCATTTCAAAAGTGTGACCTAGAAGCTTTGTGTGACTATGCACCCTTTTACAAAGTTGTAGAGAATTTTATAAGTAACAAACTTTGTTTAAGGGTCAAGTTATGAAAATGTGTGGAACATGCTCAAAAAGGGCCCACAAGTCAAATTTAGGGCTGTTTCCCAACACTTAGCATATTCTAAGTCCCTAATCGGCAGCATCAAGTCAACATGTTCGTGACATTTTATCTTCTAATTTCATATGGTAGCTCAATTAGGTTCCTTAATATGAGTTATAGTACTTTTCATGATGGAAACAATGGATCAAGTGTCACTCAAAATGGAGCTTAATTGGACCTTCAATAAGAGTTTCCAAAACAGCAAAAAGTTGTTTTTATCACTAATTGACCTTGACATTTTGATATGCCGCGTTCTCCTAATTTTGTGAAACAACTCAAGTTGAGGCAAATACAAAAGTTGGAGCTGATGTGTTGGGGAAAAGCATGCAAGAAGATGGCACCAGTTGCAATTCATTTTGATCCCCATTTTTGGATAGTTGCTCATTGTTATCAAATCATTGACATTGGCAACTTTGGAGCCAATTATCTCCTAAGCCAGAGCCCTAATGGCTGTGAACCCTTAATCAAAGTTGGAGAGTATTTAGAGATGATCACATTTTGTTTTGGGCCCATTGTCCAATTCGAGCCCGAAAATGGTCTCCAAATCGGGCACAACAACGCGTGACACGTATTCGAGGAAATGACTCCAAGGCCGACACATGCTCTCGGGACGTGGCCGCCATGCCTTGCAGCATGCCCCACCTCGCCTCCACGCACCCGGTGTCCCGCTGCCATGGTGAAGCAGCACCAGAGCACCCTCACTCGTGCTCCACTTCATTCTCCTGGCCCTCCTCTCTCACCGCTGCCACGCGGAGCACGCGTCTGCCATTGCCGAGCCGGCCGAGCTCCATGGCAGCTGCGCTCTTCGCTACTCTGCGCCTCCTCTGCCCTAGCTAGCCACGTCACCACCTTCGTCTCGCTGTGCCGCAACCAGCACACCTGTCCCCGGCCGTCACTAGCCACCGGAATCGCCGGAGCACCTCACCGCCTATGCCACGTCCGCCGTCGGCTCCTGTGCTCGTGGCTAGGAGGCTACAGCTTGTCTTCCGGTCATCCGCGCCACTAGCGGGTGCACACGAGGCCCCTGGTGCTCCCCCGCCCCTCAGTCGCGGCCGACAAGTTTCCTTCGGCCGGCTTCCGCGAGCTCTGGCGACCCTTCCTCTGTAAATCCCGACCAAGGGCCTCGGACTCGAATTTGACTAAATCCAGGGGCCTATCTGCACAGCCGTAGACTCATATGAATAGTGCCATGAGGACTATTTTGTGATGATTTTGCAGGAACTTTGAAATTACATAGTAAATCATAGGAAATTTGTAAAATAGCAAATGAGGACTTTTTGGAATCCTTGTGAAATGGTCTATGCAATAGATCTATAATAAGGCATGTTTTAGTTTAATGTTTTTGCTGTAAAAATGGATTTTTTAGATTAGGTTTTTAATACTAGTTGTATTTGCCTTTTTCATAACTGTCGTTGTAGGGATCCAAATGAAGTGAAATTTTTGTGCCATGCTACTCCTGTGATGTTTGATGTGTGGTAAAAATTTCATGAATTTTGGTTGTAGTATGAGTGAGTTATTGATTCATCTTGCTCTCACATGAATTTATTGCAATAGCTATTTGTCTTTTTCATAGAGGTTGATATAATTGTTAAAATGGCTTCAAATTTGTACAATAGACTTTTGGGAGCATATTTAGGCCACTGTAATTTTGGTAGAATTTATTGTGCACTTTTGATAGGTGTTCATAATTCCACCTAATTATCTAAATAAATTAAGAAAATGCATTAAAATAATTTATTTAGGAATGTACACTATATTTTATGGTGTTCATTAGTCATGTGTGACATGTTAGTAAAGTTGTTTTTGTCCAATTATATGTTTGCAACATATGTAATAATTATTTCTTGCAATAATTAGTTTCTGGACAGTTCTAGGGGCAATGTAAATTACCCCATGTTAATGATGTTTGCTGGGAAACTTGTTTATACAAAAGTTGTATATAATTCATGTATCTAGCTGCTGTTAAAATTTGGTATCATTTGGCCAAGTAGTTTTTGAGTTATAGGCGTTTTAAGTCAGGTCCCAGATTTGGTTGCTCTCTGTTTGGAGCAGACCAGATTCTGTAGTTTCCTCTTTTTGACCCATTAAACTTGAGAATCAGGCTTAGGTGATATTAAATTAATTGTAGAAAATTTCATAAGCTTTCTAGAATGTCTTGTTGCACATCTTTTGGAGTTATGCATCTCCAGTTATGATTAAATTACTCAGCTGCTATTCTGAGGTCTAGAAAGTGGCAAATTCTAGTTTTAGTGCTTTGATTCACTTTGCCATGCTTGTGTGTTGAAGTGTGACTCATATCCTTGATGGTACTTGGGTTAGTACCTTGTGATCTTGTAAGACTTGTGTCTTGATTGATGTGCTTGTCCTCTTCTATGTTATGGTTTAGTGAGGATCAAGTTAATTAGCTCTAGGTGCTTATGAGAACTTTGGTATGCTTGCATGATTGCTTTGTTTATTGCACTTCTATACTTTCATACATATGCATTGTTGCACCTCATTTATGTATGCTAGCTGAAGCACGTGAAGGACCTGATGTGGAGCCAAACTCGAAGATGGAGTTGGTGGATCCATTCCGAAGATAGAAGGATCGGACAAGTGCTAGATTGGAGGATGCTCACCAAGCGGGTTTCACCTGACATACTCTAACTTGAGTCAGATCCCAGGCAAGCCCCGGAGCATTATAAGCCTCCTACCTTCAAAGCAATTAATTCTATATGCTCCCTCCAGGTTGGTAAAAGAAGTCGTTTTAGACAACGACACGGTCTCCAAAGCATAACTTTGACTTTATTTTTCTATAAAAATATTTATTTAAAAGTGATATATGTATATTTTTATGAAAGTATATTTCAAGAAAAATCTATTCGTATTGTTTTCATATTTTCAAACTCAACAACTTAAAAGTTATTCATGATTTATATTCCCAATGTTTGACCCAAACCTTGTCCAAAACGACTTCTTTTACCAACATGGAGGGAGTATGTTATAAGTATTGTTGCATTAAGTGGTAGGAGTTGGTTGAAAACCCTTGCTGCATTATATCATTCCTTGTCCAGATATATGAATCCTTGAATCCTACATAGACTAGGATCGAGTAGATGCTTAGCCTTGCTTTAAGCGGTAGAAGTCAGGTGATTTCCTGTCACCTGCGAGATGTAGGGATATTCATATATGGCACGGTTGGCTATATTTGCTATCATGGAAAGGAACTAGGTATTAATAAAATGAAATGAGACCGGGCGGGATGACGATAGTGAAGCAACAAGGCATGGAGGTCTTGGTTGTGGATCTATCCCCGTCTGAGTCGTTTAAGGACCGATTCGTTGTACGTCCTTGAGTCATGTTGAACGCAGTCTAACACTTAGTTGTCCGAATAAGTCGTTCCAACCGTGAAGCCGAGTAATACAGTTCAGGCCGGGAATCAAATGGTAGGTCGCATCTTGGAGGTAGTAAGGATGTGCTTGGGGACATTGGCGTGAGACCAAGGGGGGTTAAAGTCCCTATCATCCTGGCAGAGTGTTGCCCTTGGGGATGCGACATCAGTCGAACCTGCGCTTTCCTGAACAGTACCAAAGGTGACCTGAGCAGCCCTCGCCAGGCATGTCTCGGTGAGTGTTAGGAATACCCCTCCAGCTGGATAGGAACTCGATTCGAATCACTATCGCTCCCGGTTAGTGAGCACTTGACTTGAGCAGCGACAACGTAGATTCAACTAAATTGAACGGATGGTTAATTGGATGATGATTTAAATGTTGCCTCAATTTATACCTGCTATGGTTAATATTATTTGCTCCTAATCAAGTGAGTGCTCTAGTATAGGTGCTAATATAGATGACAGGTTAATGATAATTAACTGGATGCTTAAGCATTAATGATTACTTATCTATATTAAGCTTTATGCAAATGTTGTCAAGCTAGCCCACTTACATCAGCCTTGCATCATCCTTGGTGTCACTTTATTTTTGGTTTTTGACAGGTAAGTCTAGCTAAGTACCTTCTCGTACTCAGGGTTTTATCCCCACTTGTTGCAGGTTGTGAGGTATCATGGCGACTGCAAGAGTTGGTTGGCTCCTGCCTTAGTGGCGGAGTGTGATCATGGGCATGATCCTTCTAAGTTATCTTCTCTCTAATGCTTTTGTTGGAAGTCGACCTTGGTACTGGCATGTATTTGAAATCAGAGAAATGTTAGTTTCCAATTACTTTGCTTCCGCTAATTTTCAAGTTAAGTTGTAATAACTATGTTAAACTCCAATGTATATTGAATTACTTGTGAAATGGATGTAACATGTGACTTGTTATGTTAAATCACTATGATCTTGGCTTGTATGTTGGTTTGAAATCCCTCGTGATTTCATTGGACTACCGGAGTTATATGGGCTTAAGTGTGAGAATTTGATCACTTCGGTGATTGTTTTTATACTTGTGCTCTTATAATTTGGACGGTTCCGTGACATACAATGCATTACAGATGTATGATCATTACCCTTCAACTGGGTTATTCTATTCCACTTCTAGATAGAGAAACGAACTAAAGGAGAATACTTAATAATACGACGAAACATTTATACAAAACACCTATCCTGAGCACATGCAAGGGAACCGTAGACAGGCAAGTGAAATCCAATGCACAAAATAAATTGATCCATGGATGGCACTATTGTGGTAAATGTCATAATGCTAGAGGAATCATTACACAAGGCATAGAGGGGGAGGTCATAAGAGCTTATACCGTAAAATTGATTTTCGATGAAATCAAAAAGACATATCTGGTAGAATCGTAACCATAGAATATGACCCTAATCGAAATGCATACATTTGTCTCATACACTATGGGGATGGCGAGAAGAGAAATAGTTTACATCCTAGAGGGGCTATAATTGGAGATACTATTGTTTTTGGTATAAAAGTTCCTATATCAATGGGAAATGCCCTACCTTTGAGCGTGGTTTGAACTATTGATTTACGTAATTGGAAGTAACCAATTAGGTTTACGACGAAACCTAGAAATCGATCACTGATCCAATTTGACTACCTCTACGGGATAGACCTCAACAGAAAACTATTGAGTAACGACAGCAAGTGATTGAGTTCAATAGCTACTCATAGAAAATTATTGACTCTAGAGATATGGTAATATGGGCACAGAACTAGAAGCACCCCTTGTTTCAAAGAGAGGAGGATGGGTTATTCACATTTAATTTGATGGTCATAAGCAAATTGAAAGCTAAGCAGTGGTAATTAAGACCCCCCGGTGAAAATAGGGATGTCTCCTACGTTACCCATAATATGTGGAAGTATCAACGTAATATCATGGAGTCATTCGATCTGAATGCTACATGAAGAACATAAGTCAGATGACGGAATGCGGAGACCTAGGATGTAGAAGATCATAACATGAGTGATTCGGTGGATTTGGATTCCTTTTCTATATATCCACTCATGCGGTACTTCATCATACGATTCATATAAGATTCATCTGTCCAGAGATCGTCATATACATCTAGAAAGTTGTATGCCTTGGAAGAAGCTTGTATAGTTTGGGAAGGGATTTTTTGATAAAAAAAGAAGAATCTACTTCAACCGATATGCCCTTAGGCATGGCCATACATAACATAGAAATCACACGTGGAAGGGGTGGGCAATTAGCTAGAGAAGCAGGTGTTGTAGAAAAACTGATTGCAAAGAGGGTAAATTGGCCACTTTAAGATTACCATCAGGGGAGGTCCATTTGGTATCCCAAAACTGCTTAGCAATAGTCAGACAAGTGGGTAATGTTGGGGCAAACCAAAAAAGTTTGGGTAGAGCCGGATCTAAGTGTTGGCTAGGTAAATGCCCCGTACTAAGAGGGGTAGTTATGAACCTTGTGGACCACCCCATGGGGGTGGTGAAGGGAAAGCCTCCACTGGTAGAAAAAATCACAAGCCCTTGGGGTTATCCTACGCTTGGAAGAACTAGGAAAAGGAAAAAAATATAGTGATAGTTTTATTCTTCGTCATCGTAATTAAATATGTAACTAGGAATATGGAAAATTGCATTTTTGGAAATTGCAATAATGCGATGGGCGAATGACGAGAATTGACCCTCGCATGGTGGATTCACAATCCACTGCCTTGATCTACTTGGCTACATCCGCCCCTTATCTAGCTAAAGGATTTTTCTCTTTTTTCCATTCATTATTATTCTATTTATTCTGACCTCCATACCTCGATCGAGATAGTGGACATAGGATTTCACTCTTTAAAATGAAAAAAGGAGTAATCAACTATGACATGAAAAAACGAATGCTTTTGTAGCTCGTCATTTATTGGCAAAAATCGAAAAGGTCAATATGAAGGAGGAGAAAGAAATAATAGTAACATGGTCCTAGGCATCTAGCATTCTACCCGCAATGGTTGGCCATACAATCGCGATTCATAATGGAAAAGAACATATCCCTATTTACATAACAAATCCTATGGTAGGTCGCAAATTGGGGGAATTCGTGCCTACTCGGCATTTCACGAGTTATGAAAGTACAAGAAAGGATACTAAATCTCGTCGTTAATTGAATTTAGAATAGAAAGATTTAGAATAAACAAAGAAATACCCAATATCCTATTCGAACAAGATATTGGGTATTTCTGGCTTTCCTTCCTTCAAAAATTCCTATATGTTTAGGAGAGAAAAACCTTATCCATTAAGAGATGGAACTTCAAGGGCAGCTAGGTCTAGAGGGAAGTTGTGAGCATTACTTTTGTGCTACCTCCATACCAAGATTAGCACGGTTGATGATATCAGCCCAAGTACTAATAACGCGACCTTGGAGAACAAAAGTTGTTGAAACTAGCATATTGGAAAAAATCGACCAAAAAATCATGAGCAGCCACAATATTATAAGTCTCTTCTTCCTAACCAAATTTGTAACCCTCATTAGCAGACTCATTTTTAGTGGTTTTCCTAATCAAACTAGAGGTTACCAAGGAACCATGCATAGCACTGAATAGGGAACCGTCGAATACACCAGCTACACCTAACATGTGAAATGGATGCATAAGGATGTTGTGTTCTGCCTGGAATACAATCATAAAGTTGAAAGTACCAGATATTCCTAAAGGCATACCATCAGAGAAACTTCCTTGACCAATAGGGTAAATCAAGAAAACAGTAGTAGCAGCTTCCTTGGGGTATGGTACCATATCAAATTCACTAGGGCCTCTTTCCTCTCGTTTTGTTGGCAACCTCTGTCAATGTATGTTTGATTTGGGAGGCTACCAGTTTACTTTCTTGGGACTCCAAACAAGCCAATTGTTGTCCTAATAGAAGTTCATGTTGATCCAGCCAAGCCAGTGCCATCATCAGAAAGTCTTGGATAGAGCAGAAGCATAAGTAAGCGAGCGGCATGAACCTATAATGTAGGTTGAGGAGATGCTATGAAAGTAACCCTTGCTTTTTAGGGGAGGAGGTTCACCATCAGAAAGGCATGGGACAACAAACTTAGGGGAAAAAGCACTTTCAAATGATGAACTTGCTAATGCAACTTATTCTACTAAATGCTAGAAGCAAACCAACATGCTAGAGACAAAGCTAACAACTACTATTCGAGAAAAGGAAGAAATAAAGAAATAAAACAATAGGTCTTTACAATACATCACTATTCTTCTACAACAAGAAGAAGAGGCAATACATAAGTATTATTCATAAAGGCAATATCTCTACACACCACATCTGAAAAGAAAATACTGAACAATACAATACTTATGCTCACTACACTCTTGATCAAAAAGTACCAGCTCCTCATAAGTGAGACAACAGAATAGAAGTAGAAGCTACCGGATTCACGCCCACTAAGAAAACCTCTTCTTCTTTAGATCTTGAAATAATGAGTATAAGTAAGGAGCAGTAGTAGTAGGAAGACTTAAGTGAATTCATTCATTTACGTTGAGATAGCCAAGTAACTACTTTTTTCTATTTTAGTTTCCACGGTCACCGCGGAGGGCAGCCTTCACAATGAGCGATAAGGTAAATATCCAGCCCACTCAATGCTAGGCGTAATGAGGATAAGGGCCTCCAAAAAACTTCTTTTCGTTCTATGAATTTTAAGGTGGATGAAGTCTCATAGTAAACTCTTGCAGCGGAATGATAGAGACTCCATTTCACTTAGGTTGATTTAATTTAGGCCGGAGGCAGACCTAAGTTAAGGTAATCCTCCTTTGAAACACATTGGTATTGTTCCTAGATAGATCATAAGACAAATAATCAATTAGAGCACAGGGAGCCATCTTATTATCTTTCCCTGAAGAAAAACTATGGCAAATTAACTGATCTTTACATTAGTTGATGAAAGAGCCCAATGCAGAAAAATGTATCTTGCTCGAGCCGGATGATGAAAAATTCTCATGTCCAGTTCCTTTGGGGGATAGATCCTAAAGAATTCACCTATCCCAATAACAAAGAAACCTAAGTTAAATGATCCTGTATTAAGAGCAAAATTAGCTAAAGGGATGGGACATAATTATTATGGGGAACCCTCGTGACCCAATGATCTTTTATACATTTTTTCAAGTTGGGATCATGTTTTCTTAGGTCTATTCTGGATGTACAATTCTATTTCGATAGTCATTTTCCATTTCAATTGGAAAATGCAGTCGGATGTTTGGGGTACTATAAGTGATCAAGGGATAGTAACTCATATCACAGGGGGAAACTTTGCGCAGAGTTCCATTATGATTAATGGACGAGCTTGTGGGTCAAAATGCCCCACCAATTGCACAAGTCTCTCTAGTCCCAACAAGGGGAAATCAATCTATTTAGCCAATTTTGGAAAGCTTTTTAAAGTGCATACACATACCTCTTCTTGGTGTGGTGGAGAGATATACGAAAAATAGATGCTAAGCCTACAATGTCCGATAACGGGGCTTTAGTAGTGAATCTATCGGCACCACAGCAGTGGCATACAACTTTGAACCTAAGGGCCAGCCCCGTTACCTTTCGGAATGGAGTGGCTCCGTTCCATGCCTCATTTCATAGGGAAGTCCAAAGTGGCTCTATTTCATTCTATTTCACTTCCTAGCACTTCCTATCATTTAATATCCATCCCCTATCGACAAATTGTTAGTGCTCTATAGTACTTAACTTTTACAAGACCTGATATCTCATATGCAGTAAACCTAGCATGTTCATGCAACACCCATGAGATTTGGACTGGCCCGGGCAACCCATATCAAAAATAGAAAAGAGCAATCTGAGTTTTGAATTTTTACTAACTTCATTTCCAAAATTATTGGGTTTGGTAAATGAAGTTATATGCAAATCCAATCGTTGGGGCTAGCTTGGTTGACATTGGTATAGACTATGTTATACTATTAAATAACAAGCCTTCTATTATCTATTTTCTTTCTAGTTAATACATGTTCTTGGGAGTCCTGAAAATATTCGATCTATCTCCTAGACGCCGTAGAGAATTGAGAATTTTCATGTCTTTCAATTCTCGTACTCATAATTAGAATGTTACGGAAGGAGATCCATCATTTTGTAACCTATGCTAATTTTGGCAGACCGTGCTGCACCCTGGTGAAAGATGTGTAAATGTGCCTATATGTTTTTGTCCTATCGGAAGGAATCTATTCTAAAAGAAGTGTAAAAGTACCTATATCCTTTTAACCCATAGCGATTAGGGAACATAATAAACCACTATTCCTTGCAGAAATAGATTCTAGTTTTGGAACCACCTGAACAGGAATATATTCTTTAAGGTGTGCCATAGTACCTGGATACTAGTCAACGTCATGTGATCGCTACTAAAGATAGAGTTTCCTTGGAAAAACCAAGGCCAGTTCAAAGAAATCTTTCTGCTTCGAGCAAGAAGCAGAACAAGAATAAAACATTCTTCATTTATGGATAACCAATTCATTTCATATGTAGGCGCTAGAATCATTATTTTGGTTGCCATTTTTTTGCTTATAAAAGCGGGGTAGGGTCTTAGAGACCATTCCCACGCATTGAAAAGAGAAATGCTCTCAAAATCTTGAATATAAGCGGATATGGCGGATTGGCTTAAAGAATATGGGATTCTCAGCTCGTGGATCTGTTCATTATAGCATAGGGGTAGATTAAGCTTTAGAACAAGGATTTGCTCTGTAACCCGAGAAAGGACCATGACTGCAATTTTAGAGAGACACGAAAGTACAAGCCTGTGGGGTCACTTAGGGATAGCGCCATTACTGTACCTACTTTTCGCTTTTGCTGTTTGGTTTTGCCGTTATCCGTCCATAGCCTTAGCATAATACGAGGGTGATCACAAGAAACCCAGCTCAAAGTGAATGTAGAGAGAATCCCGTTCTACATGTCAATACAGACAACAATGAAATTTATAGTATGGTCAGTTCTTTGTACAGCCCATAGTACGATATTTGTCGAGAAGAAAAGAATGGTGGCTGTGTTATCACAGTAGATGACGGTTGTCTCATATGCATGCTTAGTCACATCAAGACAGAGAAGAGAATTTCTCAGCCATATTGCTTCTTAAACTGCAGCCATGCATGCTATATATTCAGATTTAATGGTAGACAAAGAGAAACAATCTTCTTTCTTACTACACCAAGATATTGAGCCTCCTTCAAGGATAAACATATACCCTTTCCTTTTTTGTCCATTCCTCACTCTTCTCTTTAGCATTCCATCCCTAGGGCATTTCGCCTTGTTTTTCCCTTGTGAGCCACCTATGTAAATCCACGATCTTTAGGCAAATTTGAATCAACAACCTTGCCTATCTATTAAAAATAAGTGAATTAGCACCAGCAGATTTAGTAATGTGCTAGGAAAAATTGGTACAAGAATTCATGGATACACTTCTTGATAGTGGGTCCCGCGGGCAACCGTAAGCTCTGAAATCATTTTGGATGCACCTGATGGAACTCCTAGGTGACGTCGGTGATGAGGACTTTAACACCAACGATGCATCCACACCGATACCAGTACCTCTTGCTGGTCCTCTTACTCGTGCTCGCGTTCGTCAACTTAATCATCAAGTGAGTTCCTTCTTGAGCTCCTGTCCATCATGTTTATATCTTGGAGACACGTGCACTCTTGTTTTGATTAGGAATCAGAGAGAAGACCAAAAGGGAAACGGACTCACGTTGGCTAGATTCGGACTGCAGCACAGCACCAACTTGTGATGGCCGCCATGACTTCATACGGACTCCGATTGGGACGTTCTAGCACTTATTGGAAAGCTTATCAAGTCTACTTTCCAATGGATGAAACCTCATATCCATATCACGTCGGAGGCGCTTGCAGTCATTGTTTTATTGTCACGTCCTTCTCTGTCTGCGGTGCTGCGTCACCTAATTTTTGGGCTGTTGGCCCATGTATGAAGTTGGGTCCATTAGGGACGCGTCCTAGGGCTGGAGGACGACCCAAACACTGCCTTAGTCGTCCTCTCATCTACTTATATGTCTCTAGAGCCGCCAGAACAGATTGGGTTTTGTTTAGATCAAGTTAGCCTTCGCTACTTGCCTGTAAACGCGCGTGCTGGATCAGCCGCCCGTCTACTTGTCTTCGGAACCCCACGTCATTGGAGATTGAGTTTGAAACCTTCATTTACATCTAGTAATTCAGTACTTGTTCTCTTGTTCTTACGAGTTCTTCGATTGCTTGCAGGACGGGTGCCCTAGTGGCTGGTTGTCGCACCGCAAGATCACGGCAACCATTGGAGGTGGTGTATCGGTTGCCAAGGCGCAACGTCCCTGGATCGTTGTAGTCAGACCGTGAACGTCATCTTTTTCCACCAATCGAGTTCGCCACGATCTCTCATCGAAAGATCGGCCATCAAACCCCAGCGGGTTCTTATCAGTTGGTAATTAGAGCAAGGTTAATCGGTGAGAGACTTCCAATCCTTTCCCTGTTTTAATTCCTATAGTCTAGAAAAGCCAAAAAAATAGTAGATTAGGGTTCCGTAATCCTATAGACATTTTGAGCCTTTGAATAGTACTGCATAGTTAGGGCTTGTTGAGTCGTCGGTTGCATCGGTTGTGTCGAGTTGGTGGTCTTAGTTTTATTCCATTAGAGTTTCGAGTTCTTGTCATGTTTTAGTCACAACCGTGCACTACTATATCAGTTTCAGATTTGTGTTCTTTTTAGAGTCCGAGTACTACCCTCATATCCAGTTTCCTTCCGAACCTGAGTTACTTCTGCGTTCAATTCCCAGTCTGAGTTGGTTTCGGTGATCGAGTCCGAACGACTTAATATACCTTTTATACGAGATTTGGAAAAAGTGTGTGTGGTGAATTGCTCATTTGTCATCTCTCTGTTCATATAATCGGTTTTGAGGATCCCCTGAAAAAAAGAAAAAAAAGAAAAAAAAGAAAAAAAAGAAAAAGAAGTAAGATAAAAAGAAAAGGGGGCTGATTTTTGTGTTGATTCTTTTGCTAGGTGGTGTTGTGATCTCCTTGTGTCCAGGCTCGCGTCTCTAGCACGGTCTAGGCTAGGACCAGCACAGTACCACCGTTGAACGATTATTCAGCTTGCTTTTGTAACTAACGTGGTGCTATCATTTTCCTTGGTATTTCATTTGGCCCACCTACAGCTCCACATATACGACTACAACTTGACAGGTGTTGTTGCTGCGGTACCAGTACACTCTCTTCCAAGGTTGCAGACTTGTTGGTTGTCGACCCCTCTTGTTGAGCAAGGTAAGAACTGGTAAGAGCTTGATAAATAGGTTGAGAGTGAGCGCCTTGCTGTAGCTACATCCTAGTAGTTGTAGGGCTTTTATTTCTTCACCTGTTTTCTTGTTTCCACTTTGTTTTGTTGAACCATGTTAGGATCAGAGGACGGTAACAAGATTCCGCAATCTCCTCGTACCAAGGGCATCATTCAACATTTTACAAGGCAAGTGCAGCTGCATACAGAAGGACTTGATAATGATTTACAAGTGACCAATGACAAGATTGGGCAACTGGAGACAGCACAACTTACCACCTCCACCAAGCTTACAGGGTTGGAGGCATCTATGGCTCATATGGACAAAAGCCTTGCTGCCCTTTTGAACCGTTTTGATGACTTCCACACAAAAGACAAAGAGTGGCATAATGAAGACAAGAAGGACGAAGAGCGAGTTGAAGATAATTATGATGAAGATTATACTGCTGATACTGAACGTGATGATCAGGATGCTCGTCATCGGCGTCGTCTACACCATAATCGTAGAGGTATGGGTGGTCACCGCCGACGTGAGGTACCCAATAATAATGATGCTTTCAGCAAGATTAAATTTAAAATACCTCCTTTTGATGGTAAGTATGATCCTAATGCGTACATTACTTGGGAAATTGCCGTTGACCAAAAGTTTGCATGTCATAATTTCCCTGAGGATACTCGTGTTAGGGCTGCTACTAGTGAGTTTACCGATTTTGCCTCCGTTTGGTGGATAGAACATGGCAAGAAAAATCCTGATAACATACCTCGAACTTGGGGTGCTTTGAAACGAGTCATGAGGGCTAGATTTGTTCCTTCTTATTATGCACGTGATATGTTAAATAAGATGCAGCAATTGAGACAAGGAGCCAAAAGTGTAGAAGAATATTATCAGGAATTACAAATGGGTATGCTGCGTTGTAACTTAGAGGAGGAAGAGGAATCTGCTATGGCTAGATTTTTGGGCGGGCTAAATCGTGAAATCCAGGACATCCTTGCTTATAAAGATTATACTAACATAACCCGTTTGTTTCATCTTGCTTGTAAAGCTAAAAGAGAAGTGCAGGGGCGACGTGCCAGTGCCAAGACTAATTTTTCTGCAGGGAGGACTAATTCGTGGTAGCCCCGCACGACTACACGTACTCCTATGCCATCATCCAGTGATAAGCCTCGCGTTACTCCTGCAAACTCAGCGACAAAGACAGCCACAACGCCTGCTGCGAGTGCTACTTCCATGGCATCTACAGGTAGAACAAGGGACATTCAATGTCACCGGTGCAAGGGATATGGACATGTGATTCGTGATTGTCCAAGCAAGCGCGTTATGGTCGTCAAAGATGATGGTGAGTATTCATCTACTAGTGATTTTGATGAAGATACACTTGCATTGCTTGCAGCTGACCATGTAGGTAGTGAAGGACACTTGGAAGAACATATTGATGCAGGTGAAGCAGACCGCTATGAGAGCCTCATTGTAGAACGAGTGCTTGTGCACAAATGGAGAAGGCAGAGCAAAATCAGCGACACACATTGTTTCAAACAAAGTGTGTCATCAAAGAGCGTTCGTGCCGCATGATCATTGATGGAGGTAGCTGCAACAACTTAGCTAGCAGCGATATGGTGCAAAAACTAGCGCTTACCACCAAACCACACCCACATCCCTATTACATTCAATGGCTAAACAATAGTGGTAAGGCAAAGGTAACTAGACTTGTGAGAATCAATTTTTCCATTGGATCCTATAAAGATATTGTGGAATGTGATGTTGTGCCTATGCAAGCTTGTAATATTCTGCTAGGTAGACCTTGGCAATTTGATAGAGATTCTATGCATCATGGTAGAACAAATCAGTATTCCTTTCTATACCATGATCGAAAAATTGTGATAGTGTTTTTGTGGTTGTGGATAGATTTTCTAAGATGGCACACTTCATACCTTGTCATAAAACTGATGATGCGACACATATTGCTAATTTGTTCTTTCGTGAAGTTGTTCGTTTGCATGGTGTGCCAAATACAATTGTTTCTGATCGAGATGCTAAATTTCTTAGCCATTTTTGGAGAACTTTATGGGCTAAATTGGGGACTAAACTTTTATTTTCTACCACTTGTCATCCCCAAACTGATGGTCAAACTGAAGTTGTGAATAGAACTTTATCAACTATGTTAAGGGCTGTTTTAAAGAAGAATATTAAGATGTGGGAAGATTGTTTACCTCATATTGAGTTTGCTTATAATCGTTCAATGCATTCTACTACAAAGATGTGTCCATTTGAGATTGTTTATGGTTTGTTGCCACGTGCTCCTATAGATTTAATGCCTTTACCAACTTCAGAAAAAGTTAAATTTTGATGCTAAGCGACGTGCTGAATTGATGTTGAAACTGCATGAGACAACCAAACAAAACATAGAGTGTATGAATGCTAAATATAAGCTTGCTGGTGATAAAGGTCGCAAAGAATTAAAATTTGAACCTGGAGATTTGGTTTGGTTGCATTTAAGAAAGGAGCGGTTTCCTGAATTGAGAAAATCTAAACTGATGCCTAGAGCTGATGGACCATTTAAAGTGTTGCAACGAATTAATGAGAATGCATATAAGCTTAATCTTCCTACAGATTTCGGGGTTAGTCCCACATTTAACATTGCAGATTTAAAGCCATATTTGGGTGAGGGAGATGAGCTTGAGTCGAGGACGACTCAAATGCAAGAAAGGGAGGATGATGAGGACTTCAACACCAACGATGCATCCACACCGATACCAGTACCTCTTGCTGGTCCTCTTACTCATGCTCGCGTTCATCAACTTAATCATCAAGTGAGTTCCTTCTTGAGCTCCTGTCCATTATGTTTAGATCTTGGAGACACGTGCACTCTTGTTTTGATTAGGAATCAGGGAGAAGACCAAAAGGGAAACGGACTCGCGTTGGCTGGATTCGGACTGCAGCACAGCACCAACTTGTGATGGCCGCCATGACTTCATACGGACTCCGATTGGGACGTTCTAGCACTTGTTGGAAAGCTTATCAAGTCTACTTTCCAATAGATCCAACCTCATATCCATATCACGTCGGAGGCGCTTGCAGTCATTGTTTTATTGTCACGTCCTTCTGTCTGCGGTGCTGCGTCACCTAATTTTTGGGCTGTTGGCCCATGTATAAAGTTGGGTCCATTAGGGACGCATCCTAGGGCTGGAGGATGACCCAAACACTGCCTTAGTCGTCCTCTCATCTACTTATATGTCTCTAGAGCCGCCAGAACAGATTGGGTTTTGTTTAGATCAAGTTAGCCTTCGCTACTTGCCTGTAAACGCGCGTGCTGGATTAGCCGCCCGTCTACTTGTCTTCGGAACCCCACGTCATTGGAGATTGAGTTTGAAACCTTCATTTACATCTAGTAATTCAGTACTTGTTCTCTTGTTCTTGTGAGTTCTTCGATTGCTTGCAGGACGGGTGCCCTAGTGGCTGGTTGTCGCACCGCAAGATCACGGCAACCATTGGAGGTGGTGTATCGGTTGCCAAGGCGCAACGTCCCTGGATCGTTGTAGTCGGACTGTGAACGTCATCTTTTTCCACCAATCGAGTTCGCCATGTCTCTCATCGAAAGATCGGCCATCAAACCCCAGCGGGTTCTTATCAGTCGGTCATATGGAATCTTGTTTTGGTCCATTTGGAGACAGTGTTAGTGTTGGTGAAAGATAGGTGCACGGTTTGCACCAAACGTTCCATAGGCTCAGAAACCATTTTAGACGCACCCGATGGTACTACTAGGTGACGAGGCTCAAGTGAAAGCTTGTTTGGGTCTGTTTGGTTACAATGCTAATCTTGACGCAAGAAAGTTGCTCGGTTTACGCCAAATGTACCATTGGATCAGAAATAATTTTGCACGCACCCGATGGAACTCCTAGGTGACGTGGGTCAGGTGGAATCTCGTTTCGGTCCGTTTGAAGACAATGTTAGGGTCAGTACGAGATAGGTGCACGGTTTGCACCAAACGTACCATAGGCTCAAAAATTATTTTACACACATCCAGTGGTACTCCTAGGTGACGAGGCTCAACTGGAAGCTCATTTTGGCCCTTTTTGAGATAGGGCTAATCTTGATGCAAGATAGGTGCACAGTTTGCACCGAACGTACCATAGGCTCAAAATTCATTTTGGATGCACGCGATGGAACTCCTAGGTAATGTAGGTCATGTGGAATCTTGTTTTGGTCTGTTTGGAGACAGTGTTAGTGTCAGTGCATGATAGGTGCACGGTTTGCGCTAAATGTACCATAGGCTTAGAAATCTTTTTGCACGCACCCGATGGTACTCCTAGGTGATGAGATTCAATTAGAAGCTCGTTTTGGTCCGTTTCGAGATAGTGCTAATCTCGATGCAAGATAGTTGCTTGGTTTTTGGCAAATGTACCACAATCTTGAAAATTGTTTTGGACACACCCGATGGAACTCAGGTGACATGGGTCATGTGGAATCTCGTTTCGGTCTGTTTGGAGGTACTGTTGGTGTTGGTGCAAGATAGGTGCACGATTTGCGCCAAACGTACCATAGGTTCTGAAATCACTTTGTCGCACCCGATGGTACTCCGAGGTGACGAGGCTCTAGTGGATGCTCACTTCGGTCCGTTTGGAGATAGTGCTAATCTTGATACAAAATAGGTGCATGGTTGCACTGAACGTACCACAGGCTCCAAAATCATTTTGGGCACACCCGATGGAACTCCTAGGTGACATCGGTCATGTGGAATCTTGTTTTGGTCTGTTTGGAGATAGTGTTAGTGTCAGTGCAAGATAGGTGCATGGTTTGCACCAAACGTTCCATTGGCTCAGAAACCATTTTGGACGCACCCGATGGTACTACTAGGTGACGAGGCTCAAGTGGAACATCGTTTAGGTCTGTTTGGATATAGTGCTAATCTTGATGCAAGAAAGTTGCTCAGTTTGCGCCGAACATACCATAGGCTTAGAACTCCTAGGTGATGTGGGTATGTGGAATCTCGTTTCGGTCCGTTTGGAGACAGTGTTAGGGTCGGTATGCGATAGGTGCACGGTTTACGCCAAACGTACCATAGGTTCATAAATCATTTTGGACGCACCCAATAGTACTCCTAGGTGACGAGGCTCAAGTGGAAGGTCATTTCGGTCTGTTTTGAGATAGTGCTAATCTTGGCACAAGATAGTTGCTTGGTTTGGCCAAATGTACTATAGGCTCAGAAATCATTTTGGACGCACCCGATGGAACTCCTAGGCGACGTGGGTCATGTGGAATCTCATTTCGAACTGCTTGGAGACAATGTTTTTGTCGGTGCAAGATGGGTGCATGGTTTGCGCCAAATGTACCATAGGCTCAGAAAAGATTTTGGACCCACGCAATGGCACTCCTAGGTGATGAGGCTCTAGTGGATGCTCACTTTGGTCCGTTTGAAGATAGTGCTAATTCTGGTGCAAGATAGGTGCATAGTTTGGGTCGAACATTCCATAGGCTTAGAAATTGTTTTGGAGGCACTTGATGTAACTCCTAGGTGACGTGGGTCATGTGGAATCTCATTTCAGTCTATTTGGAGATAGTGTTAGTGTTAGTGCAAGATAAGTGCACAGTTTGTGCCAAACATAACATAGGCTCAAAATCATTTTGGACACACCCAATGGTACTCCAAGCTGAAGAGGCTCAAGTGGAAGCTCATTTTGGTTCGTTTGGAGATAGTGCTAATCTTGACGCAAGATAGTAGCTCGGTTTGCACCGAACCTACCATAGGCTCGGAATCGTTTTGGATGCACCCGATGGAACTTCTAGGTGATGTGGGTCATGTGGAATCTCGTTTTTGTCTATTTGGAAATAGTGTTAGTGCCAGTGCA
Source organism: Saccharum officinarum (assembly GCA_020631735.1). NCBI lineage: Eukaryota > Viridiplantae > Streptophyta > Magnoliopsida > Poales > Poaceae > Saccharum > Saccharum officinarum. Next base: position 30,030,900 of record CM036212.1, on the reverse strand, counting down.
AGATAAGTGCATGGTTTGCACCAAACATATCATAATCTCATAAATCATTTTAGACGCACCCGATGGTACTCCTAGATGATGAGGCTCTAGTGGATCCTCACTTTGGTCCATTCAGCGCCCCTGAGCGAGGCAAGGATGGACGAACAGAGCAGGAAAAGTGGGCGAAACATTAACAAGGCACTAATGGAACAGCCCTAGCCGCCATGTTACTAGCTATGTCCACTATCCCTTCTCTTCTATTCATTTCATTCATTTGTAGCTATCTCTGTCTCCCAATCCTTCATCAGATCGCGCCTCCTAGCCATATGCTGGCGCGGGACCCCTTAGAAGGGGCATCACTAAGGGTTCTAAGGCTAGCCTAACAGGCTTCAAGGCGCTCAAGGCATCTTAAGTGCGAGGGACACCGATGGTCGAGCACTAGAGGCCTTAGCTGGACGCCTAGAAGCGAAGCCAACCGACCACGCATGATGTCCGAGTACCGACCTAGAGCCACTCGTGGTGACCGACCAAGGGAGGTAGCGAGCCCCCAAGCACCAATAGACGGGCTCATGAACTATACGAGTGGCTCAGCCACAAAGCCAAGGATCTCCCATCTAGGGGACATTACCGGGGCACATAACGATTGTAAACCAGGGTTCTCACAGACTTACCCGCTAGTAGCACAGGCATGGCAATCTTGGCCACCGAGGCCATTGTCGTAACAGCCCATCCCAGCGAGGGATCTAAGTCTCTAAGCACGACTTGCGAGTAGTGAGATTACAAACGAAAGTACTTTCATTTCATTAATTGGGAACGAGCCGATTATAATATATGGCGGCAAAACCTGCTGCCCTAGAAACCGCCCACGTGGCGGTGGCAACCGCGCCGGCCTGCTGGACCCTTGCCGACCTACAGTTGGGGTCGTGCAGTTCACTCACAAGCATAGGGAGACTCGAGCGGTGCTCCTCCGACCCAGGGGCAGGGGTGGCTCCATAGCAGTAGTGACGATGAAGGATGGAGCAAAGGGGGAGAATCCCACCTTGCCCCCATCCACTCCTCCGCTGGGCTGTAGCTTTGAGCTAGATGATCGCTCCCTAGGCTACCAGGGTGCTCTTCCTATGATAAAAGAGGGAAGTCCCAGTGATCCACATTGCTGGAATTCTTCTATCCTCCAGAGGGATACGGCGGGGAAGAAGCATGGTGGCACATGCAGTTGGGGAAGTGCTGAGGGTGGCAGCACATGAGGAAAGGACATTGTCCCTTGGCATCAACCCTCATCCCCCTCCGCAAGATGCCATCGCCTTCTCGTTGCTAGAATCCTTCCACCCTCGTGGGAGAGATCGCCCGGCCGAGGAAGCCAAGCTCACTCAGAGGGAAGCGTCACACTTCATCAACGCATGGCCGCCAGAAGTTGGATCTAAGAGGAAGAAGAGAAGAAGCCAGAGAGGGAAAGAAGGCACCGTGTCCCTAGGGCCCCTCTTTATAGCCCCAGTCGATGCACTAAGGGTAGCTTTGAGCCCTTCGATCAGCCTTCGACGGCTAAAGAGACCTCGGGGTACTAGGCAGATGTCATTAAATCCCCGCAACACATCTCCAAGCGGTTGCGTGATGAAGGACACACAGTAAGGGTGGAGCCAGGAGGGTAGTGACAACGAGTCAAGTCCCCATTCCACTTTCCACCAAGCACGTCGCCCACTCCACGCACGCCGCCACATGGGACTTGAGGGGATCTGACTCCCATCAGGCCCACCAGTTGCCATCAATGGCCTAGACCCACTGAAAGGTCTTGATGGCTAGAGGGGGGGTGAATAGCCTATTAAAATTTCCTACAAAGACAAGCTAAACAAGTTTATCAATATAACAAGTAGCGAGATGCGAGTTTAGCTTAGCCTACGGGGTGTTTGCAAGCCACCTATCCAATTCATAATTCTAGTATATTTGCACTCAACCGCACAACTTAGCTTACAACTAAAGCTAACTAGCTACACAAGCTAAGAGCTACACTAACAAGCTGGCAAGGTAACTAAAAAAATAATACAAGAGAGAGTTAGAAGGGTATCACCGAGGGGCGAAGTATTGAGCCAACCAATCAATACGATCAAGAGATGAATTCCACAATACACAACCACCAGGATCGATTAATCACAATAAGAATGATGACACGAAGATTTATCCCGAGGTTCACGTGCTTGCCGGCACGCTAGTCCCCGTTGTGTCCCTCTTCACCACGTGGTTCGGTGGCTAATCGGTCTCACACCGAGCCTCTCAAAAGGCGCCACAAGAACCTACCAAATGGCAAAAGGTTGCAAATGACATGAGCAATCCACTAACGTTGCCTTTGGTGCTTCACCGAGGTAGGCACAAACCCCTCACAATCAATGGAGGTGGCCAAGAACAATCACCAACTCTTGCCAACACCTCCAAGCTGCTCCAAGCCGTCTAGGTGGCAGCAACCACCAAGAGAAACAAGAATCCCGCAGCAAGTCAACCACCAAGTGCCAACTAGATGCAATCTCACAATGCAAATGCACTTGGATCACTCAATCTCACTTCGAATATGCAAAGAAGCAAAAGAGATGAGTGGGAGGGGAGTTGCTTAGCTCAAAGTGCTCACAAGTATGTCAAAGAGTGCAAGAGTTCAAGCTTTGAGCCGGCCAACGAGTATTTATAGATGTACCCCTTCGAATAGAGCCGTTAGACACTTGAACCAGCTGCTGTCGCACTGACTGGACGCGCGAAGCTCAACCAGACACGCTGGTCCCGTAACGGATCGGACCCACTGGTCAAGCCGAGTAGCACTCTAATGAGTCAGCGATCGGACGCGCTGCAGAACTGACTGGATGCCACAGAACCAGCATTCGGTTGGAGTCCAGTAAGCTCCCTCAACGACCGGACGCATCCGGTCGGTCGCGACCGGACACGCCACCACGTCCGATCAAAAACCTGAGACACGCGCAAACACTGAGCACTGACCGGACATGTCTGGTCAAATAGAGACCGCGTCCGGTCATTTCTGTGACCTCCGTTCGCCTCCGTTTGAATCACCCTTTCACATATGAGCTAGACTAAGTAAGTGTGTCACTTTAGCACATGTTTTAGCTCGTGAAACAACATGTGACAATGCCTCCAAATCTCGACATTGGCGTAAAGGAAAATAGGCGTTTCAATTCCTCGAAACGCCTGAATCCTGCCTCGCAGGCTCGGCGGAAGGGAGAGAGGACCCTAACCCTCTCTACCGCTCAAACACCAACGCCATCGCAAATGTGCTAACACCACCAAGTGATCACGTCTTGTGCGAGTGTGTTAGCATTTTCATAATAATTTTTTGAGGCATTATAAGTTCTATCCAAATGCATATGATTATGGAATGCACACCTAGAGGCACTTAGGAGTTCAATAGCCACATCATTCCCCTCTTTATAGTACGACTATCTATCCTATAATGTAACCACACCCACTAGGTGTCTTGGTTACTAAAACACAACCCTTAATCATATACCTTTGCCTTGATCACGTAGGGTTGCGTCCAAATCCAAGTGTGGCCATCATGATCACCATGTCAATCTTGCCACAAACCTTGGAATGTACTAATCCTCATATGCTATATACAACTTAGGCATAGGATTAGTACTTAGGCATTGTCACTAATTACCAACACCAAACATAGAGCTTTCAATCTCCCCCTTGTTGGTAATTGGTGACAACCCTTTCACAAAGATATTATGATAAAATTTTGATTGACTTCATGTCACATTGCCCAAATGTGTTACCATGTGTAAGAAGTATGGACAAGTGATCATGAAATCAAGTTGATAGCAATGGCTCCCCCTACATGTATGCTATATGTTTGGATTCAGGAAGTATACATGTTTAGATAGGTAAATATAGGAGCATTGACTACAAATAGGTGCTAAGTGTTTTAGATTATAGACCTTTGAAGCGTGATACCATCGGACTAGCGATAAACACCATCTTTGCACCTTGTGTAGTTAGATACCACTTGGAAAAACACAAACATAACTAGAAACTCACGTCACCAAGGACTTCCATCGGGTGCCTCCAATACTATTTCCAAGCCTATGGTATGTTCGATGCAAACCGTGTACCAATCTTGCATCAAGTGTTGCACTATCTCCAAATGAATCGAAGCGAGCTTCCACTTGAGCCTCGTCAATTAGGAGTCCCATCGAGTGCTTCCAAAACGATTTCTATGCCTATGGTATGTTCAGTGCAAACCGTGCACCCATCTTGCATTGACCCTAACACTATCTCCAAATGGAACAAAATGAAATTCCACATGACCCACGTCACTTACGAGTTCCATCGGGTGCATCCAAAACTATTTATGAGCCTATGGTACGTTCAGTCCAAACCATGCACCTATCTTGTGTCAAGATTAGCACAATTTCTAAACGCACCGAACAGAGCTCCACCAGACCCTCGTCACCTAGGAGTACCATAAGGTGCGTCTAAAATGATTTATGAGCCTTTGGTACATTTGAGGCAAACCGAGCACCTATCTTGCACTAACGCTAACACTGTCTCAAACACAGATCGAAATGAGATTCCACATGACCCACGTCACCTAGGTGTTCCATCGGGTGCCTCCAATACTATTTCTGAGCCTACGGTACGTTCGACACAAACCGTGCACGAATCTTGCATCAAGAGTAGCACTATCTCCAAATAGACCGAACCGAGCCTCCACTTGAGCCTTGTCACCTAGGAGTCCCATCGAGTGTGTCCAAAACAATTTCTATGCCTATGATATGTTTGGTGCAAACCGTGCACCCATCTTGCACGGACACTAACACTGTCTCCAAACGGACTAAAACGAAATTCCACCCGACCCACGTCACTTACAAGTCCATCGAGTGCGTCCAAAACTATTTATGAGCCTATTATACATTCATTGCAAATCATGCACCTATCTTGCGTCAAGATTAGCACTATCTCGAACCAGACTGAACATAGCTCCACCAGACCCTCGTCACCTAGGATACTATCAGGTGCTTCTAAAACTATTTATGAGCCTATGGTACGTTTGACACAAACCGAGCACCTATCTTACATCGACGCTAACACTGTCTCAAAACAGATTGAAACGAGATTCCACATGACTCACATCACCAAGGACTTCCATCGGGTGACTCCAATACTATTTCCAAGCCTACGGTATGTTGCTTCAAGTGTTGCATCAAGTGTTCCAATACAAACCGTGCACCAATCTTGCATCAAGTGTTGCACTATCTCCAAACAAAGCGAAGCGAGCTTCCACTTGAGCCTCGTCACCTAGGAGTCCCATCGAGTGCGTCTGAAACAATTTCTATGCCAATGGTGTGTTCGGTACAAACCGTGCACCCATCTTGCACTGACACGAACACTGTCTCCAAATGGACAAAAATGAAATTCCACACGACCCACGTCACTTACGAGTTCCATCGGGTGCGTCCAAAACTATTTATGAGCCTATGGTATGTTTAGTTCAAACCATGCACCTATCTCGTGTCAAGATTATAACTATCTTCAAACGCACCGAACAGAGCTCCACCAGACCCTCATCATCTACGAGTACCATCGGGTGCGTCTAAAATGATTTATGAGCCTACTGTACGTCTGACGTAAACCGAGCACCTATGTTGCACCGACGCTAGCACTGTCTCAAAACTGATCGAAATGAGATTTTACATGACTCACGTCACATAGGAGTTCCTCGGGGGCCTCCAAAACTATTTCTAAGCCTACGGTACGTTCGACGCAAACCGTGCACCAATCTTGCATCAAGAGTAACACTATCTCTAAACGGAACGAACCGAGCTTCCACTTGAGCCTCGTCACCTATGAGTCCCACCGAGTATGTCCAAAACGATTTCTATGCCTATGGTATGTTCGGTGCAAACTGTGCATCTATCTTGCACTGACAATAACACTATCTCCTAATGGACTAAAATGAGATTCCATATGACCCACGTCACTTAGGAGTTCCATCGTGTGCGTCCAAAACTATTTATGAGCCTATGATACGTTCAGTGCGTCTAAAACTATTTATGAGCCTATGGTATGTTTGACACAAACCGAGCACCTATCTTACACCGACGCTAACACTATCTCAAAACAGATTGAAACGAGATTCCACATGACTCACGTCACCAAGGACTTCCATCTGGTGCCTCCAATACTATTTCCAAGCCTACGGTATGTTCGATGCAAACCGTGCACCAATCTTGTATCAAGTGTTGCACTATCTCCAAACGGACTGAAGCGAGCTTCCACTTCAGCCTCATCACCTAGGAGTCCCATCAAGTGCATCCAAAACGATTTCTATGCCTATGGTATGTTCAGTGCAAACCGTGCACCCATCTTACATTGACCCTAACACTGTCTCCAAATGGACCAAAACAAAATTCCACACGACCCACGCCACTTACGAGTTCCATCGGGTGCATGCAAAACTATTTATGAGCCTATGGTACGTTCAGTCCAAACCATGCACCTATCTTGTGTCAACATTAGCACAATCTCTAAACTCACTGAATAGAGCTCCACCAGACCCTCGTCACCTAGGAGTACCATCAAGTGTGTCTAAAATGATTTATGAGACTTTGGTACATTTGAGCACACCGAGCACCTATGTTGCACTAACGCTAACAATGTCTCAAAATAGATCAAAACGAGATTCCACATGACCCACATCACCTAGGAGTTCCATCGGGTGCCTCCAATACTATTTCCGAGCCTACGGTACGTTCGACGCAAACCGTGCACGAATCTTGCATCAAGAGTAGCACTATCTCCAAACAGACTGAACCAAGCTTCCACTTGAGCCTCGTCACCTAGGAGTCCCATCGAGTGCGTCCAAAATGATTTCTATGCCTATGGTATGTTTGGTGCAAACCATGCTCCCATCTTGCACGGACACTAACATAGTCTCCAAATGGACTAAAACGAAATTTCACATGACCCACGTCACATACGAGTTCCATCGAGTGCGTCCAAAACTATTTATGAGATGATTGTATATTCATTGCAAACCGTGCACCTATCTTACGTCAAGATTAGCACTATCTCAAACCGGACTGAATAGAGCTCCACCAGACCCTCGTCACCTAGGAGTACTATCGGGTGCATCTAAAACTATTTTATGAGCCTATGGTACGTTTGACATAAATCGACCACCTATCTTACACCGACGCTAACACTTTCTTAAAATAGATTGAAACAAGATTCCACATGACTCATGTCACCTAGGACTTCCATCGGGTGCCTCCAATACTATTTCCATGCCTATGGTATGTTCGATGCAAACCGTGCACCAATCTTGCATCAAGAATTGCACTATCTCCAAACAAAGCAAAGCGAGCTTCCACTTGAGCCTCGTCACCTAGGAGTCCCATCGAGTGCGTCCAAAACAATTTCTATGCCAATGGTATGTTCGGTACAAACCGTGCACCCATCTTGCACTGACACAAAAACTGTCTTCAAATGGACCAAAATGAAATTCCACACGACCCACGTCACTTACAATTTCCATCGGGTGCGTCCAAAACTATTTATGAGCCTATGGTACATTCAGTTCAAACCATGCACCTATCTTGTGTCAAGATTAGCACTGTCTCCAAACGCACCGAATGGAGCTCGACCAGACCCACGTCACTTAGGACTACCATCAGGTGTGTCTAAAACAATTTATGAGCCTATGGTACATTTGAGGCAAACCGAGCACCTATCTTGCACCTTTGCTAACACTATCTCAAAATAGATCGAAACATGATTCCACAAGACCCACGTCGCCTAGGGGTTCTATCAGGTTGCTCCAATACTATTTCCGAGCCTATGGTACGTTCGACGCAAACCGTGCAGCAATCTTACATCAAGAGTAGCACTATCTCCAAACAGACCAAATTGAGCTTTCACTTGAGCCTCGTCACCTAGGAGTCCCATCGAGTGCGTCCAAAACGATTTCTATGCCTATGGTATGTTTAGTGCAAACCGTGCACCCATCTTGCACTGACACTAACACTATCTCCAAACGGACTAAAATGAGACTCCACATGACCCACGTCACTTACGAGTTCTATCAAGTGCGTCCAAAACTATTTATAAGCCTACGGTACATTTAGTGCAAACAGTGCACGTATCTTGCATCAGGATTAGCACCATCTCGAACCGGACCGAACAAAGCTCCACCAGACCCTCGTCACCTAAGAGTACCATCTGGTGCGTTTAAAACTATTTATGAGCCTATGATACGTTTGACACAAACCGAGCACCTATCTTAAACCGACGCGAACACCATCTCAAAATAGACTGAAACGAGATTCCACAAGACTCACATCACCTAGGAGTTCCATCAGGTGCCTCCAATACTATTTCCAAGCCTACGATACGTTCGATGCAAACTGTGCACCAATCTTACATCAAGAGTAGCACTATCTTGAAACGGACCGAAGCAAGCTTCCACTTGAGCCTCGTCACCTAGGAGTCCCATCGAGTGCGTCCAAAATGATTTCTATGCCTATGGTATGTTCGGTGCAAACCATGCACCTATCTTGCACTAATACTAACATTGTCTCCAAATGGACTAAAACGTAATTCCACACGACCCACGTCACTTACGAGTTCCATCGAGTGCGCCCAAAACTATTTATGAGCCTATGGTACGCTTAGTTCAAACCAAGCACCTATCTTGTGTCATGATTGACACTATCTCTAAACACACCGAACAGAGCTCCACCAGACCTTCGTCACCTAGGAGTACCATCGGGTGCGTCTAAAACGATTTATGAGCCTATGGTACGTTTGACACAAACCGAGCACCTATCTTGCACTAACGGTAGCACTGTTTCAAAACTGATCGAAACGCGATTTTACATGACTCACGTCACCTAGAAGTTCAATCGGGGGCCTCTAATCCTATTTCTGAGCCTACGGTATGTTCGACGCAAACCGTGCATCAATCTTGCATTAAGAGTAGCACTATCTCCAAAGGGACCGAAACGAGCTTCCACTTGAGCCTCATCACCTAGGAGTCCCATCGAGTACGTCCAAAACGAGTTCTATGCCTATGGTATGTTCGATGCAAATCGTGCACCTGTCTTGCACTAACACTGACACTATCTCCAAACGGACTAAAATGAGATTCCACATGACCCACGTTACTTAGGAGTTCCATTGGGTGCGTCCAAAACAATTTATAAGCCTACGATACGTTCATTGCAAACCATGCACCTATCTTGCATCATCATTAGCACTATCTCCAAACGGACCACACAGAGCTCCACTAGACCATCGTCACCTAGGAGTACCATCGAGAGTGTCTAAAACGATTTATGAGCCTATGGTACGTTTGACGCAAACCGAGCACCTATCTTGCACTAACACTAACATCATCTCAAAACAGATCGAAACAAGATTCCACATGACCCACGTCACCTAGCAGTTCCATCGGGTTCCTCCAATACTATTTCCGAGCCTATGATACGTTCGACGCAAACCGTGCACCAATCTTGCATCAAGAGTAGCACTATCTCCAAACGGACCGAACCAAGCTTCCACATAAGCCTCGTCACCTAGGAGTCCCATCGAGTGCGTCCAAAATGATTACTATGCCTATGGAATGTTCGCTGCAACCCATGCCCAATCTTTGCATTGACACTAACACTATCTCCAAATAGACTAAAACAAGATTCCACACGACCCTGATCACTTACGAGTTCCATCGGGTGCGTCTAAAACTATTTATGAGCCTATGGTGCATTCAGTGCAAAATATGCACCTATCTTGCATCAAGATTAGCAATATCTCCTAACACAGTCTCAAAACAGATCAAAACGAGATTCCACAAGACCCACATCACCGAGGAGTTTCATCTGGTGCCTCCAATACTATTTTCGAGCCTACGGCATGTTTGACGCAAACCATGCACCAATCTTGTATCAAGAGTAGCACTATCTCAAACGGACTGAACCGAGCTTCCACTTGAGCCTCATCACCTAGGAGTCCCGTCGAGTGCGTATAAAATGATTTCTATGCCTATGGTATGTTTGGTGCAAACCGTGCACCTATCTTGCACTAACACTAACACTATCTCCATCGGGTGTGCCCAAAACTATTTATGAGCCTATGGTACGTTTAGTTCAAACCATACACCTATCTTGTGTCAAGATTAGCACTATCTCCAATTGCACCGAATAGAGCTCCACCAGACACTCATCACCTTGGAGTACCATCGGGTGCGTCAAAAACTATTTATGAGCCTATGGTACGTTTGACACAAACCGAGCACCTATCTTACACCGATGCTGACACTGTCTCAAAACAGATTGCATCGAGATTCCACATGACTCACGTCACATAGGAGTTCCATCAGGTGCCTCCAATACAATTTCCAAGCCTACGGTATGTTCGACGCAAACCGTGCACCAATCTTGCGTCAAGTGTTGCACTATCTCCAAACAAACCGAAGCGGGCTTCCACTTGAGCCTCATCACCTAGGAGTCCCATCGAGTGCATCCAAAATGATTTCTATGCCTATGGTATGTTCGGTGCAAACCATGTACCTATCTTACACTAACACTAACACTGTCTTCAAATGCACCAAAATAAAATTCCACACGACCCATGTCACTTACGAGTACTATCGAGTGTGTCCAAAATAATTTATGAGCCTATGGTACGTTTAGTTCAAACCATGCACCTATCTTGTGTCAAGATTATCACTATCTCCAAACACACCAAACAGAGCTCCACGAGACCCTCATCACCTAGGAGTACCATCGGGTGCGTCTAAAATGATTTATGAGCCTATGGTACGTTTGACGTAAACCGAGCACCTATCTTGCACCGACGCTAGCACTGTCTCCAAACTGATCGAAACAAGATTTTACATGACTCACGTCACATAGGAGTTGCATCGGGGGCCTCCAAAACTATTTCTAAGCCTACGGTACGTTCGACGCAAACCGTGCACCAATCTTGCATCAAGATAGCACTATCTCTAAATAGAATGAACCGAGCTTCCACTTGAGCCTCGTCCCCAATGAGTCCCACCGAGTATGTCCAAAACGATTTCTATGCCTATGGTAAGTTCGGTGCAAACTGTGCATCTATCTTGCACTGACAATAATACTATCTCAAAATGGACTAAAACGAGATTCCATATGACCCACATCACTTAGGAGTTCCATCGCGTGTGTCTAAAACTATTTATGAGCCTATGATACGTTCAGTGCGTCTAAAACTATTTATGAGCCTATGGTACGTTTGACACAAACCGAGCACCTATCTTACACCGACGCTAACACTGTCTCAAAACAGATTAAAACGAGATTCCACATGACTCATGACACCAAGAACTTCCATCGGGTGCCTCCAATACTATTTCCAATACGGTATGTTCGATGCAAACCGTGCATCAATCTTGCATCAAGTGTTGCACTATCTGCAAACGGACCGAAGCGAGCTTCCACTTGAGCCTCGTCACCTAGGAGTCCCATCGAGTGCGTCCAAAATGATTTCTATGCCTATGGTATGTTCAGTGCAAACCGTGCACCCATCTTGCATTGACCCTAACACTGTCTCCAAATGGATCAAACTGAAATTCCACATGACCCACGTCACTCACGAGTTCCATCGGGTGCATCCAAAACTATTTATGAGCATATGGTACGTTCAGTCCAAACCATGCACCTATCTTGTGTCAGGATCACACAATCTCTAAACGCACCGAACAGAGCTCCACCAGACCCTCGTCACCTAGGAGTACCATCAGGTGCATCTAAAATGATTTATGAGCCTTTGGTACATTTGAGGCAAACTGAGCACCTATCTTGCACTAACGCTAACACTGTCTCAAAACAGATCGAAATGAGATTCCACATGACCCACGTCACCTAGGAGTTCCATCGGGTGCCTCCAATACTATTTCCGAGCCTACGGTACGTTCGACGCAAACCGTCACGAATCTTGCACCAAGAGTAGCACTATCTCCAAACAGACCGAACCGAGCTTCCACTTGAGCCTCGTCACCTAGGAGTCCCATCGAGTGCATCCAAAATGATTTCTATGCCTATGGTATGTTGGTGCAAACCATGCACCCATCTTGCATGGACACTAACACTGTCTCCAAATGGACTAAACAAAATTCCACATGACCCACGTCACTTACAAGTTCCATCGAGTGCGTCCAAAACTATTTATGAGCCGATTGTACATTCATTGCAAACTGTGCACCTATCTTGCGTCAAGATTAGCACTATCTCGAACCAGACTGAACATAGCTCTACCAGACCCTCGTCACCTAGGAGTACTATCAGGTGCATCTAAAACTATTTTATAAGCCTATGGTACGTTTGACATAAACCAAACATCTATCTTACACCGACGCTGACACTTTCTCAAAATAGATTGAAACAAGATTCCACATGACTCACGTCACCTAGGCCTTCCATCAGGTGCCTCCAATACTATTTCCATCCCTATGGTACGTTCGATGCAAACCGTGCACCAATCTTGCATCAAGAGTTGCACTATCTCCAAACAAAGCGAAGCGAGCATCCACTTGAGCCTTGTCACCTAGGAGTCCCATCGAGTGTGGCCAAAACAATTTCTATGCCAATGGTATGTTCGGTACAAACCATGCACCCATCTTGCACTGACACGAACACTGTCTCCAAATGGACCAAAATGAAATTCCACACGACCCACGTCACTTACGAGTTCCATCGGGTGCGTCCAAAACTATTTATGAGCCCATGGTACATTCAGTTCAAACCATGCACCTATCTTGTGTCAAGATTAGCACTGTCTCCAAACGCACCGAACGGAGCTCCACTAGACCCACGTCACTTAGGAGTACCATCAGGTGTGTCTAAAACAATTTATGAGCCTATGGTACATTTGAGGCAAACCGAGCACCTATATTGCACCTTCGCTAACACTGTTTCAAAATAGATCAAAACGTGATTCCACATGACCCACGTCGCCTAGGGGTTCCATCGGGATGCTCCAATACTATTTCCGAGCCTACGGTACGTTCGACGCAAACTGTGCACCAATCTTACATCAAGAGTAGCACTATCTCCAAACAGACCAAATCGAGCTTCCACTTGAGCCTCGTCACCTAGGAGTCCCATCGAGTGCGTCCATAATGATTTCTATGCCTATGGTATGTTTAGTGCAAACCATGCATCGATCTTATACTGACACTAACACTATCTCTAAATGGACTAAAACGAGACTCCACATGACCCATGCCACTTACGAGTTCCATCAGGTGCGTCCAAAACTATTTATAAGCCTATGGTACATTCAGTGCAAACAGTGCACGTATCTTGCATCAGGATTCGCACCATCTCGAACCGGACCGAACAGAGCTCCACCAGACCCTCATCACCTAAGAGTACCATCGGGTGCGTTTAAAACAATTTATGAGCCTATGATACGTTTGACACAAACTGAGCACCTATCTTACACCGACGCAAACACCATCTCAAAACAGATTGAAATGAGATTCCACATGACTCACATCACCTAGGAGTTCCATCAGGTGCCTCCAATACTATTTCCAAGCCTACGGTACGTTCGATGCAAACTGTGCACCAATCTTACATCAAGAGTAGCACTATCTCCAAATGGACCGAAGCAAGCTTCCACTTGAGCCTCGTCACCTAGGAGTCCCATCGAGTGCATCCAAAATAATTTATATGCCTATGGTATGTTCGGTGCAAACCGTGCACCTATCTTGCACTAATACTAACATTGTCTCCAAATGGACTAAAACGTAATTCCACATGACCCACGTCACTTACGAGTTCCATCGAGTGCGTCCAAAACTATTTATGAGCCTATGGTACGCTTAGTTCAAACCAAGCACCTATCTTGTGTCATGATTGGCTCTATCTCTAAACACACCGAATAGAGCTCCACTAGACCCTCGTCACCTAGGAGTACCATTGGGTGCATCTGATATATCCGGCCCAGGTGGTGTTGGCCGAGGCTCAATAAATTAAGGTTGCCCGGACCCCAACAGTTCTTATGCACACCCACTCGGGGAAAGGCCCAATGTCCCTAAAAGACTAGTCCGATAGGGGAAGGGTGGCTCTCTCTTTTAAGGTGGCTTCCTCCTCCCAAGCTAAGCAAGGTGGGATTATTCAGAGGCTCACACGATCGCCGCCCGACTACAACTAGGTCACTTGACCTTTTTTTGTTGCGTCTTTGCCAGCGGGTAATAGTGGAGGATGTCCTCATCAGCATCTAAAACAATTTATGAGCCTATGGTATGTTTGACACAAACTGAGCACCTGTCTTGCACTGACGCTAGCACTATCTCAAAACTGATCGAAACGCGATTTTACATGACTCACGTCACCTAGAAGTTCAATCGGGGGCCTCTAATCCTATTTCTGAGCCTACAATATGTTCGATGCAAACCGTGCACCAATCTTGCATTAAGAGTGGCACTATCTCCAAAGGGACCGAAACGAGCTTCCACTTGAGCCTCATCACCTAGGATATGTTCATTGCAAACCATGCACCTATCTTGCGTGATCATTAGCACTATCTCCAAACGGACCGCACAGAGCTCCACTAGACCATCATCACCTAGGAGTACCATCGGGAGCGTCTAAAACGATTTATGAGCCTATGGTACATTTGACGCAAACCGAGCACCTATCTTGCACTAACACTAATACCATCTCAAAACAGATCAAAACGAGATTCCACATGACCCACGTCACCTAGCAGTTCCATCGAGTTCCTCCAATACTATTTCTGATCCTATGATACGTTCGACGCAAATCGTGCACCAATCTTGCATCAAGAGTAGCACTATCTCCAAACGGACCGAACCGAGCTTCCGCATAAGCCTCGTCACCTAGGAGTCCCATCGAGTGCGTCCAAAACAATTTCTATGCTAATGGTATGTTCGCTGCAACCCATGCACCAATCTTTGCATTGACACTAACACTATCTCCAAACAGACTAAAACGAGAATCCACACGACCCCAATCACTTACGAGTTCCATCGGGTGTGTCCAAAACAATTTATGAGCCTATGGTACATTCAGTGCAAACTGTGCACCTATCTTGCATCAAGATTAGCAATATCTCCTAACGCAGTCTCAAAACAGATCAAAACGAGATTCCACAAGACCCACATCACCTAGGAGTTCTATCTGGTGCCTCCAATACTATTTTCAAACCTACGACATGTTCGACGCAAAACATGCACCAGTCTTGTATCAAGAGTAGCACTATCTCCAAATGGACCGAACCGAGCTTCCACTTGGGCCCCATCACCTAGGAGTGCCATCGAGTGCGTATAAAACGATTTCTATGCCTATGGTATGTTCGGTGCAAACCGTGCACCTATCTTGCACTGACACTAACACTGTCTCCAAATGGACTAAAACGAAATTCCACATGACACACGTCACTTACGAGTTCCATCGGGTGCGTCCAAAACTATTTATGACCCTATGGTACGTTTAGTTCAAACCATGCACCTATCTTGTGTCAAGATTCGCACTATCTCCAAATGCACCGAACAGAGCTCCACCAGACCCTCGTCACCTTGGAGTACGATCAGGTGCGTCTAAAACTATTTATGAGCCTAAGGTACGTTTGACACAAACCGAGCACCTATCTTACACCGATGCTGACACTGTCTCAAAACAGATTGAAACGAGATTCCACATGACTCACGTCACATAGGAGTTCCATTAGGTGCCTCCAATACAATTTCCAAGCCTACGGTACGTTTGATGCAAACCATGCACCAATCTTGCGTCAAGTGTTGCACTATCTCCAAACAGACCAAAGCGAGCTTCCGCTTGAGCCTCGTCACCTAGGGTCCCATCGAGTGCGTCCAAAATGATTTTTATGCCTATGGTATGTTCAGTGCAAACCATGCACCTATCTTGCACTAACACTACCTTCAAACGAACTAAAACGAAATTCCACACGACCCATGTCACTTACGAGTTCCATCAAGTGCGTCCAAAACTGTGCACCATTCGTGCTGAAAATACCATAGGCTCAGAAATCATTTCAGACACACCCGATGGTACTCCTAGGTGACGAGGCTCAAGTAGAAGCTCAATTCGGTCCATTTGGAGATAATGCTAATCCTGATGCAAGATAGGTGCACGGTTTGCGCCAAAGGTACCATAAGCTCAGAAATTATTTTGGACACAGCCGATGGTACTCCTTATTAACGAGGCTCAAGTGGAAGCTTGACTTGGTCTTTTTAGAGATAGTCCTAATCTTGACGCAAGATAGGTGTACGGTTTGTGTAGAATGTACCATAGCCACATAAATTATTTTGGACGCACTCGATGCTACTCCTAGGTGACGAGGCTCAAGTGGATGGTCGTTTTGGTCCGTTTGGAGATTGTGCTAATCTTGACATAAGATAGGTGAATGGTTTGCGCTAAACATACCACAGGCTTAAAAATCTTTTTGGACACACCAGATAGGACACCTAGGTGAAAAGGGTCATGTAGAATCTCATTTCGTTCCATTTAGAGACAGTGTTAGTTTCGGTGCAACATAGGTGCATGGTTTGCGCCAAATGTACCATAGGCTTAGAAATCATTTTGCACGCACCTAATGGTACTAATACATAACGAGGCTTAAGTGGAAGCTCGATTCAGTCTGTTTGGAGATAGTGCTAATCTTGACGCAAGATAGGTGCATGTTTTGCGTCAAATGTACCATAGACTTGGAAATCAATTTGGATGCACGTGATGGATCTCCAGGTGAGGTGGGTCATGTGGAATCTTGTTTCAATCCGTTTGGAGACAGTCTTAGTGTTGGTGCAAGATAGGTGCATGATTTGCGCCAAACGTACCATAGGCTTAGAATCATTTTGGACGCACCCGATGGTAATACTTGGTGACGAGGCACAAGTGGAAGCTCAATTCTGTTTGTCTAGAACATACCATAGGCTCGAAAATTGTTTGGATGTGCCTGATGGAACTCCTAGGTGACATGGGTCATGTGGAATCTCGTTTCGGTCCGTTTGGAGATAGTGTTAGTGCCGGTGCAAGATAGGTGCACCATTTGCGCCAAACGTACCATAGGCTTAGAAATCATTTTTGGACGCACCGGATGGTACTCCTAGGTGATGTGGCTCAAGTGGATGTTCGTTTCAGTCCGTTTGAAGATAGTGCTAATCTTGATGCAAGATAGGTGCACTGTTTGTACCAAACGTAATATAGGCTCAGAAATCATTTTTGGACGCGCCAGATGGTACTCCTAGGTGACGAGCCTCAAGTGGATGCTTATTTGGGTCCGTTTGGAGGTAGTGCTAATCTTGACGCAAAAATAGGTGCACGGTTTGTGCCGAACGTACCGCAGGCTCGAAAATCATTTTGGACACACAAGATAGAACTTCTAAGTGACGTGGGCCATATGGAATCCCATTTCGGTTCATTTAGGACAGTGTTAGTATCGGTGCAAGATACGTGCAAAGTCTGCGCCGAATGAACCATACGCTCAAAAATCATTTTGGACACACCTGATGGAACTTCTAAGTGACATGGCTCAACTGGATACTCAATTCGGTCCTTTTGGAGATAGTGCTAATCTTGACACAAGATAGGTGCACGGTTTGTGTCAAACATACTATAGGCTTAGAAATCATTTTGGACACACCCGATGGATCTCCTAGGTGATGTTGGTAATGTAGAATCTTGTTTTCATCCGTTTGGAGACAGTGTTAGTATCGCTACAAGATAGGTGCATGACTTGCGCCAAATGTACCATAGGCTCAGAAATCATTATGGACGCACCCGATGGTACTCTTAGGTGATGAGGCTCAAGTGGAAACTCGATTTGGTCCATTTGGAGATAGTGCCAAACTTAACACAAGATAGGTGCACGATTTGCACCGGACGTACCGTAGGCTTGAAAATCATTTTGGGCATACTAGATAGAACTCCTAGGTGGCGTGGGTCATGTGGAATCACATTTTAGCCCATTTAGAGACATTGTTAGTATCGGTGCAAGATTGGTGCATGGCATGCGCCAACTGTACCATAGGCTCAGAAATCATTTAGGACGCACCTGATGGTACTCCTACGCAAAAAGGCTCAAGTGGAAGCTTGATTGGGTCTGTTTGGAGATATGCTAATCTTAATGCAAGATAGGTGCACCATTTGTGCTGAACATACCATAGGCTCAGAAATCATTTTAGACGCACCTGATGGTACTCCAAGGTGACGAGGCTTAAGTAGAAGGTCAATTCGGTCCATTTGGAGATAATGCTAATCCTGATGCAAGATAGGTGCACGGTTTGCGCTAAAGGTACCATAAGCTCAGAAATTGTTTTGGACACAGCCGATGGTACTCCTTATTAACGAGGCTCAAGTGGAAGCTTGACTTGGTCTTTTTAGAGATAGTCCTAATCTTGACGCAAGATAGGTGTACGGTTTGTGTAGAATGTACCATAGCCACAGAAATTATTTTGGACGCACTCGATGCTACTCCTAGGTGACGAGGCTCAAGTGGATGGTCGTTTTGGTCCGTTTGGAGATTGTGCTAATCTTGACACAAGATAGGTGAATGGTTTGCGCTAAACATACCACAGGCTTAAAAATCTTTTTGGACACACCAGATAGGACACCTAGGTGAAAAGGGTCATGTAGAATCTCATTTCGCTCCATTTAGAGACAGTGTTAGTTTCGGTGCAACATAGGTGCATGGTTTGCGCCAAATGTACAATAGGCTTAGAAATTGTTTTGCACGCACCTAATACGTGACGAGGCTCAAGTGAAAGCTCGATTCGGTCTGTTTGGAGATAGTACTAATCTTGACGCAAGATAGGTGCACGTTTTGCGTTGAATGTACCCTAGACTCAGAAATCATTTTGGACGCATCCGATGGATCTCCTAGGTGATGTGGGTCATGTGGAATTTTGTTTCAATCCGTTTGGAGACAATGTTAGTGTCAGTGCAAGATAGGTGCACGATTTGCGCCAAACATACCATAGGCTCATAAATCATTTTGGACGCACCCGATGGTAATCCTTGGTCACGAGGCACAAGTGGAAGCTCAATTCTGTTAACATAGAACGTACCATAGGCTCAGAAATTATTTTGAAGCGCCTGATGAAACTCCTAAGTGACGTGGGTCATGTGGAATCTCGTTTCAGTCCATTTGGAGATAGTGTTAGTGCCGGTGCAAGATAGGTGCACCATTTGCGCCAAACATACCATAGGCTCAGAAATCATTTTTGGACGCACCGGATGGTACTCCTAGGTGACGTGGCTCAAGTGGATGTTCGTTTCTGTCTGTTTGAAGATAGTGCTAATCTTGACGCAAGATACGTGCACTGTTTGTGCCAAACATAACATAGGCTCAGAAATCATTCTTAGACGTGCTGGATGGTACTCCTAGGTGACGAGCCTCAAGTGGATGCTCGTTTGGGTCCGTTTGGAGGTAGTGCTAATCTTGGCGGAAAATAGGTGCACGGTTTGTGTCGAACGTACCGCTGGCTCGAAAATCATTTTGGACACACCAGATATAACTCCTAAGTGACGTGGGCCATGTGGAATCTCATGTCGGTTCATTTAGGGACAGTGTTAGTATCGGTGCATGATAGGTGCATAGTGTGCGCCATACGAACCATAGGCTTAGAAATCGTTTTGGACACACCCGATGGTACTTCTAAGTGACATGGCTCAACTGGTTGCTCAATTTAGTCCTTTTGGAGATAGTGCTAATCTTGACGCAAGATAGGTGCACGGTTTGCGTCAAACGTACCATAGGCTTAGAAATCATTTTGGACACACCCAATGGATCTCCTAGGTGATGTAGGTAATGTGAAATCTTGTTTCCATCCATTTGGAGACAGTGTTAGTGTCGCTACAAGATAGGTGCATGGCTTGCACCAAATGTACCATAGGCTCAGAAATCATTATGGACGCACTTGATGGTACTCCTAGGTGATGAGGCTCAAGTGGAAGCTCAATTTGGTCTATTTGGAGATAGTGCTAATCTTGATGCAAGATAGGTGCATGGTTTGCGCCAAACTACCATAGGCTCAGAAATCATTTTGGATGCACCCAATGGTGCTCCTAGGTGATGAGGCTCAAGTGGAAGCTCGATTCGGTCCATTTGGAGATAGTGCTAACCTTGACACAAGATAGGTGCATGTTTCCGCCGAATGTACCACAGGCTCAAAAATCATTTTGGACACACCCGATAGAACTTCTAGGTGATGTGGGTCATTTGGAATCTTGTTTCGGTTCGTTTGGAGACTATTAGTATCGGTGCAAAGATAGGTACACGGTTTGCACCATATGTACCGTAGGCTCAGAAATCATTTTGGACGCAAGAAATGCTACTCAATGATGAGGCTCAAGTGGAAGCTCGATTCTGTCTGTTTGGACATAGTGCTAATCTTGACGCAAGGTAGGTGCACAGATTGCATCAAATGTACCATCGGCTCGGAAATTATTTTAGACGCACCCGATGAATCTCCTAGTTGATGTGGGCCATGTGTTTTAGTCTATTTGGTGACATTGTTTGTGTTGGTGCAGATAGGTGCATGATTTGCGCCAAACATACCATAGGCTCAGAAATCATTTTAGACGCACCCGATGGTACTCCTAGGTGACGAGGCTCAAGTGGAAGCTCAATTCGGTCCGTTTGGAGATATTGCTAATCTTGTCATAAGATAGGTGCACGGTTTGCGCCGAAAGTACCATAGGCTCGGATGTTGTTTTGGATACACCCGATGGAATTGCAAGGTGTGTGGGTAATGTGGAATCTTGTTTCCATTCATTTGGAGACAGTGTTAGTGTCGGTACAAGATAGGTGCATGGCTTGCGCCAAATGTTCCATAGGTTCATAAATCATTATGGACACAACCGATGGTACTCTAAGGTGATGAGGCTCAAGTGGAAGCTCGATTCAGTTCGTTTAGAGATAGTGCTAATCTTAACACAAGATAGGAGCATGGTTTGTGCCAAACTATTATAGGCTCAGAAATCATTTTGGACGCACCCGATAGTACTCCTAGGATAAGGCTCAAGTGGATGCTCATTTCGGTCCATTTGGAGATATTGCTAATCCTATCACAAGTTAGGTGTACGGTTTGCGCCAAACATACCATATGCTAAGATGTTTTGGATGCACCCGATGGAACTTCTAGGTGACGTGGGTCATGTGGAATCTCATTTCAGTCCGATTGGAGACAGTGTTAGTATCGGTGCAAGATAAGTGCACGGTTTGTACCAAACATACTATAAGCCTTAGAAATCATTTTGGACGCACTCGATGGTACTCCTAGGTGACGAGGTCAAGTGGAAGCCTGATTCAGTCTGTTTGGGATAGTTCTTATCTTGATGCTAGATAGGTGCACGGTTTTTGCGTCAAACGTATCATAGGCTCGTAAATGGTTTTGGACACATCCAATAAAACACCTAGGTGACATGGGTCAAGTGGAATCTCATTTCGGTCCATTTGGAGACAGTGTTAGTATCGGTGCAAGGTAGGTGCACGGTTTGCACCAAACGTACCATAGGCTCAAATATCGTTTTGGATGCACCTAATGGTACTCCCAGGTGATAAGCCTCAAGTGGAAGCTCAATTCGGTCCGTTTAGAGATATTGCTAATCCTATCACAAGATAGGTGCATGGTTTGCGCCAAACGTTCCATAGGCTCAGAAATCGTTTTGGACGCATCGGATGGTACTCCTAGGTGATGAGGCTCAAGTAGATGCTTATTTTGGTCCGTTTGGCGTTAGTGCTAATCTTGACGCAAGCTTGGTGCTTGTTTGCGCCAAATATCCCACAGGCTCGGAAATTATTTTGGACACACCGGATTGAACTCATAGGTGATATGGGTCATTTGGAATCTCATTTTGGTTGGTTAGGAGACTGCATTAGTATCGGTGCAAGATAGGTGCACAACTTGCGCCAAACATACCTTAGGCTCAGAAATGATTTTTGACACACCCAATGGTACTCCTCGGTGACGAGGCTCAAGTGGAAGCTCGATTATGTCCGTTTGGAGATTGTGCCGATCTTGACGCAAAGTAGGTGCATGGATTGCGTCGAACATACCATAGGCTCAAAAATCATTTTGGACACACCCGATGGATCTCCAAGGTGACGTGGGTCATGTGTTTTAGTCCGTTTGGAGACAGTGTTAGTGTCGGTGTAAAATAGGTGCACAATTTGCGCCAAACGTAACATAAGCTTAGAAATCGTATTAGACACACCCGATGGTACTCCTAGGTGATGAATCTCAAGTGGAAGCTCGATTTGGTCCATTTAGAGATATTGCTAATCCTGTCGCAAGATATGTGCACCGTTTATGCCATACGTACTATAGGCTCGGATGTCATTTTGGATGCACCCGATGGAACCGCTAGGTGACGTGGGTCATGCGGAATCTCGTTTCAGTCTGTTTAAAGACACTGTTAGTATCGGTGCAAGATAGGTGCACTGTTTGCACCAAGGTGCCATAGGCTAGAAAACATTATGGACGCACCCGATGGTACTCCTAGGTGATGAGGCTCAAGTGGAAGCTAGATTCGGTCCATTTGGAGATAGTGCTAATCTTGACGCAAGATAGGTGCACAGTTTGCACCAATCTACCATAGGCTCAAAAATCATTTTTGGACACATCCGATGGTACTCCTAGGTGACGAGGCTCAAGTGGAAGCCCGATTCGGTGTGTTTGGAGATAGTGTTAATCTTGTTGCAAGATAGGTGCACGGTATGTGTCGAACGTACCACAGGCTTAGAAATTGTTTTCGACGTATCTGATGGATCTCCTAGGTGACATGGGTCATGTTGAATCTCATTTCAGTCCGTTTGGAGACATTGTTATTGTCAGTGCTAGGTAGGTGCACGGTTTGCGCCAAATGTATCATAGGCTCAAAATTTGTTTTGGACGTACCCGATGGTACTCGTAGTTGACGAGGCTTAAGTGGATGCTTGTTTTAGTCTATTTGGAGATAGTGCTCATCTTGATGCAAGATAGTTTCATGGTTTGCGCTAAATATACCATAGGCTTAAAAATCATTTTGGACACACCTGATAGAACTTCTAGGTGACGTGGGTCATGTGGAATCTCGTTTTAGTCCGTTTGGAGACAGTTTAGTGTTGGTGCAAGATAGGTGCACGGTTTGCACCGAACATACCATAGGCATAGAAATTTTTTTGGACGCACTCGATGGGACTCCTAGGAGAGGAGGCTCAAGTGGATGCTCATTTTGGTCCGTTTGGAGATAGTGCTAATCTTGATGCAAGATAGGTGCACATTATGTGTCGAACGTACCATAGGCTTAGAAATTGTTTTGGACGCATCTGATTGATCTACTAGGTGACGTGGGTCATGTGGAATCTCATTTCAGTCCGTTAGGAGACAGTGTTAGTGTTGTGCAAGATAGGTGCACAGTTTGCGCCAACCATACCATAGGCTCAGAAATCGTATTGGACGAACCCGATGGTCCTCCTGGGTGACCAAGCTCAAGTGGATGCTTGTTTCGGTCTGTTAGGAGATAGTACAAATCTTGATGCAAGATAGGTGCACGGTTTGCGCCAAACGTATCATAGGCTCGAAAATTATTTTGGACACACTAGATAGAACTCCTAGGTGATGTGGGTCATTTGGAATCTAGTTTCGGTTCGTTTGGAGATAGTGTTAGTGTCAGTGCAGATAGGTGCACAGTTTGCACAAAACGTACCATAGGCTCAGAAATTCTTCTAGACGTACCGAATGGTACTCCGAGGTGATGAGGCTCAAGTGGATGCTCATTTTGGTCCGTTTGGAGATAGTGCTAATCTTGATGTAAGATAGGTGCATGTTTGCGCCGAATGTACGATAGGCTCGAAAATCATTTTGAACACACCCGGTAGAACACCTAGGTGACGTGGGTCATTTGGAATCTTGTTTCGGTTCGTTTGGAGATGGTTAGTATCGGTGGAAGATAGGTGCATGGTTTCCGCCAAATATACCATAGGCACGAAAATCATTTTGGACACACTCGATGCTACTCCTAGGTGACAAGGCTCAAGTGGATGCTCGTTTCGGTCCGTTTGGAGATAGTGCTAATCTTGACACAAAATAGGTGAATGGTTTGCACTGAACATACCACAGGCTCAAAACTCATTTTGTACACACTAGATAGAACACCTAGGTGAAAAGGGCCATGTGAAATCTCATTTCAGTCCATTTAGAGACATTGTTAGTTTTAATGCAACATAGGTGCATGGTTTGCACCAATCATGCCATAGGCTTAGAAATCATTTTGCACGCACCTAATGGTACTAATATGTGATGAGGTCCAAGTGGAAGCTCGATTCGGTCCATTTAGAGATAGTGCTACTCTTGACACAAGATAGGTGCACATTTTTGCGTTGAATGTACCATAGACTCAGAAATCATTTTGGACGCACCCGATGGATCTCCTAGGTGACGTGGGTCATGTGGAATCTTATTTCAGTCCATTTGGAGACAGTGTTAGTGTTGGTGCAAGATAGGTGCATGGTTTGCGCCAAACGTACCATAGGCTCAGAAATCATTTTGGACGCACCCGATGGTACTCCTTGGTGATGAGGCACAACTAGAAGCTCAATTCGGTATGTGTAGAACATACCATAGGCTCCAAAATTGTTTTGGACGCGCCCGATGGAACTCCTAGGTGACGTGGGTCATGTGGAATCTGGTTTTGATCCATTTGGAGACAGTGTTAGTGTCGGTGCAAGATAGGTGCACCGTTTGCGCCAAACGTACCATAGGCTTAGAAATTGTTTTTGGACGCACCAGATTGTACTCCTAGGTGATGAAGTTCAAGTAGATGTTCGTTTTTGTCCGTTTGAAGATAGTGCTAATCTTAACACAAGATAGGTGCACTGTTTGCGCCAAACATAACATAGGCACATAAATCATTTTTGGACGCGCTGGATAGTACTCCTAGGTGACGAGCCTCAAGTGGATGCTCGTTTGGGTCCATTTGGAGATAGTGCTAATCTTGATGCAATATAGGTGTACGGTTTGTGCCAAGCATACCGTAGGCTCAAAAATCATTCCGGACACACCAGAGATAACTCCTAAGTGACGTGGGCCATGTAGAATCTCATTTTGGTTCATTTAGAGACAGTGTTAGCATCGTTGCAAGATAGGAGCACAGTGTGCGCCAAATGAACCATAGGCTTAGAAATCATTTTGGACGCACCCGATGATACTCCTAAGTGATGTGGCTCAAGTGGAAGCTCAATTTGGTCCTTTTGGAGACAGTGCTAATCTTAATGCAAGATACGTGCATGGTTTGCGTCGAATGTACCAGAGGCTCAAAAATCAAATTCGACACACCCAAAGGATCTCCTAGGTGATGTGGATAATGTGGAATCTCGTTTCCATCCATTTGAGGACAATGTTAGTGTCACTACAAGATTGGTGCATGGCTTGCACCAAATGTACCATAGGCTCAGAAATCATTATGGACGCACCCGATGGTACTCCTACGTGATGAGGCTCAAGTGGAAGCTCGATTTGGTGTATTTGAAGATAGTGCTAATCTTGACGCAAGATAGGTGCAGGGTTTGCGCCAAACTATCATAGGCTCAGAAATCATTTTGGACGCACTCGATGGTACTCCTAGATGATGAGGCTAAAGTGGAAGCTCGATTCGGTCCATTTGGAGATAGTGCTAACCTTGACGCAAGATAGGTGCATGTTTTTGCGAATGGACCATAGGCTCAAAAATCATTTTGGACACACCTGATAGAACTCCAAGGTGATGTGGGTCATTTGGAATCTCGTTTCAGTTCGTTTGGAGACTGTTAGCATCAATACATGATAGGTGCACGGTTTGTGCCATATGTACCATAGGCTTAGCAATCAGTTTGGACGCATCCAATGGTACTCCTCGGTGACGAGGCTCAAGTGGAAGCTCGATTCGGTCTGTTTGGACATACTGCTAATCTTGACGCAACGTTGGTGCACGGATTGTGTCGAACATATCATAGGCTCAGAACTCATTTTGGATGCACTCGATGGATCTCCTAGGTGATGCGGGCCATGTGTTTTAGTCCGTTTGGAGACAATATTAGTGTTGGTGCAAGATTGGTGCATGATTTGCGCCAAACGTACCATAGGCTCAGAAATCATTTTAGACGCACCCGATGGTACTCCTAAGTCACGAGGCTCAAGTGGAAGCTCAATTTGGTCCGTTTGGAGATATTACTAATCCTGTCGCAAGGTACGTGCATGGTTTGCGCCGAACGTACCATAGGCTTTGATGTCATTTTGGACGCACCCGATGGAATTGTAGGTGACGTGGGTCATGTGGAATCTCGTCTTAGTTCGTTTGGAGACAGCGTTAGCATCGGTGCATGATAGGTGCATGGTTTGTGACAAACGTACCATAGGCTCAGAAATCATTATGGACGCAACCGATGGTACTCCTAGGTGATGGGGCTCAAGTGGAAGCTCGGTTCAGTTAATTTGTAGATACTGTTAATCTTGATGCAAGATAGGAGCACAGTTTGTGACACACTACCATGGGCTCAGAAATCATTTTGGATGCACCGATGGTCCTCCTAGGTGATGAGGCTCAAGTGGAAGCTCGATTCGGTCTATTTGGAGATATTGCTAAT
The DNA here is from genome assembly GCA_020631735.1 of Saccharum officinarum. Lineage (NCBI taxonomy): Eukaryota > Viridiplantae > Streptophyta > Magnoliopsida > Poales > Poaceae > Saccharum > Saccharum officinarum. The sequence goes on along the minus strand of CM036212.1, from coordinate 30,004,302 downwards.
CTTGATGTCATTTTGGAAGCACCTGATAGTACTCCTAGGTGATGAGGCTCAAGTGGATGCTCATTTCGGTCCGTTTGGAGGTACTGCTAATCTTGACGCAAGATAGGTGCACGGTTTGCGCCGAACATACCACATGCTCGAAAATTGTTTTGGACACACCTGATAGAACTCCTAGGTGACGTGGGTCATGTGGAATCACATTTCGGTCTGTTTAGAGACAGTGCTAGTATTGGTGCAAGATAGGTGCTCATTTTAGTCCATTTGGAGATATTGCTAATCCTGTCGCAAGTTAGGTGCACGGTTTCTGCCGAACGTACCATAGGCTTGGATGTCGTTTTGGATGCACCCGATGGAACTCCTAGGTGACGTGGGTCTTGTGGAAACTTATTTTAGTATGTTTGGAAATAGTGTTAGTATCCATGCAAGATAAGTGCACGGTTTGCACCAAATGTACCATAAGCTCATAAATCATTTTGGATGCACCCGATGGTACTCCTAGGTGACAAGGTCAAGTGGAAGCCCGATTCAGTCTATTTGGAGATAGTGCTTATCTTGATGCTAGATAGGTGCAAGGTTTGCGTCGAACGTACCATTGGCTCAAAAATGCTTTCGGACACATCTGATAGAAACCTAGATGACGTGGGTCAAGTGGAATCTCATTTTAGTCTATTTGGAGATAGCGTTAGTATCAGTGCAAGATAGGTGCATGGTTTGTGCCAAACGTACCATAGGCTCATAAATCTTTTTAGACGCACCCGATGGTACTCCTACGTACCATAGGCTCATAAATTAAGTGCAACTAAAATATAAGGATTCTGTAAGCTCACAGAATATACCATTGTAGCATTTTACCGGGAGTATTCTAGGTATCGTTATTTATATTTTATCACAGGGAAGCAAGGGTTAAAGAATCTGATAATTCACCATCATGTATGTACTAATCTAGTAAACCAACTAGACTATAGCAGGGGTATATGAAATGATAGGATTTATGTAATATGACACACATGGAATAGGTCACTAAAGATATGGAACTAGTTAACTTGGGAGGTCGACGGGTGAGGTAGATTCCTATGATATTCTTATCACACGGTAAAGGTATACCCAACTATACTAAGACTTACCACATTTTTGTGCACTTCGGGACACCACTAGACAGGAGAGAGCACCACAAAGCATACCTCTACTAACGTGACTACGGTCCTACAATTTAAGAGCCTGCTCGATAGATATGGATGGGGCTGTCACCTCCCATAACTACCATACAGCTAGGGAACACAGTGTACTCATAGGCAGAGCATCATATAAACACCATGTTTACATGAGGCTCGACTACTTAGCCCAACCGGTAAAGCCTAGACTAAGTGCTCTATGAACTAGCACACAAAAGCAATGATAAACTCAACTAGAAAGATATATTCAAAGTAAGCATATGCATGTAAATAAGAGAATAAGTATAAGTCTTACAGAATGTTGAAGTGAAGATACAAGGCTTTACCAAGCCTCCATGACTAGATCTGGAAACTTGAGCAAGATCCCAACTCGACCCTCTCTCCCAAGATACTAATCTACTACATTGGAGAAGCTAGACCTAATCCCCTAGAGAGGTCATCCTTTCATGGGACACCTCCCCTGATCTCAGCTGGGAGATAATGAATTAGGGTTTAAGGGATGCCTCCTCCAGGGGCCAGGGGCCTTGCTTATATAGCCCTCTAGGAAGCACCACAGCCCTCGGATCAAACCGACCTTGATCAATGACTTTTTATTAATCCTCAAAGGCGGTGGAGGCATAATCCGCGAGGTGGAGCCTGATTGGCTCTGCCACTAGGGCGGGCACCCAAGGAGGGGGGCAGGTGCCCCACTTCTGGGCCCGTTTCACCTCCCGTTTGTTTCTAGAGTCTTCCCGTACCTTCCACATTCTAGAAAAGTTATGTGTACCCGCTTTGTCTGTATGTAAACCTGACATGTGGGCCTTTCTTGGTTCTTTTCAGCTGACACCCTGCAGAAACAGACATTCACCAAACCTTGTGGAATTCTGTCAGTAAACCCCCTATATCTATGTGGTAATTATGTTTAGGTCCTTTTTCATGTTTCATTGACAGTTAAAATTGATACTTATCTATCGTCAACAAACTCCCCCAAGCTTACCCTTTGCTCATCCCTGAGCAAAGATAAACTCAGTGATGGATCAGGATGCTACAATGCTTTCACGCCTCAAAAGTACACAAGCGTTCAAACAAGAACTTTCCTCTGGATTAGAGTGAACTATTCTGACTTTCAAACTTACCCATATTACCTTCCACCATGGGGCTTGTGCCGTCACTTGGGTCTTGAGTAGTTGAAAGACAGAACTGTTAAGTCAAGCGCCATGTTTCAAGCTCTTTGATCAACTATTATTCCAGAGTTTTTTAAGATTTTCAAATAAAACTCAGAGATTCATTTGTATGGCCCTCTCAAGTCTCTCATTTGTGGTATTTCTGGATCCTTACCAAGGCATTTATTGTGTATGCCTTCTCTCTTCTCTCAAGATATGTGGTATTTGTGGTATTAGGTATAGTAGCATTATTCCTTCTCTCTCTCACCCTACTTCTAATAGGCTTATATGGAGCTCATAGGTCGACAAGGAATCCTTACTTGCAAACATTTATTGCATAGTCAGACCATGGATCCAGAGGGACAAGTCCGGCCATACAGTCAAATCAAGATGTGCATGTGTGTGATCCTAAATATGAGCTGAGTGGATATGTAGTGGAAATGATGGAGGATGCAAGATGTAAGTGGAAAAAAGGGGGTAGAAGAATAATAGTGAACATCTAATTCTACTTTTGCTCCTTGAAGGAATTTTATACCTCTCTTAAACTTTGAAGAATTTTGGGAAGAACTTGGGCTGCTCAAAATCTCTCTATGTTGGGATATTTGTCCTCTTTATTCTCTCTTTATATATTTTTTTCTTCCTCACTTTTTTAAACAACTGAATATGGTGGAATAATTCCCAAGTATCTTTTTGGAAACATAGATAAGAGGTAGCAATGGAAATACTAGAGCTTAAAATAAAAGGGGCTAGCAATGGATGAAAGGTTTTGTTCACTCCCAGTGTAGGAGCAGAACAACTTGTTGGGTTGTGTCTAATGGAAAATATTTAGATGCGTACTTCCAAGGTAGAAGCAGCATAAGTAGGTGGAGTGCACGTGAATCTTGATTTTAACCGCATGACTAATCCCCTAGGGTCAACACAGACTGACCACACTCAATGCTTACAAGCAGCTAAGCTAACAAGTGAAAGTCTTTCCTAATCTAGTAAGCATGTATATATGGCTGTGGTAGGAATTAAACTCTCATCATATAGGAACTCATCATGCAGGATTTTTAATTTTCAAAGATAAATTCTCCAGAACTCTAATATCTCTAGGAGCATGATAAACATCAGCTCAAAACCTTCTCATATCATATCCGCCAACTACCTAGACTTAGATCAAGCATTCGCTACCCACAAGTTTTAGGTTCAGAGCAAATCTTAGATCAAAACAATTGTGTTTCAAAACTTGGGAGAGTTCGAGGTTGAAAACTAGGTACTTGAGAGGAATTATGACAGAGCATCTATTCATCATTTCCATATAAGAGTTTATTCTAGGGGTTCATTTTAGCAAGATGAAACTTAGCACACTCTCCTATATTTATTTAGCAAGCTTAAAGATCATACATAAATATATAGAAAGGGAAACATTTATTTGGCTTTCTAAAGGTTATGCATCTTTTTATTCGTTTCATATATCAAAGAATAAATATATAAGTAAATAGAAAGGTAAGAAAACACTTAGCTAGATACATGGGGATGCTCTCCCCCAAGCTGGATGTTGATATAGTCTTGTTTGATGAAGCTGGTAGACAATGAAGTTGTACTTCCCTCATCAGAGTGCTCATGATGATGATTGTTGAGACAACACTCTGACAGGGGACAAAATGTCCTTCTATCTGTTTGCTTTCCTTAATCCTTCAAATTCTGTGAAGCTCAATAGACAACAAAGCTTGTGGAACTTGATTAAGTGTTAGTGATAAACCTCTAAGCCTTGAACATCTAGAACCTCTTAACATGAGTCTCTTTCTTTAGCAAGATCTTTATATTTTTGTACTTTTAGTTATACACTATGCAGAAGAATCAAAACTATGATGAATGCATATTTATCTTATTTTTATGCCACCACAGTAAATAGACTTATGGGTTTTATGCCATAAATTTATTCACATGGGGTGTAGCAGTTTTGAGATGCAATGCAAGACATATTTATTTTCTTTTCTAATGGAGATGTAACAAAGTAAAATATGCAACAAGAATTGATTATGCTAATATGGGAAAGCAAATATGCTTAATGAGAATGCAATGCCAAAAAGAGAAATATGGATAACTACCAAGTTTACCTCCCTAGTGAGGGTTCGGTGACTTAGGTCCTCTGAACATGACTTCTCATCATGTTCACTCCTTAGGTGCACCATCTGATCCCAAAGGTAGAGACCTTGATAACTACACCTCTTGAGATGGTAACTTTGTAGGGTTTGGGAAATCAACTAATTCCCCTTCATTTTTCTTGAAGTGTGTCCTGCTTGCAAAGACAAGGTAGAGATCAAGTGCATAGGTCCTGTTGGTGGAAAAACACCAACAGAACCATAACCCTATTTATTCTTCTTTAACCTTAGGCACATTGAACATGATGAGATTGATGTGTTTTGTTCATTTTATGGGTGGCAAGATTAGAAGGATGAGCATAAATGTAGCAATTAAACACTTTTATCAAAAAGAGTGGAATTGCTTAAACAATGGAAGAATTGTCAACCTTGTATCAAATATTTTCATGCTTAAGACAATCATCTCCCAAAGATGCAACATTCAGCTTATTTAATTATGACTATGAAATCAAGGGTAGTGATGTTATGAACAAACTTAAGAAACAAGACATGTTGAGTTTAGTCAAATTGAATCAAGTAAGTTGTAATTCAAACATGTTTCTCCTTTCTTTATGTGCACACCAGAGTCAAGGAAAGCTTTTTAAATATTTACCACTTACCTTAAGATGTTACCTTTATCACTAGAGCACCCTGTGATGAAGAGTAGATACTTCTAGTGGTCCTTTCCTTCTTCTCAGGGTTTGTCTTGCTCGATTCACCTCTCTCCTTGACTTGTTCATGGTCCTCTAGATTTACACTCCTTCTTTCTCCTTCCTCTTCTCTCTTTTTTTTATTATGTCTAGACCTTTGGCTCCACTTATTGTTTCTTCTCTGCACAGGATTAGTGGACAACACATAACCGAAGGAATGTACAAACAATGAAAAGGGTAGTGTTGTTCATAGAGCTAAAGGTCATTTTCTATGCTACAGAAAAGTTGGTTTGAATATTTTAATTAGCATAGAATATTTACTCACCATTACTTCTTCTCTTAAGGATTGATTTTACTTTGTCTTAAGTTTGATTTGCATATATGCTATCTATAGAAACATTCAAACTTATAGAGAGAAAGTAATTATGAGTGGAGGGATTGCAAACCGACGTGCCAGAGCGACGGGGCTCGAGAAGATGAAGAGCATTGCTGGATCATCATTAGAGGAGTCAGCAGCCTTCCTCCCCCAAGCTTGATCCTTGCTATCGCTCGTCACTTGAAGCCAAGTGTGAGTGTTGAATCATCCCTCAGAGTGTGTTGTAACTCCATGTCCTTAGACACTATTCGTCCTCTGTTCTTAAATTTGTCGGAGAGGGCTCTTGATTCTAGGTCCGTTGAGCAAAGATCTCTCCTCTGCATTCTGCTTTTCTTTAGATTGTCCAATCCAAGAGATGAGGATACAGATAGTTGCATGATCTTCTTTCATCAACCATTCTTGATTTTGTTGAGTCTTGGTTGACGAATTGATGTTCATTGGAGATGTAGACTCGAGTTCTTCCTTGATGGTTTTTGTCTTCTAGCGGCATGGAGAAGAGTTGTTCAGTTAATGATACGCCATCTGTCTTGATGATCAAGGAAGGAGTTTCCTTAATATTTGTATGCAAGCTTCATCTCCAATGGCTTAGGAACATCATCTTGCAACCATAGTCATGGTCTTTCAAGGCTTGGTCGGTAGTCAACCATTGATTGGTGATTGGTTGACACATGGATGCATGCTATCATGTCATCCTTGTCCTCGCCGCCGACGTGTAAGATGATGTCTTCAAGAACAATGAGAGCAGGTCTTTGATTGGCTAAAATGAGGTGAGTTGCCCTGCTCCTCATCGGCATCCTAGCTCGAGTTTTGGGCTCAATGCTATGATGTCTTCAAGGTTGCTTATAGCTTGTCGCCTTGTTCATCCACTTTTTTGAGTAAGTTCAAGATGTTGGTCCTTCAAGATGTCGCCTTGTTCATCCACCCGAAGGATTGCAATAATTCAAACTATGGGCTATTATCCACTATCTATTTGTATTTCTTCTATGCTAACAAAGAGATGGTTTTTGAGTTACTTTAGCATAGGATTTATTTATCATGTTTTCTAACAACTTTTTTTTGGCACTTTAACATGGTTCAAGGCAAAGGTAACTTGCAGCAAAAGATAATGTGAATGATATTTGATACTTACAATTCTTCCTTGGACAATGAATGTGTTGTTTTTTGTGCGAAGTTGTTGGAGTTCATCATATGCCTTGCTTCATCTCTGAAGTGAGTTCATCTCTTGACTTACCCAAATTGGATTTGTGAGTATTCTATAGGGGTTAGTCCGACAAAATAACCATTCTCTACACTAGCAATTTTTAGTTCAATAACCAAACTAGACTCCATGTCTAATTGGATTAAGAAAGGCTATTTAACCTAAGCACCATGCTTAATTTAAAAGCCTTTAGAAACACCCATATGGCCATGTAGCACTTCTAAACTAAAGCATACTGTCGGTACCTGCAGAATAGGGGTACCCACAACCAACGATAAAAAAGAACGAAACGATTAAACCACAGTAAAGACAGCGCACCTCAACCACGTACGGGGTCCGTCTCGTACGAGGCCAGCTCGACGGGACGTCTCGACCGCGTTCCAACTCTGACTCGTACGAGGCACCCCCGACGGGAACGCCCCGACCATGCCCCGTCTCATACAAGGCCCATACAATAAGGCACCTTGACTGTGTTTTGACTCGCACGAGGCTCGTTCGGCCACCGGCAAATCTCCGACTCGCATGACCCCAGGTCGGTACGATCGACCCACTCTATTCACCTACTCTGAGACAAAAATCAGAGCATTCAATGCAATTACCTGCTACCACCTACCGACATGGCAACACACCTGACCGACGTGGGAACAACACCAGTGTCAGTCCTCACTTTTTACCGCCCATCCCGAGATGGGAGGTGAAATCTGTCACTATGCTCACCTTACCGCACACTATTTCGTCACCGACCGCCCTCGAGGGAGGATACGACAAGGCCCGTATTCCATGATCTCGGAGATTCAGCCTTATCCGTCCGGCCTCGACCCAACCTTGACCTGACCTCGACGCCCAGCGCTGGTCAACAGGAAAGAAAGGCTGACGTGGCATAGGACTCCGGGTCATTTCACCGTCTCGTCCCCAACGTCATCACGGTGTCCAGGGATGGCCAGCCACTCCTGGAGCACACTACAACAGCCACCTCTACAGGGATCAACAAAACTTCACCTCAAGGCACCCCGGTGCCCCAGCCTCCTCTTACCCTATAAAAGGGCAGGCCAGGGCTCTACAAGGAGACACAAGCAAGACACAAGCCAAAAGCTAGGCGCTAGCAAGAAAAAGGCATACAATCCACATATCAAAATCTCAAGCAACCACCTTTGTACTCTCTCATTTTCCTTTGAGACTTGGGCTCAGTTCCCTCTCTCACTGCTTGTAGCCCCTAAGCAAGCACTTAGGTGCAAGGAAATACAACACTTCCCCCTCCCCGCTGGACGTAGGGCCTTCTTTTGCTCGAACCAGGATAAATCCCTGTGTATTCCCCTTGCATCACCACCTGGGTTAGGGACACGCAGCACTCACTCGTTGGTTTAGGACCCCCACAGACCGAACACCGATAGTTGGTGCGCCAGGTAGGGGCTGTTGCGTGCCAACATCATTTTCCCACCATTTTCCTAGATGGCTGACCCCGAACGCCCCCTCCTGTTGGCCACGGTGATTTGGTTCGGGGGTTTGGAGTTCATGTCGCTTGGCCATGGCTATGATATGGTCCTCCTCCCGGCCAGGCACCCGACCGACGAGGATTACGAGCTCTCCCAGCCCGGGGGAGCACTGCGCCAGCTTCGCCGCTCTCAGGCGCGAGCTGCTAGATGACGATGAGCCCGGCGTAACCGCCGTCATCGCCTCACGGAGGGCGATGGGACTCCCTAATCCGGCGCCCCTTAGCCAGACGCCAACCCAGACTTCCTTGCTGAGGGTCTGCGTAGGATGAGCTTGGCTGAGGGTAAGATGTCGATGGAGAATTCCGTCGCTCCCCTGTCCGGTGTGACACCGCCACTACCCGGTCCAACCACTCCTGCACGAGCAGCGACGTCTCCATCACCGTTCCCGTTTGGGCTAGATCCGGTTGCCCGGGCATACGCTTCCTCTATGAGCGCTAGTATGAGTGCTTACGAGGAACTCCTCGGGCACCATCTACGCTCCACTCTAGACCTTGTTGCATCCACACTGGCTTCTGAGTATCTGGACTCTACGGAGACCCTAGAAACAGAGCCCCGTGTGACTACTTCTTGACGTTACAACCCTAGAGACGATTGGCGATGGCCTCATATTCCTCCATCATACTACTACTTCGGCGCTTCCGACTCCGACTCCACCGATGACACCAATGATCCGACCCGCGAGTGCTTCAACATCGATGGGGCGAGCACGTCGGATTCGGAGGACGAGGAGCCAGTTGAAGGAAGGAACACGCCACCTCATGTCGAGCTCCCTGCCGAGCGAGATGAAGCTCAATTCCTTGCGGATCAAGGAATGCAGCTCGAGCAAATTCACGAGTTGCAGGACAGGCTCGATGAGGAATGAGAAAACCTGCGCCTACTCCAACAAACCCTCGAGCATGAGCGTGCGGCACACGTGCATGGCGGGAGAGCCCGTGAGAGAGCTCGCGACGTCAATCGCCGCATCGACGAGGATCGGGCGATTGACCCCCTGGTTTTCGCTCGAGCCAGCCAGAACGTTGTCGCCGCCACCATGCTCCTCCGCAACATGCCCGAGCCATCGAACCCCGACACCCGTCGAGCTCGAGATGAAATCCGAGAACTCCTCGAGACTGCTGCTATGCAGCAGGCCGAGAGCTCTGCCTCAAGGCGACGCGAGCCAGCCTCGGAGCGGCTCGTCGAGCCCTCCCGATAGGAGACAGAGGCCTCGGTTCATCCCGAGCCTGTCCGACGGAACCAGGCAGCTTCTGCCCCTAAGCACATCGCCGACAACCATGAACCTCGAGACACCCGTGGCAACATCGTCGAGCGCTGCATGTGCAAACACGGTGATGGCGTAGCTCGAGGTTACCACGTGCACATAGGCAGGTGATATGATAGCTCAGAAGATCGAAGCCCATCACCCGAGCTACCGGGTCCTAGGGTCTTGCAAGGCCATACGAAAAACAATACTCCCGGCGCGGTTCCGCCCTCCCACGACTCTCACCAAGTACAACGGTGAGACCAAACCTGAACTTTGGCTCACTGATTTCTGCTTGGCGTGTCAGCTGGGCGAGGCCACCGACGACCGAGTCATCATCCGACAACTCCCCCTGTTCTGTCCGACATCGCTCGAGCCTGGCTCGAGGATCTTCCACCTCGACAGATCCACGACTGGGACGATCTTGTGAGGGTGTTCGAGGGAAACTTCAAGGGGACCTACATGCGCCCCGGCAACTCGTGGGACCTCCGGAGTTGCAAGCAGAAGCCGGGCGAATCCCTCTAGGATTACATCCGGCGTTTCTCCAGGCAACGCATCGAGCTCCCCAACATCACTGACTCCGATGTGATCATGACCTTCCTCTCTGGAACCACTGGCAAGGAGTTGGTCCAAGAGTTGGGCCGTAACACCCCCCTCGCTGCCAACGGATTGATGGACATCATCACCAACTTTGCCGCCGGTGAGGAGATAGTTGGCGCTATCTTTGGTGGTGACCAGGACAAAGGGAAGCAGAAGGTCGATGATCCTGCGGGCTCCAGCTGGGGCTCTAAAAGGAACAACCGAAAGAAGAAGAAGAACCAGCAGGGCAAGCTCGAGGCCCCGGTGGACGAACTTGTTGCTGCCACTGAACGCAAGAAACCTCGAGGGCCCCCCGGCGGGGGCATCTTCGACAAAATGCTCAAAGAGCCGTGTCCCTACCACAAGGGGCCCACAAACCATAACCTCGAGGACTGTCACATGCTCCGTAGGTACTTTGAAGGCGTAGGCGTCAAGAAGGACAACAAGAAGGAAGATCCCAAGGGCGACGACAAGGATAGGGGGTTCCCCAAGATCCACGACTGCTTTATGATCTACGAAGGGCCCTCGACCCGCCTCTCGATGCGCCAACGCAAGCGAGAGCGACAAGAGGTTTTCTCCATACAGCCGGCAATCCCCCACTTCCTTGACTGGTCTGAGGTGGCCATCACTTTCGACCGTGATGACCATCCCGACTATGTCCCCAATCTAGGAATCTACCCGCTTGTTGTTGATCCCATCATCGCCAACACACGCCTCACCAAGGTACTCATGGATGGCGGAAGCAGCCTCAACATCATATATGCTCAGACCCTTGACCTCCTGGGGATCGAGAGGACGCGCCTCCAACCCAGCATCAGGGGCTTCCATGGAGTCATGCCAGAAAAGCAAGCAGAACCTGTCGGCCGGGTCGACCTGCCTGTCTACTTTGGCACTCCCTCCAACTTCAGAAAGGAGACCCTCACTTTCGAGGTGGTCGGATTCTGTGGAACGTACCACGCCATCCTGGGGCGGCCGTGCTATGCCCGGTTCATGGCGGTCCCGAACTACACCTACCTCAAGCTCAAGATGCCAGGTCCAAACGGTGTCATAACCGTCGGGCCCTCATACGAACACACCTACGAGTGCGACGTCGAGTGTGTCGAGCACAGAGAAGCCGTCTTGGAGTTGGCAACCTTGGCGGCGGACCTCGACGGTCTGGCCAACGAGATCCCTGACCCCAAGCGCCACGCCAACAGCTTCGAGCCCGCTGAGGACTTCAAGCTCGTGCCCCTCGACCCCGCTGACCCAATGGGAAAGGCGCTGAGCATTAGCGCCACTCTCGATCCCAAATAGGAAGCAGTGCTCGTCGACTTTCTCTGTACTAACATCGACGTCTTTGCGTGGAGTCCCTCGGATATTTAGGGCATACCTAGGGAAGTCACCGAGCACGCCCTGGGGATCCGAGCTGGCTCCAAACCGGTGAAGCAACGCTTGCGCCGCTTCGACGAGGAGAAGCGCAAGGTCATCGGTGAGGAGATACACAAACTGCTGGAGGCCGGATTCATCAAGGAGGTTCATCATCCCGAGTGGCTAGCTAATCATGTATTAGTTAAGAAGAAGAGTGGGAAGTGGAGGATGTGTGTAGACTACACTAGTTTAAATAAAGCATGTCCGAAAGTTCCTTTTCCTTTACCACGTATTGATCAAATCGTTGATTCCACTGCGGGATGTGAAACTCTTTCATTCTTAGATGCATATTTTGGATACCACCAGATCAAAATGAAAAGAGTCTGACCAGCTCGCGACTTTGTTCATCACCCCATTTGGCATGTATTGCTATGTTACTATGCCCTTCGGTCTCCGGAATGCGGCGCTACGTACCAGCGATGCATGCAACATGTTTTTGGGAACACATTGGACCAACCATCGAGGCTTACATCGATGACATCGTTGTCAAAACCAAAAAAGCCGATACTTTAGTAAATGACCTCGACGTTGCGTTCAAATGCCTCCGGGTAAAGAACATCAAGCTCAATCCTGAGAAATGCATTTTCGGCGTTCCTTGAGGTATGCTTTTAGGGTTTATCGTGTCCAAGCGTGGCATCGAGGCCAACCTAGAAAAGATCACTGCGATAACCAAGATGGGCCCCATCCGAGATCTGAAGGGCGTGCAAAGGGTCACGGGCTGCCTGGCAGCCCTCAGTCGCTTCATTTCGCGCCTCGACGAAAAAGCGCTCCCCCTATACCGTCTCCTGAAGAAATCAGAGCACTTTTCATGGACCCTCGAGGCCGAAGAAGCTCTTGCAAAACTCAAAGCTACGCTCTCTAACTCACTGATCCTCGTCCCTCCGACCCTAGGAGAACCGCTCTTACTTTATGTCACCGCGACAACACAAGTAGTCAGCGCGGTCTTGGTTGTCGAGAGGGCTGAGGAAGCACATACCTTGCTCGTCCAGAGACCGGTCTATTTCATTAGTGAGGTTCTCTCAGAAACTAAGGTACGCTACTCGCTGATCCAGAAGCTGCTATATGCCATCATCTTGACATGGCGCAAACTCCGTCACTACTTCGAAGGCCACCCGGTGACTGTGGTTTCTTCTTTCCCCCTAGGAGAGATAGCCCAGAACTAGGAAGCCTCGGGTAGAATCGCCAAGTGGGCGGTAGAGCTCATGGGCGAGACTCTCACATGCACCGCGTAAGGCCATCAAATCCCAGGCGCTAGCAGATTTCCTAGCTGAGTAGACCAACACTCAACTCCCCCCGGTACAGCTCCAGGCCGAGCTGTGGACCATGTACTTCGATGGGTCATTGATGAAAACAGGAGCAGGCACGAGTTTGCTCTTCATCTCACCCCTTAGGATTCACATGCGCTACGTCGTTTGGCTTCATTTTCCTGCATCGAATAACATCGCCGAATACGAGGCGCTCGTCATGGGCCTCAGAATTGCCATCAAACTCGGGGTCCGACACCTTGACGTTTGAGGCGACTCCCAGCTCGTGATCGACCAGGTCATGAAGAACTCAAGCTGTTGTGATCCCAAGATGGAAGCCTACTGCGAAGAGGTGCGGCGCCTTGAGGACAAGTTTCACGGCCTCGAGCTCAACCACATCGCACGCAGGTATAATGAGGCCACCGATGAACTAGCGAAAATCACATCCAATCGAACTACGGTTCCACCAGAAGTTTTCGCAAAAGATCTCCACCAACCATCCGTCGACCTTGGGCCGGACGGAGGGGTCGACGGGCCATCACTCGATCCCCCACCTGAGGCAGAAGCCCCCTCGACCGGGGCTGAGGCCATGCAGGTGGAAGGCTCGACCCCACCATCTGACCCTGAGCCTGACTGGCATATTCTGTACCTCGAACATCTCATTCGAGGGGACCTCCCCTTGGATAGGATCGAGGCTCGACGGATCGCTCGCCGGGCCAAATCTTTTGTGATATTTGGCAATAGTAGGGAGCTGTATCACCGCAGCCCTACAGGTGTCCTCCAATGTTGTATCACAAACGAGGAAGGCAGAAGCCTGCTAAATGATCTACACTTGAGGGCTTGTGGTCACCACGCGGCGCCTCGTACTCTTGTCGTAAATGCTTTCCGACCGGGTTTTATTGGCCAATCGCAGTCTCCGACGCCATCAAGCTAGTACGCTCCTGCAAATGCTGCCAGTACTATGCTCGTCAAACTCACCTCCTAGCTCATGCCCTGCAAACCATCCCCATCACATGGCAGTTTGCTGTTTGGGGGCTCGACCTTGTCGGACCCTTGAAAAAGATAACTAGCGGCTTCACCCACTTGCTCGTTGCCATTGACAAATTTTCCAAGTGGATCGAGGCCCGTCCTATTACCAGCATCAGGTCTGAGCAAGCTGTGCTCTTTTTCACCGACATCATCCACCGCTTTGGGGTTCCCAACTGTATCGTCATGGACAATGGCACCCAATTTACAAGTAAAAAGTTTCTGGATTTCTACGACCACCACCACATTCGTGTGCTCTGGTGGGCTGTAGCTCATCCAAAAACAAATGGCCAAGTAGAACGTGCCAACGGCATGATCCTACAAGGTCTGAAACCCAGAATCTTGGACCAGTTAAATAAACACGGCAAGAAATGGGCTGCCGAGCTTCCCTCGGTCCTGTGGAGCCTAAGAACGATACCGAGTCGAGCCACATGGTTCACTCTGTTCTTCTTAGTCTACGGGTCTGAGGCTATGCTCCCAACTGACATAGAATACGGGTCCCCGAGGTTGAAGGCCTATAACGAAAGGAATAACGACACCACAAGAGAGGACGCCCTCGACCAGCTCGAGGAAGCCCGAGATGTGGCTCTGTTACACTCTGCCAGGTATCAGCAAAGTCTCCGATGCTACCACGACAGACACGTCCGCATGCACGACCTCAACGCCGGTGACCTGGTGCTACATCGAAGCCAGAACACCAAGGGACGGTACAAGGTCACACCCCCATGGGAAGGGCCGTACATCATTGTCGAAGTACTAAAGCTGGGCACCTACAAAGCTATCCAACGAGAAGGGTGAAATCCTCACCAACGCTTGGAACATTGAACAACTACGTTGCTTTTTCCCTTAAAAAGCCTCGAGGCTCTGTAAATTCTTTTCAATCTCATCAATAAAGAATACAGCAGTGTTCAAAGCTTTGTTTCCATAACAACCAGGAAGGATCGACTCTGTTTTCTCAGAATCGACCCTCCCTCGGGGGCTGCAAGGGGGGAACCCCTGACCCCGAAAAAACTTGTACTCTTTTTCAAAAAAGAAAGAAAACTACCACTTAAGTCGACAACACTGCGGGAGCACCCTGAGGCTCGAAGGGTTCTCAAGCCACGAGATCACTTATGCCTCCTAGGCTACAGTACCTCCACTCACCCCTCATGCCTAGGGACACGACCACACGCTAAGTAGACCTAATGACGGTTCATAACTTTGAAAAGGAATACATCCCCGGTCGCTTAAATCAGGTTCTTACATGATCTGTGAGGCCGCAAGAGCACCCTGGAGCTTGAGGGCAGTTGAGCCACAAGATTACTTATGCCTCCGAGGCTACGGTACCTCCACTCACTCCCTTACGCTAGGAGGCGCAACGGCGTGCTAAGTAAATCATGCGAAAACATGGTTCAAGCGATAAAGGGAAGAAAAAATCGAATAGAACTTAAACAACTAGTGCAGGTTTACGTTTCGAGTGATTCATGGCCCCCGAGGCCACCACAACCAAAGTTAAAAACACTAACTTATTACATGGGCCTCTGCGCCCAGATTTGGCTCACAGGCCCTCATTGTCAGCAGGCGGAACCACCTCGGCTTCAAAGAGTTTGGCCAAACGACTTCTAGGCTCCTCGGTGGCTCCGATCAGGCCCAGGCAGGCGTCCTCATTCTCCTCATCCGTCCGATCCGAATTGGTGATGAAGCCATCAGCGATGAGCTCCATGTCGTACACGAACCCGGATCGAACAACGGCCAACGCTCTCTTCACACCATGATGAAGGCCGCCTCGTATCCTCTCTCGAACAAGGCGGCCCAGCACCACCATCCAATGGACAAAGGAGTTCCCCAGGGTGTCCTCCTCAGTGTCGGTGTCGAGCTCGACCCCTAGGCCGTCACATACGGAGGCGATGGCGCCCTAAAGCAACTGAGTCTGCTGGGTCTCAGCCTCAAAGAGATTCTGGAATGAGGTGGCTGTTGCCTGAGCCGTCTACTGCTCCTTCTCCAACTCTGGAACACAAGTGTCAAGTTAGCACAAGTATGGGACTTCGACACCAAGGCCATTGTGCAACAAAAAACTTACCCTCAGAGTGGGTCTGCCAGCCCACGACCTCGTCGCGAAGTCCCCTGCATGTCCTCTCAAGCGCTTGGAGAGCGCCATCCCTATCATGAACAGCCGCCCTCAACGTCTCGATCTCTTGGCGAGCGTTCGAGAGAGCCTCGTCCCTCTCCCGGACAGCTCCGCTCAACGTCGTGACCTCGTTCTTCAAGGCCTGCTGACAAGGGTGACATGCTCCTCAAGCTCCTTCACATGCGCTGATAACGGCGCGAGAGCCTCGCGGGCTTGGGCAGCCTCTTCCAGAGCCCTTGTCGCATCTTCACACGCCGTGGCCTCGGCCGCCTGGGCTTGCGCCTCCTCCTCCTTCACTGCTACACAGGCGACGCGAAGCTCAGCCGCCTCAGCACTCTAATGGGAAAGCCACTGGTTGGCCTCCTCGACCAGAGCCCGTTGCCGGGATAGCGCCGCCCACACGCCGCTCTCATTACGAATGAAGAGCGACTTGCGGCGAGAACGCTCCTTAAGCTCCTCACCATGGTTCAAAATCGGAGAAATTAGGACCAAAGAAAGGGGATAAAAAGATAGCGAAAAGCCATCAAACTCAACTTACCTCGATGGCATCTAACATGCCTCGCGACAGGGCCTCCGACGCCACACGAAGCGATCGTACCATGTGCCGCCAGAGACCCTCGAGGTACTGCCAGTGATGCACCTCGTCTCCATCATTTAGGGCAAAGACAGGCTCCGCGCCAGGGTTAGAAGCGTCCCTGAACTTAAGGGACGATCCCCCCAGCGTGGCAGCTCCTCCTCCGCCCATACCAGGGCCAGCCCAGCGAGGTTCGGCCATCCGGTCGGTGACCTGACCGAGGCACTCTCCAGCGCTGCGGAAGGACCTACCTCATCCGTAGCTTCGGCCCCCTCGACCACCGCAGAGGGACCGGCCTGGTCCATGGCCTCGACATCCTCGACACCCACCACCTGCTTCCCCTTGTCGATAGGGGAGTCGTCAAGGGTGAGATCGACCACGGCCGGGGTCAGCCCTTGCGCCAGGGCTGGCGCCTCGATCGCTAGCGCCACCACTAGGACCACAGGCGAGGGCACGACCGCCCCACCCTCCACCTCAACCGCCGGCTCCGCCGGTGGGTCCTGCCATGGCTGCAGCTCCCCCAGCTGCGCTGCCTCCTGTCCCACCTCTGGCGGGACCTCCACCACTACCTCTTCAACATCTGCCTGCCCCGCGTCGCGGGCGGATCCTCAACCTCTGTGGCCTCGACGGAGGCCTGGGCGGTCGATGTCGACCCTGGCTCCGCCCCGCCCGTGCTGGGCGCCGCCGCTTTTGACGGCCCCGACCCCTGCGCGGCAGGGCCGGAACTGGCCGCTTCTTGAGCGCCCGCTTCCGCCTGGGCAGCCGCCTCCCGCTGCTTCAGGTGCTCCGTCGTGGCCTGGAGTCTTTCGACCCAGGCGAGGTCATCAGCCGCCGTCCGCATGATGATGGCAGCACCCGACCGGAGTGCCTTCACGGGGGTCGGCCCCGCGAGCTCCGCCTTGCGTTTGTGCCTAAGGAGTAAGTACGTGAGAATAAGAAACAGGACCGCTAAGTAACAAAAAGTGGGGCAGAAAAACTTACCCAGAAAGGGGCAGTAGGGGCCTCGACCCTGGCCGGTCAGAGACCCCCGATGGCGCCTGCGGCGGCCTTACCGCCGGCCCCCCGTGGGCCGGGTGCTCCTTGGGGCCCTGGTTGGTTGGCCACATTGGGCCCTCTGCGCCTCCGAGGCCAGCTGGCCTCGGGTCCTCACGCCCGTGGGCGGCACCATAGATGACGACACTAGCGGCGCCGTCCCAACCACCCGCTGAACCCGCGGAGCCTAGGCTCGTGGGGGCAGCGTCGTCGACCCCTCCTATGGGGTCCAGGATGAGGCGGCCCCTCCCGTCGAGGGGCCTGCCTCTTCGCCTGCCTCCTCCATCTCCTCCTCTACATCAACGGTCACGAGGGCTAGCCTCGAAGCCTAGGAAGTCGACCCCCCCGATGGGTTCCAGAAAGGGGCACACATCGGGGAGGTCCGCCAGCCCAATCGCGGCGTCATACCGTGAAAGGGTGTCGTCATCCCCGTCACTGTCGTCATCATCGTCGTCGTCCTCCCCCGAGACCATCTCGGAGGGAGACTCCTCGAGGGGAAGCCTATCGAGGCTCTGCTGACGCCGACGCTTCTTCAGCTCCTCCCGCTCCTTAGCCTTGCAAACCTAGCGCTTCTTGGCAGCGTCCTTCTTCTTCTTCTAGGACGCCTGCTGGTGTCAAACCTCCCGAGCAATCTGGTCCTCTAGGAGCAGCGGCCACGTCTCCCTCACCACCGACAAATCCTATGCATCGACCTCGACTAAATCAGTAAAAAGAATCCAAAAACAGACAAAATAAAAAATACTAGCAATAGCACTTACCAGGGGCTCGAATCCCTAGGTGGGCCGCATCGGCACCTTGTCGACGTCCTCCGGCTTGAAGTTCCCCACCATCCGACGTGCACGCCGGATGACCTCCTCGAGGGAGAGGGACTCGTGCGACATCCTACTCCCCTCCAATGACGCTTTCCGCGTCATCTGGTCGAGCCGGAGTCGACGCTGCGACAACGGCATCACCCTCCGATGGTGGAACGTCGTGGCCACCGCCGTCGCCATCAACCCATGCTGGCGGAGCTGTCGCAACGCGGCGAGCAGCGGGTCTAGCCGTGGCTTCTTGACCTCCGTGACGCCAACGCCTAGTTCTCTCGAGCCACCAGCACCCGGCCGGTATACCTCGGCAGCTGACTCTCATCATTGCGAAGGTAAAACCAGCCATCGTGCCAGCCGCTGTTCGAGGAGATCAGCTGGGCCAGGATATACTGGTCGCTGCGACCAGACCGAACCTGCAGCACGCAGCTCCCCGCACGCACCGTGCACCGTGTCCCTCGCTCCTCCACCTTCTTGGCGAAGAACTCCACCCTAAAGAGATGGAGCCACAGGTTCCACCGTGGATCCATCCCCAGGTACCCCTCACAGACCGCCGCGAAAATGGCGGCCTATGCGACGGCATTGGGGGCGAGGTGGTGCAGCTCCACCTTATAGTAGTGGAGAAGCGAGCGCATGAAGGGGCTGGCCAGCACGGCGAACCCCCGCTCATGGAAGCAGATGAAGCTGACCACGTAGCCTTCAGGGGGCGCTGGCTCCCGGTGGTCGGATGGCGGCGTGATCCATTCCGGCTGTGACCGGCTCGTCTTCGGTCGCAGCAGTCCATCGCGGACCAACTCTTCCAACCTCCTCTCCATCACCGAGGAGGCGGCCCAATCATCAGCGGAGAGGAGCTGGCCCTTGCTTGCCATTGCCGCTGGGAAGCTACGTAGACGAGGAAGGGCGACGGCGGCGGCACTAGATGAGGGCAGAAGGGCACAAGGGGGCAGAGAAAACAATCTAGGGTGAAGAAGGCAAGAATGCAAAGGGCCTGTGGTGGAAAATGGACCCCCAGGCCTTGCTCTTATAGCCCCGACGGAAGCCCAACGACCACACGGAAAGGTAGGAGCAGTTTTTGCATTTAATGCCCTTACCTAACCATTTCCTCAAAACTCGCAGATATGGGCACGTGGCTGCTATCCATGTTGTAACCATCACACCACGTCGCCCACTACCGCGCCAAATGGGTAGGGGAAGGATCCGCGGACGGATATTCCCAGACACCAGGGAAACGAGCTCCGAGCCCGGTACGAGTCTCGAGGGAGCGAAAGTTGGCCCTCGACTAGGGTTCGACAGCTGCCCTCGAGCGACAAAGTTAGGGACAACCAGGGATGCGCCCATGCATGGCCAGGGCTCAAGCCACGCTCTCGAGGCACCCCAAGACGTATTCGAGGCTGTAGGAGAAGGTCGACGTAGGAATCCCCTCGGAGGGAGGCATCGAGCCCTCGAATCCCATCGCAGGGAATCGAGATCCACACGACCGCTCCTTGGCATTCTTGAGAGCACCTCTAGGCCGCTAGCCGACTCCTACCGAATAGAGCACGGGCTCACACTCAAATTACCCCGCTAGTAGCTTGCCGGAGATCGTCTGAACTCGCCCAAACAGGGGTAGTACGGCATTCCCCACCCCTCCTCCTCTTCCCTAAAGAAGGAGCGTGAGGGTCGAACGACAAAAGATGGCCGAGACTCTGATCGACCCCGTGCGTACAAGGCTCAAGGGCTCGACCGCAACAAACAAAACTTTGAACGAGAAGACACGGATCATGCTACAATTCGAGACCATTCCCCAATAGAACGCATAAAAGACCTCGGAGGAGTCCAAATACTCCACCGAGGCCTCGGGGGCTACACCCGGCGGGTGTGCTCGCGTGCCCCCAACGAAAAAAACCACGACGCTACGACTCCAGTTCATTAACCAATCAACCTCTGAGAGAGTGACCACACACTCACCCAAAGGCTCGGGGGCTACTGTCGGTACCTGCATAATAGGGGTACCCACAACCAACAATAAAAAAGAACGAAACGATTAAACCACAACAAAGACAGCGCACCTCGACCGCGTACGGTGTCCGTCTCGTACGAGGCCAGCTCGACAGGACGTCTCGACCGCGTTTCAACTCTTACTCGTACGAGGCACCCCCGATGGGAACGCCTCGACCGCGCCCCGTCTCATACAAGGCCTGTACAATAAGGCACCTCGACTGCGTTCCGACTCGCACGAGGCTCGTTCGGCCACCGGCAAATCTCTGACTCGCACGACCCCGGGTCGGTATGCTCGACCCACTCTATTCACCTACTTTGAGACAAAAAATCAGAGCATTCGATGCAATTTCCTGCTACCACCTACCGACATGGCAACACACCGTGTCCGACGTGGGAACAACACCAGTGTCAGTCCTCACTTTTTACCGCCCATCCCAGGATGGGAGGTGAAATCTGTCACTATGCTCACCTTAACACACACTGTTTCATCACTGACCGCCCTCGGGGAGGATACGACAAGGCCCGTATTCCATGATCTTGGAGATTCGGCCTTATCCATCCGGCCTCGACCCAGCCTCGACCCGGCCTCGACACCCAGCGTTGGTCAGCAGGAAAGAAAGGCCGATGTGGCATAGGACTCTAGGTCATTTCACCATCTTGTCCCCAATGTCACCATGGTGTCTAGGGATGGACAGCCATTCCTAGAGCACGCCGCTACAGCCACCTCTATAGGGATCGACAAAACTTCACCTCAAGGCACCCCGGTGCCCCGGCCTCCTCTTACCCTATAAAAGGGCAGGCCAGGGCTCTACAAGGGGACCCGAGCAAGACACAAGCCAGAAACCAGGCGCTAGCAAGCAAAAGGCATACAATCCACAGATCAACATCTCAAGCAACCACCTTTGTACTCTCTCATTTTCCTTTGAGACTTGGGCTCAGTTCCCTCTCTCACCGCTTGTAACCCCTATGCAAGCACTTAGGTGCAAGGAAATACAACACTTCCCCCTCCCCCTGGATGTAGGGCCTTCTTTTGCCCGAACCAGGATAAATCCCCGTGTATTCCCCTTGCATCACCATCCGGGTTAGGGACACGCAGCACTCACTCGTCGGTTTAGGACCCCCACGGGACCGAACACCGACACATACTATAGCAGATAAAGGTAACATGAAAGCATTATAGAGATTTACTCAAATGGAGATGACAGAGCATGATCCTGGTGAGGAATATTTTTATTTTTAGATGCAGGCGATATGAGTACATGCAAGGAACCAAACATGCAATGGATGAGAGAACATAATAAACTAAATAGAAAGGATGCATGAATGATATAAAGTATACATGCAATGAGATGCACAATTAAAAAGATAACTACCCATTAATTTTAAAGTCCATCAGCAAGACTATCTCACCTTTATTGATCAAACTTACCATGACTCACAATTTGAGATTTGTGAGTAGTGCAACATCCATGGTCGTCACTTAAGATGTGATTTGAATTCTTGTGACGATGAACTTTTTCTCCAATTTACACATGGTTAGAATGATATATATGTATACACAAGCCTGTGAGATGGCAGGGTTCCAATGTTGATGAATCATGAATGTTTAGGTACCCTAGGTTCTTCAATGTGTCTTGTGGAAGCTTGTCGGAAGGTCGAAACGACATTTTTTTGTCCTGTCTATTCCACACTCAATAGAACAAGGGTAATCCTACTAAAGCTAGTGATACACTAACTTAATAGACATCAAGATCATTATCAAAATCTTTACGCCAATTGCTTCCCTGGCAACAGCGCTAAAAATGCTTCTTGGTATAAATTAAGTCCAACTAAAGTATAAGGATTCTACAAGCGCACAGAATATACCATTGTAGCATTTTACCAGGAGTATTATAGGTATCGTTATTTATATTTTACCACAGGGAAGCAAGGGTTAAAGAATCTGATAATTCACCATCATATATCTACTAATCTAGTAAACCAACTAGACTATAGCAGGGGTATATGAAATGATAGGATTTATGTAATATGACACACATGGAATAGGTCACTAAAGATATGGAACTAGTTTACTTGGGAGGTCAACGGGTGAGGTAGATTCCTATGATATTCTTATCACACGGTAAAGGTATACCCAACTATACTAAGACTTACCACACTCTTGTGCACTTCAGGACGCCACTAGATAGGAGAGAGCACCACAAAGGATACCTCTATTGACGTGACTACGGTCCTACAATTTAAGAACCTGCTCGATAGATATGGACGGGGCTGTCACCTCCCGTAACTACCATACAGCTAGGGAACAGGGTGTACTCATAGGTAGAGCATCGTATAAACACCATGTTTACATGAGGCTCGGCTACTTAGCCCAACCGGTAAAGCCTAGACTAAGCGCTCTATGTACTAGCACACAAAAGCAATGATAAACTCAACTAGAAAGATATATTCAAAGTAAGCATAGGCATGTAAATAAGAGAATAATTATAAGTCTTATAGGATGTTGAAGTGAAGATACAAGGCTTTACCAAGCCTCCATGACTAGATCTGGAACCTTGAGCAAGATCCCAACTCGACGCTCTCTCCCAATATACTAATCTACTACATTGGAGAAGCTAGACGTAATCCCCTAGAGAGGTCATCCTTTCATGGGACACCTCTCCCCTGATCCCGGCTAGGAGATAATGAATTAGGGTTTAAGGGATGCCTCCTCCAGGGGCCAGGGGCCTTGCTTATATAGCCCTCTAGGAAGCACCACAGCCCTCGGATCAAACCGACCTTGATCAATGACTTTTTATTAATCCTCAAAGGCGGTGGAGGCATAATCCGCGAGGTGGAGCCTGATTGGCTCTGCCACTAGGCCAGGCGCCCAAGGAGGGGGGTGGGCGCCCCACTTCTGGGCCCGTTTTGCCTCCCGTTTGTTTCTTGAGTCTTCTCGTACCTTCCACATTCTAGAAAAGTTATGTGTAGCCGCTTTGTCCGTATGTAAACCTGACATGTGGGCCTTTCTTGGTTCTTTTCAGCTGACACCCTGCAGAAACAGACATTCACCAAAACTTGTGGAATTCTGTCAATAAAACCCATATATCTATGTGGTAATTATGTTTAGGTCCTTTTTCATGTTTCGTTGACAGTTAAAATTGATACTTATCTATCGTCAACAACAAGATAAGTGCATAGTTTGCGCCAAATGTACCATAAGCTCAGAAATCATTTTGGACGCACCTGATGGTACTCCTAGGTGATGAGGCTCAAGTGGAAGCTTAATTTAGTCTGTTTGGAGATAGTGCTAATCTTGATGCAAGATAGGTGCACGGTTTGCGATGAATGTTCCATAGGCTCAAAAATCATTTTGGACACAACTGATAGAACACCTAGGTGATGTGGGTTATGTGGATTCTCATTTCGGACCATTTAGAGATAGTGTTAGTATCGGTGCAAGATAGGTGCACGGTTTGCGCCAAACGTACCATAGGCTCAGATATCGTTTTGGACGCACCCAATGGTACTCCTAGGTGATGAGCCTCAAGTGGAAGATCGATTTGGTCCGTTTAGAGATAGTGCTAATCTTGATGCAAGATAGGTGCATTGTATGTGTCGAATGTACCATAGGCTCAAAAATTGTTTTAGGCGCATCCCATGGATCTCCTAGGTGACGTGGGTATTGTGGAATCTCGTCTCGGTCCATTTGGAGACAATGTTATTGTCGGTCCAAGATAGGTGCACGGTTTGTGCCAAACAGCCATAGGCTTAGAAATCATTTTGGAAGCACTCCATGGTACTCCTAGGTGACAAGGCTCAAGTGGCTACTTGTTTCGGTCCATTTGAAAATTATTTTGGACACACCCGATAAAACTCCTAGGTGACGTGGGCCATTTGGAATCTCATTTTAGTTCGTTTGGAGATAGTATTAGTGTCGGGGCAAGGTAGGTGCACGGTTTGCGCAAAATGTACCATAGGCTTAGAAATAATTATGGACATACTTGATGGTATTCCTTGGTTATGAGGCTCAAGTGGAGGCTCGATTCGGTCTGTTTGTTGATAGTGCTAATCTTGACATAAGATAGCTGCACGGTATGCGATGAACATACCATATGCTTAGAAATTATTTTGGACTCATCCGATGGTTCTCCTTGGTGACGTGGGTCATGTGGAATCTCGTTTCGGTCCATTTGGAGACAGCGTTATTGTTGGTGCAAGATAGGTGCACGGTTTGCGCCAAACGTACCATAGGCTCAGATATCGTTTTGGATGCAACGGATGGTACTATGAGGTGACATGGCTAAAGTGGATGCTCGTTTAGGTTTGTTTGGAGATAGTGCTAACCTTGATGCAATTTAGGTGCATGTTGGCGCCAAACGTACCACAGGCTCGGAAATCATTTTGGACACACCCGATAGAACTCCTAGGTGACGTGGGTCATTTGGAATCTCGTTTCAGTTCATTTGGAGGCTATCTCCAAACGGACCGAAAAGAGCTCCACCAGACCCTCATCACCGAGGAGTACCACCGGGTGCTTCTAAAATGATTTATGAGCCTATGGTACGTTTGATGCAAACCGAGCACCTATCTTGCACCGACGCTAGCACTATCTCAAAACTGATGGAAATGAGATTCCACATGACTCAAGTTCCATCAGGGGCCTCCAATACTATTTCTAAGCCTACGATATGTTCGACGTAAACTGTGCACCAATCTTGCATCAAGAGTAGCACTATCTCCAAACGGACCGAACCAAGCTTCCACTTGAGCCTCGTGATGAGGACATCCTCCACTATTACCCGCTGGCAAAGACGCAACAAAAAAAGGCCAAGTGGCCTAGTTGTAGTCGGGCGGCGATCGTGTGAGCCTCTGAATAATCCCACCTTGCTTAGCTTGGGAGGAGGAAGCCACCTTAAAAGAGAGAGCCACCCTTCCCCTATCGGACTAGTCTTTTAGGGACATTGGGCCTTTTTCCGAGTGGGTGTGCATAAGAACTGTTGGGGTCCGGGCAACCTTAATTTATTGGGCCTCGGCCAACCCCACCTGGCCCGGATGTATCATTTGGTATCAGAGCTGGGCCCTTGTTTAAGAGGGTGGGAATGATGAGGACATCCTCCACTATTACCCGCTGGCAAAGACGCAACAAAAAAAAGGCCAAGTGGCCTAGTTGTAGTCGGGCGGCAATCGTGTGAGCCTCTGAATAATCCCACCTTGCTTAGCTTGGGAGGAGGAAGCCACCTTAAAAGAGAGAGCCACCCTTCCCCTATCGGACTAGTCTTTTAGGGACATTGGGCCTTTTTCCGAGTGGGTGTGCATAAGAACTGTTGGGGTCTGGGCAACCTTAATTTATTGGGCCTCGGCCAACCCCACCTGGCCCGGATGTATCACCTCGTCACCTAGGATTCCCATCGAGTGCATCCAAAATGAATTTTGAGCAGATGGTATGTTCAGTGCATACCGTGCACCTATCTTGCACCGACACTAACACTGTCTATAAACAGACTAAAACAAGATTCCACACGACCCACTTCACTTACGAGTTCTGTCGGGTGCGTCCAAATATAATTATGAGCCTATGGTATGTCCAGTGCAAACCATGGACCTATCTTGTGTCAAGATTAGCACTATCTCCAAACAGACCGAACAGAGTTCCACCAGACCCTCGTCACATAGGAGAACCATCAGGTGCGTCTAAAACGATTTATCAGCCTATGGTACATTTGACGCAAACCGAGAACCTATCTTGCACCGATGCTAACACTGTCTTAAAACAGATTGAAACGAGATTCCACATGACTCACGTCACCTATGAGTTCCATTGGGAGCCTCCAATACTATTTTCGAGCCTACGGTATGTTCGACGCAAACCGTGCACCAATCTTGCACCAAGAGTAGCACTATCTCCAAATGGAACGAACCGAGCTTCCACTTGAGCCTCATCACCTAGGGGTCCCATCGAGTGCATCCAATACGATTTTCTATGCCTATGGTATTTTCAGTGGAAACCGTGCACCTATCTTGCACTGATACTAACACTGTCTCTAAACTGTCTCCAAACAGAGCTCCACCAGACCCTCATCACCTAGGAGTACCATCGGGTGTGTCTAAAACGATTTATGAGCCTATGATATGTTTGACGCAAACCGAGCACCTATCTTGCACCGATGTTATCACTGTCTCAAAACTGATTGAAACGAGATTCCACATGACCCATGTCACCTAGGAGTTCCATCGGGTTCCTCCAATACTATTTTTGAGTCTATGGTACATTCAATGCAAACCGTGCACCAATCTTGCATCAAGAGTAGCACTATCTCCAACGGACCGAACCGAGCTTCCACTTGAGCCTCATCACCTAGGAGTCACATCGAGTGCGTCCAAAACGATTTCTATGCCTATGGTATGTTCGGTGCAAACTGTGCACCTATCTTCAAATGACACTAACACTGTCTCCAAATGGACTAAAATAAGATTCCACATGGCCCACGTCACTTAGGAGTTCCATTGGGTGTGTCCAAAACTATTTTATGAGCCTATGATACGTTCAGTGCAAACCATACATCTATCTTGTTTCAAGATTAGCACAATCTCCAAACGGACCGAACAGAGCTCCACCTTACCCTTGTCACCTAGGAGTACCATCGGGTGTCTAAAACAATTTATGAGCCCATGGTACGTTTGAGGCAAACCGAGCACCAATCTTACACCGAAGCTAACACTATCTCAAAATAGATCGAAACAAGATTCCACATGACCCACGTCACATAGGAGTTCCATCGGGTTCCTCCAATACTATTGCTGAGCCTATGGTACGTTCGACGCAAACCGTGCATCAATCTTGCATCAATGGTAGCACTATCTCCAAACGGACCGAACCGAGCTTCCACTTGATTCTTGTCACCTAGGAGTCCCATCGAGTGCGTCCAAAATGATTTCTATGCCTATGGTATGTTTGGTGCAACCCATGCACCTATCTTTGCATTGACCCTAAAACTGTCTCTAAACGGACTAAAATGAGATTCCACATGACCCCCGTCACTTACGAGTTCCATCGGGTGCGTCCAAAACTATTTATGAGCTTATGCTACGTTCAGTGCAAACCATGCACCTATCTTGTGTCAAGATTAGCACTATCTCCAAACGAACTGAACAGAGCTCCACTAGACCCTCGTCACCTAGGAGTACCATCGGGTGCGTCTAAAATGATTTATGAGCCTATGGTATGTTTGATGTAAGCCGAGCACCTATCTTGCACCGACACTAACAATGTCTTAAAACAGATCAAAACAAGATTCTGCATGACCCATGCCACCTATGAGTTCTATCGAGCGCCTCCAATACTTTTTTCGAGCCTACGATACGTTCGATGCAAACAATGCACCAATCTTGCATCAAGAGTTGCACTATCTCCAAACGGACCGAACCAACCTTTCAATTGAGCCTCGTCACCTAGGAGTTCCATCGAGTGCGTCCAAAATGATTTCTATGCCTATGGTATGTTCAGTGCAAACCGTGCACCTATCTTGCACTGACACAAACACTGTCTCTAAACGGACTAAAACGAGATTCCACACGACCCACATCAGTTATGAGTTCCATCAGGTGCGTGGAAAACTATTTATGATCCTATGGTATGTTCATTGCTAACCATGCACCTATCTTGTGTAAAGATTAGCACTATCTCCAAATGGGTGCCATCGGGTGCCTCTAAAACGATTTATGAGCCTATGGTACGTTTGACGCAAACCAAGCACCTATCTTGCACCGATGCTTACACTGTCTCAAAACAGGTCAAAACGAGATTCTACATGACTCACGTCACCTATTAGTTCCATCGGGTGCCTCCAATACTATTTCCGAGCCTACGGTATGTTTGATGCAAACCGTGCACCAATCTTGCGTCAAGAGTAGCACTATCTCCAAATGGACCGAACTGAGCTTCCACTTGAGCCTCGTCACCTAGGAGTCCCATCGAGTGCGTCCAAAATGATTTCTATGCCTATGGCATGTTCGGTGCAATCCATGCACCTATCTTTGCATTGACACTAACACTATCTCCAAATGTGTAAAACGAGATTCCGCACGATCCTCGTCACTTCCGACTTCCATCGGGTGCATCCAAAACTATTTATGAGCCTATGTTACATTCAGTGCAAACAGTGCACCTATCTTGCGTCAAGGTTAGCACTATCTCCTAACACTGTCTCAAAACAGATCGAAACGAGATTCCACATGTCTGATGTCACCTAGGAGTGCCATCGTGTGCCTCCAATACTATTTCCGAGCCTACGGTACGTTCGACGCAAACCGTGCACCAATCTTGCATAAAGAGTAGCACTATCTCCAAACAGACTGAACCAAGCTTCCACTTGAGCCTCGTCACCTAGGAGTCCCATCGAGTGCGACCAAAATGATTTCTATGCCTATGGTATGTTCCGTGCAAACCGTGCACCTATCTTGCACTAACACTAACACTATCTCCAAACGGACAAAAACAAAATTCCATACGACCCACGTCACTTGCGAGTTCTATTGGGTGCATCCAAAACTATTTATGAGCCTATGGTACGTTGAGTTCAAACCATGCACATATCTTGTGTCAAGATTAGCACTATCTCCAAATGGACCGAACAGAGCTCCACCAGACCCTCGTCACCTAGGAGTACCATCGGGTGCGTCTAAAATGATTTATGAGCCTATAGTACATTTAACGCAAAACCAAGCACCTATCTTGCACCGATGCTAGCACTGTCTCAAAGCGGATCGAAACGAGATTCCACATGATTCACGTCACCTAGGAGTTCCTTCGGGGCCTCCAATATTATTTCTGAGCCTACAGTACGTTCGACGGAAACCATGCACCAATCTTGCACCAAGAGTAACACTATCTCCAAACGAACCGAACCGAGATTCCACTTGAGCCTTGTCACCTAGGAGTCCCATCAAGTACGTCCAAAACAATTTCTATGCCTAAGGTAGGTTTAGTGCAAACCGTGCACCTATCTTGCACTGACACTAACACTGTCTCTAAACGGACTAAAACGAGATTTCACACAACCCACGTCACTTAGGAGTTCCATCGGGTGTGTCCAAAACTATTTATGAGCCTATGATATATTCAGTGCAAACCATGCAACTATCTTGTGTCAAGATTAGCGCTATCTCTAAATGGACCGAACAGAGCTCCACCAGACCCTCATCACCTAGGAGTAGTATCGGGTGCGTCTAAAATGATTTATGAGCCTATGGTACATTTGAGGCAAACCGAGCACCTATCTTGCACCGACGCTAACAGTCTCAAAGCAGATTGAAACGAGATTCCACAAGACCCACATCACCTAGGAGTTCCATCGGGTTCCTCCAATACTATTTCTAAGCCTACGGTAAGTTCGACGCAAACCATCCACCAATCTTGCATCAAGAGTAGCACTATCTCTAAACGGACTAAACCGAGCTTCCACTTGAGCCTCGTCACCTAGGAGTCCCATCGAGTGTGTCCAAAACGATTTCTATGTCTATGGTATGTTCGGTGCAACCCAAGCACCTATCTTTGCTGATATGAACCCGTAAGGGTTTGTGGTCGATCTTTCGATGCGAAGCGTGAGATAACTCGATTGGTGGATGGAGATGACGTTCACGGCCCGACTATAGCCTTCCAAGACTATGCCTTAGCGACCGATACACCACTTCCCAAGGCCGTCACGATCTTGTGGAGTATGACAACCAGCCCCTAGGGTTCCCGTCCTGCAAGCAATCGAAGAACTAGCAAGAATGAGGAAACAAACACTGAAATTGCAAGATAAAATTGAAGGTTTCACACTGAATCTTATTATGAGTGGGGTTCCGAAGACAAGGAGACGGGCGACTGGATCAGCACGCGCGCCTACAAGCAAGTAGTGATGGCTAAACTTGATCTAAACAAAACCCAAGTGTTCCTGGTGGCGGCTAAGGGGTATATAACATGTGGAGGATGACCACGAGAGAGTTTGGGTCGTGCTCCAACCCTAGGACGCATCCCTACTAGACTCTAAACGATACAAGCCCATTGGGCTAACTTAAGGTGGCGCAGCACCCTGGACAGAATAGACTTCTCGGTGATTTTTGGACTGTTGACGCCGCTTCTGAGCAGGTATGAGTACGAGGTCAGATCCATATGAAAGTAGACTTTATTAGCTTTCCAACAAGTCCAGAATCACCCCAATCCGACTCCGTATGTAACCGTGGCGACCGTCGCAAGTTGGAGGTGTGCTGCAGTCCGAATCCAGCCTACGCGAGTCCTTTTCCCTTTCGGTCTTCTCCTTGATTCCTAATCAAAACAAGAGTGCACGTATCTCCAAGATCTAAACAGGATGGACAAGAGCTCAAGAAGGAACTCACTTGATGATTAACTTTTCGAGCACGAGCACGAGTAATAGGACCAGCAGTTGTCGCCGTGGATGGCGTGGATGTATGATCGGTGTTGATGTCCTCATCATCCTTCCTTTCTTGAATTTGAGTCGTCCTCGACTCAAGCTCATCTTCCTCACCCAAATAAGGCTTCAAATCTGCAATGTTAAATGTGGGACTAACCCCAAAATCTGCAGGAAGATCAAGCTTATATGCATTCTCATTTATTCGTTGCATCACTTTAAAAGGACCATCCGCTCTAGGCATCAATTTAGATTTTCTTAATTCAGGAAACCTATCCTTTCGCAAATGCAACCAAACCAAATCTCCAGGTTCAAGAATCAATTCCCTTCTACCTTTATCTCCAGCAAATTTGTACTTAGCATTCATGCGCTCTATGTTTTCTTTAGTGGTTTCATGTAGTTTTAGCATCAATTCAGCACGTTGCTTAGCATCAAAATTCAACTTTTCAGAACTTGGCAATGGCATTAAATCAATAGAAGCACGTGGTAACAAGCCATAAACAATCTCAAAGGGACACATCTTCGTAGTAGAATGCAGTGAACGATTATAAGAAAACTCAATATGAGGCAAACAATCTTCCCACATCTTAATATTCTTCTTTAAAATAGTCCTTAATATAGTAGACAAAGTTCTATTCACAACTTCAGTTTGACCATCAGTTTGGGGGTGACAAGTGGTGGAAAATAAAAGCTTAGTCCCCAATTTGGCCCATAAAGTTCTCCAAAAATGGCTAAGAAATTTAGCATCACGATCAGAAACAATTGTATTTGGCACACCATGCAAGCGAACAACTTCTCGAAAGAACAAATCAGCAATATTTGTAGCATCATCAGTTTTATGACATGGTATGAAATGTGCCATTTTAGAGAATCGATCCACAACCACAAAAACACTATCTCGCCCTTTCCTAGTTCGTGGCAATCCCAACACAAAATCCATAGAAATATCCTCCCAAGGAGCACTAGGAACAGGAAGAGGCATATACAAACCGTGTGGATTCAACCGGGACTTAGCCTTTTGACATGTTGTGCAGCGAGCAACAAATCTCTCCACGTCTCGTCGCATCTTTGGCCAAAAGAAATGACCAGCAAGAATGTCCTCCGTCTTCTTCGCTCCAAAATGCCCCATCAAGCCACCTCCATGCGCTTCCTGCAGCAACAACAAGCGAACGGAGCTAGCTGGAATGCATAGCTTGTTAGCTCTAAACACAAACCCATCATGGATGATGAATTTGTTCCATGTTTTCCCATCTTTACAATGCAGCAGCACTTCTTTAAAATCAGCATCATGAGCATATCGGTCTTTAATTGTTTCTAACCCAAAGATCTTGTAATCAAGTTGATTCAGCAAAGTATATCTCCTAGACAATGCATCTGCAATGATATTATCTTTCCCTTTCTTGTGTTTGATAACATAAGGAAAAGATTCAATAAATTCAACCCATTTTGCATGTCTACGATTCAGTTTTCCTTGACTATGAATATGCTTCAAAGATTCATGATCAGAATGTATAACAAATTCTTTGGGCCACAAATAATGCTGCCATGTTTCTAATGTCCGCACTAGAGCATATAATTCCTTATCATATGTAGAATAATTAAGAATAGGCCCGCTCAATTTCTCACTAAAGTATGCAACAGGTTTGCCTTCTTGCAACAAAACACCACCCAATCCAATTCCACTCGCATCACATTCAAGCTCGAAAGTCTTATTAAAATCAGGGAGTTGGAGTAGAGGTGCATGTGTTAACTTATCTTTCAGCACATGGAAGGCGTGCTCTTGTGCTTTGCCCCAAGAAAAGGACACTCCCTTCTTTGTAAGCTCATTCAATGGTGCAGCAATGGTGCTGAAGTCCTTCACAAAACGGCGATAGAAACCAGCAAGTCCTAGGAAACTCCGCACTTGTGTGACCGTCATGGGTACAGGCCATCCTTGTATAGCTTCCACCTTGGCTTTATCAACCTCAATTCCCTGTGGAGTGACAACATAGCCAAGAAACGATACTCGATTGGTGCAGAAAGTGCACTTCTCAAGGTTACCAAACAAACGTGCATCACGTAGAGCATTGAAAACAACACGTAAGTGATCAAGGTGTTCATCCATGGATTTGCTATAAATCAGTATATCATCAAAGTAGACAACAACAAATTTCCCAATGAAAGCACACAAAACCTCGTTCATTAATCTCATGAAAGTACTAGGTGCATTAGTTAACCCAAAAGGCATGACTAACCACTCATATAGACCGAACTTAGTTTTGAAAGTAGTTTTCCATTCATCTCCTAATTTCATACGAATCTGGTGGGACCCACTACGCAAATCAACCTTTGAAAACACAACAGCACCACTCAATTCATCAAGCATATCATCTAATCATGGAATAGGGTGTCGATATCGAATGGTGATATTATTAATAGCCCTACAATCAACACACATGTGCCATGTTCCATCTTTCTTAGGCACTAAAATCACTGGAACAACACAAGGACTAAGAGACTAACGCACATAACCTTTGTCTAGTAGTTCTTGCACTTGTCTGTGCGGTGAGTGTTAGAAATTCGGACCCGCGATTCCTGAACCATACGAAAGGTGGCTTGTGCGACCCTGGCAGGGGTCTGTGCGGTGAGTGTTAGAAATACCCCTCTAGCTGGATAGGAATTCGATTCGAATCGCCGTCGCTCCCGGTTAGTGAGCACTTGACTTGAGCAGCGGCAATGTAGATCTCATTAATTCAACAGATGGTTAAGTGAATGATACATTGTTGCCACAATTTATACCTGCTTTGGATAAAATGTTAATAATTGTTTGATGATAATCAAGTGTATGTGTAGTATAGGTGCTAAGATAGATGACAGGTAAATGCTAAAAATAACTGCTAGTACAGGTTATAAGAGTTTCAACCACTTATGCCTTTATGCAAAATATGGTGTCAGCTAGCCTCTTGTGTAAGCCTTGCATAATCATTGGCGTCATCTTATTTCTAGTTTATGACGGGTAAGTCTAGCTGAGTACATTCCAGTACTCAGGGTTTATTCCCTCCTGTTGCAGATGATATGCTCTATCAAGGCTTCTGCAAAACTTGTCTCCACCCTGCGGGTGACGAAGACTAGATCACTAGGGCGTGATCATCTTTTATGTACTTTCCTCATGCTTTTGCGGGTTGTTGATCAACAAGACTGGCAGTAGTTAAACAACTGGTGTGTGTTATGCTTCCGCTACTTTATAAACTTGGTTTGTAATAATTACGACTCCGTATGTGTAAACTTATTTCGGAACTACTTGTGAAATGTAACGTATGATGTGTATGTTGAATGATGCGATCTTGGTTGTAAGCAAGTTGGTTTGAAATCCTTCATGGTTTCGATTGACTACCGGGATTATATGGGCTCAAGTTCGAAAATTTGAGCGCTTCGGTGCTTGTTTTCGTACTTGTGCTCTTATAATTTGGCCGGTTCTGTTACAGCTGGTACTGGAGCATAATTCAACATTAATCACATCATGCGAGTAATTAAAAACAAAAGTATTTGTTTATAAAAAGGGTTAAAACTATAAAAATTATTTTTATAGGTATGCTAGTGATCACATCCCTTAGCCCAAATAAGGACTCTTAGGTGGCTTATTATAAGTACTAACTTGGGGGTCTTGTTTGTTTTCGTTTCGTCGTCCATATGGCGTGATATTGAATGGATGTCATCCACTTGGGTGGTAATGTATGGATCAATTACCTCGACGCTTCGGTAAGTGTGAGATGTGAGAGCATGATCGTCGAACCAGCGGTCTAGGGGAGAGTAGTTTTGGTGACTTGCATACTTACATGTTCAAACCATGTAATTATGAAAGCACTTAATTGTGGGAATGTATATCGGGTAGCTTTGATACTGAAATATATATATCAGGGGATGTGTATATGGAAAGTATTTAGTTTACTGCTTTCTTGTGTGTTATATTGGGAAACTGTTGGACTGAAATGAAATTTTCTACAGGTACACTAACAGCGAAACGAGTAGACCGATAGATTCGTTTATATGAGAGAACGTATGTATGCCACCGCCTAGCGTTAGAACTTTAGGTTTCTACTAGGGTGAGAGGGCGTACGGAACATGCAGGCATCATGTTTAATTATATCATACATATCATGTACTCCCTCCTTAAATTATCAATAGTCCCAACTAAATTAAATTTCGTATCCCCTAAATTATCCTCACCTTAAGTCGTAGCTTTTGATATAGATGGCACGTACTAAGAGGACCGCCCGTAAGTCAACTGGAGGAAGGGCTCCTCGCCACCAGCTAGCTCCACGTGAGCCCCACCCCGAGCCCACTGAGGTGGAAAGGCTGCGGGTTGAGTTGGGCGAAGTGACTGCTGCTAGGAATGCAGCGCGTCAGCAACTGGAGCAAGTGATCTGTGACCGTGATCAAGAAACACTTGCGGTCCAGAGGTTGACAGTAGCAAATCGCAACTGTCAACGCATGCTGGTCCGCGTCATGAACCAGAGGGATGAAGTCTGGCACGAGGAGAATGTTCTGAGAGCTCGTCAGTTTGAGCTCGAGCAATAGTTGGAGAACGCTGAAGAATACAATGACAATCTTCACGAAGAAGTGCACCGCTTGAACAACCAGCTCAATCCTCTGCTGCCTTGAAACAACAACGCAGACGAGGACATGGGTTCAGGAATCTTCATTGCTGAAGATGATGATGAAGTGGAGGTTAATGGACCACAGGATGCCCCACCAGAAGAAGAACCAGAAGAAGAAGAAGGAGATGAGGAGTTAGAACCTGTTAGTGATGAGGACGACGGGGAGATCCTTGACACCGACTCTGAGGACGATGCTTAGAGTAGTCATCGCATAGCTACGATGTTAGAACCATCTTTTGTGCCCTCCCTATGTTGGAGTGAGGCTTTGTAATAACTTGGCTTTTGGGATGTAAGGTCGAACCCTATGTTTCCTGGATGTTTAGTTTGAACCTTTTAATTTCGATTACAATTGGATGTCTTATGGTGTTGCGTTCGATGATGGTATCACGATTAGCACCCTTCGGTGCCGTGATGAAGCCGAGGGCCTCCTGTGGCGCGCGACATAAGGCTGTGCTGCTTGGCACGCGCTGGTATCGAGGTGGCTAGTCATGATCCACCATGGAACTCGACCGTTGAGAAGACTCTTTGTGGTCAGTTTGAAGTAGCCCTTCTCAGTCGATTAGAATTTTTTGGGATTGAATCCGAGTACCCGTATGACGGGTCGAAAATCACATAAATATGAAGTAAACCGTTCAGTCACTACCATGCTCCCTGGGAGTGAGCCTTAAACCAAAATACATCTGGTTGGTTAACCACACACGATTGCGTCAATTGATGCGCTTGAATGGATTGTGTGGTTGTGATGAATTATTGTGCCTGGATTCTTTGCAAAGTCAATTTTCATGAAGTCAGTTTGACCTATTTACAATAATTCATTTACAAATTTCCCACATCGTCAGTGCTCATTGGATATGCATTTTGCAGATGTCGTACAACCTCCGTCGGGGTCGTGGCAATGAGGATGAGGAACAGCCACCCCCTCCGCCACCACCTACTCCGGCTGAGCTTATGCAGTCCGTTGTGGAAGGGCAGCGCATGCTGGCAGATACTATGCGCCAGCTTGCTAACCGGGAGGCTCATCATGGCCGCCAGGCGCAGAACCCAATCAGTACAGTGATTTCAAGGACTTTCTTGATACTAAGCCCCCGCTCTTTAAGGAGGCGGAGGAACCACTGCAAGCCGACGAGTGGTTGAACACTATTGAACAAAAGTTTCGTCTGCTTCGCTTGACTGATGAGCTAAAATCTGAATATGCTTCTCATCAGCTGCATGGTCCAGCGGGTATTTGGTGGAGCCACTATCGTTCCACACTGCCTGCAAATGTCCCGATTGCTTGGGACCAGTTCAAGGCAGCATTTCGTGGGAACTATATTCCTCCAGGTCTTATGGCTATCAAGCACACATAATTCATGAGGCTGTCGCAGGGAAATAAAAGCTTGACTGAATATCTGCAATCTTTCAACAACTTGGCAAGGTATGCCACTGAGTTTGTGGACACTGATGCCAAGAAAATTGCTAGCTTTAAAAGAGGCCTCGGCCCAAAACTGATGAAGACCATGGGCACGAGCAAGTGTACTACCTTCAATGATTTTATCAGTGATGCTTTGACTCAGGAAAACAATAATGCTATTTATTCTGCCTCTAAGAGCCGTAAAAGGGCCATTGAGGCGAGTGCTTCATAGTCTCAGACTCCAGCTGCACCTAGGGCTTCCCCTCGCCCACCTGCTCATAATACCAAGTTCCGCCCACCACAGAAGAAGCCTACTGCCAAAACCGGATTCCGCAAGGCTTATACAGTCGCTCTGCCAAAGGGAAATTCTGGTCAGAGCAGCTCCAGTGTTCCTCCCAGTAACATGCCTTGCTGGAACTGCAACAAGCCAGGCCATTGGTCCAGAAATTGCCCTTATCCTAAGAAGAATGTCAACCAAGGTGGCCGTCAGGGGCATGCTCATTATAACAGTATTGAGGAAATCCCATCTGGTGAGGTTGTCATTGCTGGTAAGTTCCTAGTTGACCAACATCCTGTAGTGGTACTTTTTGATTCAGGTGCTTCGTATTCCTTTATCAGTCCTAAGTTTGCATCAAAGTTTGCACACAAATTGCATACTGTTGAAGGTGGGGGTTATTGTATTAGTGCAGCAAGTGGGAATATTTCCACAAATAAAGTAGTGGGGAATCTTGAGTTTGAGATAGAAGGGCAAAAGTACTCGTTTGCCTTAGTGGTGTTGCCGGGATTAGGCATAGACGTTATTTTGGGCATGAATTGGATGAGTCAGAATGGGGTACTCATTGATACATCCACTCGGGTAGTTATGCTCAGAGATCCTACAGATCAAAAGGGTTTTCTAGTGCAACTTCCCAGAAAAGTTGATTTATCTGGTGAAGTTCATGCTGTGCAAGCAAAGGCGTTGACTGAAATTCCCGTAGTAAAGGAGTTTTCGGACGTTTTTCCTGATGATTTGCCGGGACTCCCTCCGGATCGGGATGTGGAATTTAAAATCGAGTTGCTGCCTAGCACGGCACCCATCTCTAGGAGACCTTATAGGATGCCTCCGAATGAGCTAGCTGAACTTAAGGTGCAGTTGAATGAACTTTTGAAGAAGGGGTTGATTCGTCCTAGTTTGTCTCCGTGGGGATGCCCTGCTATCTTTGTGAAGAAGAAGGACCAGCCCTTGCGGATGTGTGTAGACTATAGACCTTTGAATGCAGTCACTGTAAAAAATAAGTATCCTCTGCCATGTATCGATATCTTGTTCGATCAGTTGTCCAAAGCTAAAGTCTTTTCCAAGATTGATCTGAGGTCTGGTTACCATCAGATTAAAATCGGTCCTGAAGATGTTCCAAAAACAGCTTTCTCGACAAGATACGACCTTTATGAGTATCTTGTTATGTCTTTCGGCTTGACAAATGCCCCCGCCCACTTCATGTGCTTGATGAATTCGGTGTTTATGCCCGAATTGGACAAGTTTGTGGTGGTATTTATTGACGACATCTTGATATATTCTGAAAATGAGGAAGAACACGCTGAACACCTGCATATTGTTCTCACCAGACTGCGAGAACATCAACTGTATGCGAAGTTCAGTAAATGTGAATTCTGGCTTCGTGAAGTACCTTTCCTTGGGCATGTGTTGTCCGATGGGGGATTATGGTGGATCCCACCAAGGTACAGGAAGTATTGAATTGGAAGGCGCCTACTTCGGTTCATGAGGTCCAGAGTTTTCTTGGGTTGGCTGGCTATTATCGTCGCTTCATCCCAGATTTCTCAAAAATAGCCAAGCCCATGACTCGGTTGCTGCAAAAAGACACCAGGTTTGTCTAGACTCCTGAGTGTGATGTGGCTTTTCACCAACTGCGAACCCTCCTAACCTCGGCTCCGGTTCTGGCACAACCGGATATCGAGAAACCGTTTGATGTTTATTGTGATGCCTTAGGCATAGGTTTGGGAGGTGTGTTGATGCAGGAAGGCCGAGTAATTGCATATACCTCACGGCAACTTCGGAAGCATGAGGTGAATTATCCAACGCATGACTTAGAACTAGCTGTAGTTGTTCATGCTTTGAAAGTGTGGCGGCATTATCTGCTGGGCAATGTCTGCAATATCTACACAGACCACAAAAGCCTCAAATACATCTTCACCCAACCCAAATTAAATATGCGTCAGAGAAGATGGCTCGAGTTGATTAAGGATTATAACCTTCAAGTACACTATCATCCTGGCAAGGCAAATGTGGTTGCGGATGCTTTAAGCCGTAAGTCTCATTGCCATTCCTTAGTTGAGACTGATTTTCATCGGTCCTGCCTGTTACATCTAGCAGTCTTGTACAACATCACTGTCAGTTGTACTCTCAAAAGCAGAATTATTGAGCTCCAAAAGACTGATCCTGGTTACCATATAAAACGCAAGATGAAAGAGGAAGAAACTAAGCACTTCAGGGTAGATGAAGAAGGTGTGTTGTGGTTTAAGGATAGATTAGTGGTACCTAAGGACCGAGAGCTTAGAGATCAGATCTTGTCCGAAGCTCATTCGTCCAAGTTGTCCATCCATCCTGGTAGTAATAAGATGTATTATGATTTGAAGCCATTTTATTGGTGGACCAAGATGTGGAAAGAGATAGCTGCATATGTTGCTAGGTGTGACACCTGCTATAGAGTTAAAGCTGTGCACATGAAAGCTGGGTTACTTCAACCACTTTCTATCTCAGGTTAGAAATGGGAAGAGATAAGTATGGATTTCATTGTTGGACTTCCTCCCACTGTCAAAAATCATAACTCCATCTGAGTAATTGTGGATCGTTTGACCAAATCAGCTCACTTTATTCCGGTTAGAGTGGACTATCGTCCCACTAACTATGTTGAGTTGTACTTCAATCAGATAGTCTGGCTCCATGGGGTACCTCGTACTATCGTGTCTGACCGTGGTCCCTAGTTCACTGCTCGCTTTTGGGAGCACTTGCATCACCTTCTAGGAACCAAGTTAGTGAGAAGCTCTGCTTATCACCCCCAGATGTCTAGTCAGACGGAACGAGTTAACCAAATCTTGGAAGATCTGTTGCGGGCATGTGTAATATCATCCAAGGGTTCTTGGGAAAAGTGGTTACCTCTAGCCAAATTTTCATACAATAATAGTTACCAAGAGAGTATCAAGATGGCCCCGTTCGAAGCATTGTACGGTCGTAAGTGTAGAACTCCACTAAACTGGGTAGAAGCTGGCGAAAGAAGGTATTATGGTATTGATTTTGTTCAGGAAGCTGAGGAACAAGTCCGTACCATCCAAAAACATATGGCTGCAGCCCAAGCTAGACAGAAAAGCTATGCGGATCGTCGTAGAAAGCCACTCGAGTTTGAGGTTGGAGACTTTGTTTATTTGAAAGTTTCTCCAATGAAGAGTGTCCAACGTTTTGGTGTTAAGCGGAAACTTGCGCCAAGATACGTGGGTCCTTTCTAGATCATAGGCAAGAGTGGAGCTGTTGTGTACAAGATCCAGTTACCTCCTGAAATGAGTGCCATATTCAACATTTTCCATGTATCTCAGCTCAAAAAGTGTCTTCGAGTTCCTGAGGAACGAGTTCCTTTAGGAGATATCAGGCTAGAATCTGATCTAACTTACGAAGAAAAGCCAGTCCGAGTGATCGATACTCAGGAACGAGTAACTAGAAGCAAAGTGGTTAAGTGGTATAAAGTGATGTGGAGTAATCAAGGTAGTGAAAGTGACGCTACATTGGAACGGGAAGATTATTTGCGGGATGGTTACAAGGAATTCTATGAAAAATGGTATGCTTTCCAAATCTCGGGATGAGATTTTTATAAGGGGGGAGGGCTGTAACACCTCAGGTGTTTAGTTCCATAATTGCATTGCATTTGCATAAGCATAAGCATGCATCATTTCATGTTATTTTATGTGGTTGCAACTAATGTGGTTGTTTTTAGAATTTTTGTTTGGTTCCCATCATGTGACACTAGGTAGTTTGTGTAACAAAAGGAGAGAGTAGCTAATTATATCTCACAACACCTTAGTTATACTTAGGGTTACTAATGGAGCAAGGTTCATGTTGACCAAAATCACCAAAATGCCCTCCAAGGTGTAGTTGACCAGCATTTAGCCCTAGGATGCTCTAGTTTGACCAATTAAAAAGTCTAGCTTAGAGACCTTGCATGGAGGAGCAACCTTAAGCAAAGTTGTAGGGAATTTTATGGGGAACAAAAGTCTCAATATGACCATCTTATGAAACTGACCAGAACATGCTCAAAAATGGCCCACAAGTCAGCTAGAGGGGCTGCCTCAACACTTAGAATTTTCCTAAGTCCCCAAAGTGTCCCTCCAGTTTTACTGTGGCCTACTTTGGAACCTTGTAGTTTGCAAACTAGACCAAACCAGCTCCCACTCATGTTGACACTTTTGTAGTACTCATGTAGCTCTACAACATTGCCAACATCACCATCACCTGGTTCTAAATGGTTTAGGAGTTATAGTGTCAAGAAAATTGGGTTTTAGTCGGTTTATTGACTGAAACCATGTTTCAGTTTCACAGGGCACCACTTTGGGGCTATGTAGTTTCAAATCTAGGCCGAACCAGTCCAAACTCCAATTGACAAACTTGTTGCCCTCACATAGCTCTACAAATTTGATGTTGTCATCTTGGACCGAATCGAGCTGTGTTGGAAGATAATCAGCGTCAAACTTTCACTGTCAGTCACCGTTTGGCCTCATCAATTCAGTCAACGATCTCGCCATTCAGTCGGACACCGGCCGTGTCATGGCGCTTGGGCAGAAGGGCGTCGTCGCGTGGCGTCCAAGCTCTGCCGTCGCCTCCACGTCGCGAGCCCAGGCGCGGAGATGAACACCGAGCGGACACCTCCACCCCCACACTCGCGCTCACTCTTCTCTCCTTCACTCTCGCTCTGGCCGGGTTCACCGAGGCGGAGGTGCCATTGCCGCCGCAGCCCGCTCCGTGCTCGTGCAAGCTCACCGTCTCACCACCGTCCTCCAAATCCCGTCCACCGCTCCACCATAATCCCCTCCACCTCCTCCACCCGTTGCTTGACCAGATTGTGCCGAGGTGAGGGCGAATTTCTGTTTCCGCCACCACGGGTCCTTACCGGCGTACTGTCCGCGCGGTGGTTCACTGTGGCCAGCTCCCTACGGTCACCCTCCATTCTCCCTACTACGTGTTCTGGGTTCCGGGGCAGGTAGAGCAGCCTAGGTGATGACGCTACCGGATGGGATGGCCGGTACGCGTCGGAACACCATCGTGCGCTGCCGTGCCATGGCCGCCGGTGCGGTGCTCACGCGGTCAGCTGCACTCGCTCCACCTCCATCCTCGCCCTTGGCATGGAGAGGTCCGCCATGTCGTCAGGAAGCCGTAGCACACCGCACTTAGGTTCCTGGTTCCCGGAGCTCGCCGGACCGCCACCGGGTGCCGCCTCCGAGCCGCGGTCACCATGGCCGTCGTAGCTAGGGTGGGATAGGGTCAGCAAATCTAGGGTTGGTCGATGCGGGAGGTCACGTGGAAGCCGTTGGTGCTTTTCCCGTCGCCGGAGACGCCATCATCGGTGAGCTAGAGCTCGCCGGAGCCGCGACCTTCTTCCCCCTTCGCTCTTCTCCCTCTGGCCTGCGGGCCCACGCTGTCAGCGCCACACGCGCGGGCGGGAGTCCAGGATGGGCCGCGCGCTGGCTAGGCCGCGCTGGCAAGCCGGGCGGGCCCAGTAACCGTAGCGAGTTAGGGTTCGGTTTTGTTTTTCTTTTCATATTGTCATAGATTTTAGTTGATGTTTGGAAAATGTAGATCTAGGGTTTTACTTGCCCAAAAATCATGAGATAAATTTTGTTAGGATCTACATGATGTGTAGTATTTTAGAAAAATATAAAGCTGATATGTACTGTGTAGTTTTTGGGAAAATTAAATAGGTCTTTGAAATGTGTTGAAAAAGGGAGGTAACTTTGTTAAATGAATAACTTGACTTGTACTATTCCAAAAATTGTGAAATTTGGTGGGTAGGCTAATTTATACCTATATTAGCTCTGGTAAAAATTTGGGCATTAGTGCTTAAGTATTTTTCAAGTTATAATGCTATCATGTTATTTTAGGGAATACTTGAATGAATTTTAGTAATTTTTCTACATGTGCAATGTTCTTATAAATTTTTGAAGAATGTCTTGGTACCATAAAGTGTCTAAGAAAAATATGAAATCTGTTGTTTGATACATTTCAATATGATTTGTTAATTATACAAAAATCAGCCTTTTGGGCTTGTGAATTTTGTGTAGGCAGTTTCTGTGAATAATTTTAGTTCAAATTTTTACAGTAGTCTCTCTTTGGTTCATAGAGTCTCCTGTAATTTGTGTAGAATTTTAGGAGCAGTTTACATATATGTTTAAAATTCCACTTAATTACTTAAGTAAATTAAGAAATGAGTATAAATAAATATTCTAGGTGAGCACACCTTATTTTCTGGTGTTTTTGTGACCTATGTGAACTTGTAGTAACATTAGTTTGGTCTTAAGGGATGTTTGCCACATAAATAAATATTTAATCCTTGCAATTCTAGGTTTTCTGGACAGCTGGTAGTATTTCTAGGTTTGACCTTTGATAAAGGTGGTTGCTGGAAAACTTGTAAATACCAAAGTTGTAGTAAACTTGATAAACTAGCTTGTGTCAAAATTTGGGAGAATTTGACTTAGTAGTTTGGGAGTTGTTGCTGTTTAAAGTGGTAGTCCAGAATTGGCTACTCTCTGTTTAGAGAGGACATCTTCTGGAACTTGGAAAATTCGACATGGAGAACTTAGGAATTTAGGGTTGAGGTCTAAAAACAAATTGTAGGGCATTTTATAAGCTTTCCAGATTGTCTTAGATCATATCTTTTGGAGTTGAGAATCTCCAGATACGTTAGAATCTTTGAGCTGCTTTCCAGAATGTCTTGCTGTGATATTTTGATGTTGGATGTGGTAACCTAAGTAATGCTACTCTTGTGATTGTTAGGTGTTAGGGCCTTAACCAAAGAAGAACAGCTATACCTTAGGTTGAGTAGATTAGGTGAGTACTTCCCTACCAGATAGGAAATTTGCACCTAATATTTGAAGTGATTTGAATAGAGCCTTAAGAATGTTGTAATGCATTTCATTCCGAGCATACTGCATCTTTCATTATGCATCCATGAGATTTATTATGCACTCATGCAATAGGTGTTCCGGAGGGGGTAACGCTCCTCGAGTTTGAGCAAGTGATACCGGAGGAAGTCCAGGACCAGCCGGAGCAACCAGAGGAACCAACCGGCGGAGAAGCTCCCGTAGAAGACCTGCCTGAGTGCCCTGACCACCGGCCCTCGACCTTTCTAAAAGGCAAGCCCCGGTGCATGCTGAA
Organism: Saccharum officinarum; assembly: GCA_020631735.1. NCBI lineage: Eukaryota > Viridiplantae > Streptophyta > Magnoliopsida > Poales > Poaceae > Saccharum > Saccharum officinarum. The sequence goes on along the minus strand of CM036212.1, from coordinate 29,960,327 downwards.
CCTATTGTTTTATAAATCTATCTTGAGTACTTTTAATTGTTTACTGCATTAAGTTATAGGAGTTCTATGAAAACACTTGTTGCATTATATCTGTCCTTGTCCAGATATCGTCCTTAACCCTATATTTGGTTTAGGCACGTGTCCATGCTTAGCCCTACTTAGTCCGGTAGAAGTCGGGTGATTTCCGGTCATCCGCGAGAGATAGGACTGGGTCACGAGTGGCTTTATGGCTATCTTGGATGGAACCATGCTTTAAAATGAAATTGAGACCGGGCGGGAATTCGATAGTATAGCCGCAAGACACTTCACATCTTGGGTGTGGAGCTATGCCCGTCTGAGTCATTTAAGGACCGATTCGTTGTACGTCCTTGAGTCATGTTGAACGCAGTCTAACACTTAGTTGGCCAGATAAGTCGTTCCGACCGCGAAGCCGAGTAATGTGGTTCAGGCCGGGAATCGAATGGTAGGTTGCTTCTTGGAGGAGAGAAAGGATGTGCTTGGGGACATTGGCGTGAGACCAAGGGGGGTTAGAGTCCCTATCACCTGGCAGAGTGTCGCCCTTGGGGTCGCGACATCATTCGGACCCGCGATTCCTGAATCATACGAAAGGTGGCTTGTGCGCCCCTGGCAGGGGTCTGCGCGGTGAGTGTTAGAAATACCCCTCCAGCTGGATAGGAATTCGATTCGAATCGCCGTCGCTCCCAGTTAGTGAGCACTTGACTTGAGCAGCGACAACGTAGATCTCATTAATTCAACGGATGGTTAAGTGAATGATACATTGTTGCCACAATTTATACCTGCTTTGGATAAAATGTTAATAATTGTTTGATGATAATCAAGTGTATGTGTAGTACAGGTGCTAAGATAGATGACAGGTAAATGCTAAAAATAACTGCTAGTACAGGTTATAAGAGTTTCAATCACTTATGCCTTTATGCAAAATATGGTGTCAGCTAGCCTCTTGTGTAAGCCTTGCATAATCCTTGGCGTCATCTTATTTCTGGTTTATGACGGGTAAGTCTAGCTGAGTACATTCCAGTACTCAGGGTTTATTCCCTCCTGTTGCAGATGATATGCTCTATCAAGGCTTCTGCAAAACTTGTCTCCACCCTGCGGGTGACGAAGACTAGATCACTAGGGCGTGATCATCTTTTATGTACTTTCCTCATGCTTTTGCGGGTTGTTGATCAACAAGACTGGCAGTAGTTAAACAACTGGTGTGTGTTATGCTTCCACTACTTTATAAACTTGGTTTGTAATAATTGCGACTCCGTATGTGTAAACTTATTTCGGAACTACTTGTGAAATGTAACATATGATGTGTATGTTGAATGATGCGATCTTGGTTGTAAGCAAGTTGGTTTGAAATCCTTCGTGGTTTCGATTGACTACCGGGATTATATGGGCTCAAGTTCAAAAATTTGAGCACTTCGGTGGTTGTTTTCGTACTTGTGCTCTTATAATTTGGTCGGTTCTGTTATAGTTCGTGTTGAGCAAATGCCTAGAAAATGCTCCAATGGATCACGAAGGACAATTCAAGCTTTATTGCGATGCCACTTTGGTCAAAGAGAAATATAGTTTCTATACCAGTTTTGATGTTGGACATTAAATGAAAGTTGTAGTTCATGTTGTGTAGAAGAAACTTTGTTTTTGGACCAAGAGCTATATCAGCTTGTAAGCTTGTTAAACAAAGGCTCGAAGTTTGGATCAGCTGTTGTTTTTCAGCCCTAGAAATAATTCTAAGTCCTGGATTGACAACAGTGAGTTGCTATGTTTGTGACCTTTTATCTTCCAAATTCATATGGAAGCTCAATTGGAGTCCTTCATACGAGTTGGAGTACGCCTTGTGAAGGAAAGAATAGATCAAGTCTCACCAGATTTGGAGCTTGGTTGGACCTTCAAAATCAATTCACAAAACTGCTAGTTTCGTCATGTTCATGAAGTTGGACTGGCAACGACAAGACGGTTGGCACGTCGCGTTCTCATGTTTTTGCTAAGTAACATAGGTTGAGCCAAATATAAAAGTTGGAGTTTATAGGTTGGCGAAGAGCATGCAACAAGTTGAGTTCAGTTTGACGAAGTTTTGACCATCGAAAGTGAGTTTCCGTGACTGTCGTCAAGGTGTTGACACTGCAGTTTTGACAACTAGTTAGCCGCTAATCCGTTGCTCTAATGACCTTGACTCCTTAATGAAAAACGTAGAGCTTCATGTGGGCTTCCAACTTCGTTTTTGGCTCGTGGTCCAATTCGGCCCGAAAGCAGCCCAAAATGACCTCCCACGCCGGTCTCACCGTCGCCCGCCACGTGCTCGACGTTATGCCGCAGCGGGGGAGCGCGTGGCAACCATGCAAGAGCTCGCCCCACCCTTGCCGACGCGCATCCTCGCGCCCCTGCTTCTCCTTAATGGACGTCTAGCTACCCCCTGACGCTCCTCACTCGCCTCCCCACTCCCTCTTCCTCCCTTCCTCGCTCTGCTCGGCGCCGGAGAGCGCGAACGCCATGGCCACCGCGGAGCTCCGGCCGCTGCTACCGTTCCCGCTGCTCCAAGCCACCACAGCCACGGCTGCGTGCACTGATGCCTCCGCCTCTTCCTCCTCTCCGTCCCGCGCCCCTTCGTTCGGCCTCATCCCTAGAGTAGAAGGCCGCCGCCCGAGCTGTGCCTCCGTGCGTCGCGGGCGCACATGGCCAGGAGGCCACGAGCCGTCACTGGGCGGGCTGAGGTCGTCCACGAGTGCGCGTGCACGTCCTGGTGCTCCGCCGCCACCTCGTCGCCGCCGACGAGCTCCCCAACGGCCGGAACCGAGAGCTTCATCGCCATTCTCTGTTCTTGCTCGCGACCAGGGACCTCGTCCGGGAATTCGACTAAAGCCAGGGGCCTATCTGCACTGTCATAGACTCAAATGAATGGTGCTCTCGGGACTGATTCGTAATTATTTTGCAGGAACTTTGGAAATTCATACTAAATCGTAGAAAAATCGTAAATTAGCAAATGAGGACTTTTTGGAATCCTTGTGAAATTCTCTATGCATTAGATCTATAATATGGCATGTTTTAGTTTAAAGTTTTCTCTGTAAAAATAGATTTGTGCAGCTAGGTTTTTAATGCTAGTTGTATTTGTCATTTTCATAATTGTAGATCTAGGGCTCCAAATGAAGTGAAATTTTTGTGGCATGCTACTCATGTGATGATTGATGTGTGGTAAAAATTTCATGAATTTGGGTTGCCATTTGAGTGAGTTATTAGTGTATCTTGCTCTCACATGAATTCTTGCAATAACAATTTGTCTTTTTCATAGAGGTTGATATAAATGTCCAAATGGCTTGAAATTTGTACAGTAGACTATTGGGTGTATATAAGAGCTACTGTAATTTTTATAGATTTTATTATGGACTTTTGGTATATGTTTATTATTTCACCTTGCTATTTAAATAAATTAAGAAATGCATTAAAAGAAATTATTTAATGCTGAGCGACGAGGTTCAAGTGGCAGCTCAGTTCGGTCCATTTAGAGATAGTGCTACTCGTGATGCGAGATTGGTGCACGGTTTATGTCGAACGTATCGTAGGCTCAGAAATAGTATTGAAGGCACCCAATGGAACTCCTAGGTGACGTGGGTCATGTGGAATCTCGTTTTGATCTATGTTTAGTGTCAATGTCGGTGCAAGATAGGTGCTCGATCTGCACTGAACGTACCATAGGCTCATAAATTATTTTGGACGCACCTGATGGAACTCGTAAGTGACATGGGTCGTGTGGAATCTCATTTTAGTCCATTTGAAGACAATGTTAGTATCAGTGCAAGATAGGTGCACGGTTTGCAAAGAACATACTAGAGGCATAGAAATCATTTTGGACGAACTCGATGGGACACCTTGATGACGAGGCTCAAGTGGAAGCTCGGTTCATTTTGTTTGGCGATACTGCTACTCTTGATGCAAGATTGGAGCATGATTTGCGTCGAACGTACCGTAGGCTCAGAAATAGTATTGGAGGCCCCCGATGGAACTCCTAGGTGACGTGAGTCATGTGGAATCTCGTTTTGATCAAATTTTGGACAGTGCTAGCGTCGGTGCAAGATAGATGCTCGATTTGCGTCAAACATACCATAGGCTCATAAATCATTTTAGACGCACCTGATGGTACTCCTAATTGATGAGGGTCTAGTGGAGCTCTGATCGGTGCATTTAGAGATAGCGCTAATCTTGACACAAGATAGGTGCATGGTTTGACCTAAACACACCATAGGCTCATATATAGTTTTGGACGTACTCGATGGAACTCGTAAGTGATGTGGGTCGTGTGGAATTTCATTTTAGTCTGTTTGAAGACATTGTTAGTGTTAGTGCAAAATAGGTTTGCGGTTTGCACCGAACATACCATAGGCACAGAAATCGTTTTGGACACACTCGATGGGACTCCTAGGTGATAAGGTTCAAGTGGAAGCTTGGTTCGGTCCGTTTGGAGATAGTGCTACTCTTGATTCAAGATTGGTGCACGGTTTGCGTCGAACATACCGTAGGTTCGATAATACTATTGGAGGAACCAAATGGAACTCCTAGGTGACGTGGGTCATGTGGAATTTCGTTTCGATCTATTTTGAGATAGTGTTAGCCTCGGTGCAAGATAGGTGCTCAGTTTGTCTCAAACATACCATAGGCTCATAAATCGGTTTAGACACACCCGATGTTACTCCTAGGTGACGAGGGTCAGGTGGACCTCTATTAGGTCTGTTTGGATATAGTGCTAATCTTGACACAAGATAGGTGCATGGTTTGCACTGAACATATCATAGGCTTATAAATAGTTTTGGATCCACCCGATGGAACTCGTAAGTGACGTGGGTCATGTGGAATCTCATTTTAGTCCATTTAAAGACAGTGTTAGTGTTAGTGCAAGATAGGTGTACAGTTTGCACCAAACATACCATAGGCATAGAAATCATTTTGGACGCACTCGATGGGACTCCTAGGTGACAAGGCTCAAGTGGAAGCTCGGTTAGGTCCGTTTAGAGATAGTGCTACTCTTGATGCAAGATTGGTGCATGGTTGGCATCGAACTTATCGTAGGCTCGGAAATAGTATTGGGGGCACTCAATGGAACTTCTAGGTGATGTGGGTCATATGGAATCTTGTTTCGATCTGTGTTTAAGACAGTGTTAGGGGATAGTGCTAATCTTGATGCAAGATAGGTGCACAGTTTGCACTGAATGTACTATAGGCTCATAAATATTTTTGGACGCACCCGATGGAACTCGTAATTGATGTGGGTCATGTGGAATCTCGTTTTAGTCCGTTTGGAGACAGTGTTAGTGTCAGTGCAAGATAGGTGCACAGTTTGCACCGAACATACCATAGGCAGAGAAATCGTTTTGGACGTACTCCATGGGACTCCTAGGTGATGAGGCTCAAGTGGAAGCTCGGTTCGGTCTGTTTGGAGATAGTGCTACTCTTGCTGCAAGATTGGTGCACGGTTCGCGTCAAACGTACCGTAGGCTCTGAAATAGTATTAGAGGCCCTCCGATGGAACTCCTAGGTGACGTGAGTCATGTGGAATCTCGTTTCGATCTGTTTTGAGACAGTGCTAGCGTCAGTTCAAGATAGGTGCTCGGTTTGCGTTAGACGTACCATAGGCTCGTTAATCATTTTAGACGCACTCGATGGTACTCCTAGGTGACGAGGGTCTGGTGGAGCTCTGTTCGGTGCATTTGGAGATAGTGCTAATCTTGACACAAGATAGGTGCATGGTTTGAGTACCATAGGCTCATAAATAGTTTTGGATGCACTTGATGGAACTCGTAAGTGACGTGGGTCATGTGGAATTTCATTTTAGTCCGTTTGGAGATTGTGTTAGTGTCAGTGCAAGAAAGGTGCACGGTTTACACTAAACATACCATAGGCATAGAAATCGTTTTGGACGCACCTGATGGAACTTGTAAGTGACGTGGATCATGGAATCTCATTTTGGTCCCTTTGGAGATAGTGTAAGTGTTAGTGCAAGATAGGTGCACGGTTTGCACTGAACATAACAAAGGCATAGAAATCATTTTGGATGCACTGGATGAGACTCCTAGGTGATGAGGCTCAAATGGAAGCTCGGTTCGGTCCGTTTGGAGATAGTGCTATTCTTGATGCAAGATTGGTGCACGGTTTGCGTCGAACATACCGTAGGCTCAAAAATAGTATTGGAGGCACCCGATGGAAATCCTAGGTGAAGTAGGTTATGCGGAATCTCGTTTCGATCTGTTTTGAGATTGTGTTCGGAGATAGTGCTAATCTTGACGCAACATAGGTGCACAGTTTGCACTGAATGTACCATATGCTCATAAATAGTTTTGGACATACCCGATGGAACTTGTAAGTGATGAGGGTCGTCTGGAATCTCGTTTTAGTCAATTTGGAGATAGTGTTAGTGTCAATGCAAAGATAGGTGGATGGGTTGCACCAAACATACCATAGGCATAGAAATCATTTTGGACGCACTCGATGGGACTCCTAGGTCACGAGGCACAAGTTGAAGCTTGGTTTGGTCCATTTGGAGATAGTGCTACTCTTGATGCAAGATTGGTGCACGGTTTGCGTCAAACATACCGTAGGCTCGGAAATAGTATTGGAGGAACCCAATGGAACTCCTAGGTGATGTGGGTCATGTGGAATCTGGTTTCGATCTGTTTTGAGACAGTATTAGCTTCGGTGCAAGATAGGTGCTTGGTTTGCCTCAAACATAGCATAGGCTCATAAATCATTTTAGACGCACCCGAAGCTACTCCAAAGTGATGAGGGTCTGGTGGAGCTTTGTTCGGTCCGTTTAGAGATAGTGCTAATCTTGACTCAAGTTAGGTGCGTGTTTTGCACTAAACGTATCATAGGCTCATAAATAGTTTTGGACACACCAGATGGAACTCGCAAGTGACGTGGGTTATGTGGAATCTCATTTTAGTCCGTTTACAGATAATGTTAGTGCAAGATAGGTGCACGGTTTGCCCTGAACATACTATAGGCATAGAAATCGTTTTGGACGCACTCGATGGGACACCTATGTGACAAGGCTCAAGTGGAAGCTTGGTTTGGTCTGTTTGGAGATAGTGCTACTCTTAATGCAATATTGGGGCACGGTTTACTTCGAACGTATCATAGGCTCAGAAATAGTATTGGAGGCACCCGATGGAACTCCTAGGTGACGTGGGTCATGTGGATTCTCATTTCGATCTGTGTTTAAGAAAGTGTTAGTGTCTGTGCAAGATAGGTGCTCGGTTTGCACTGAACATACCATAGGCTCATAAATTGTTTTGGACGCACCAGATGGAACTTGTAAGTGATGTGGGTCGTGTGGAATCTCATTTTAGTAAATTTGGAGACAATGTTAGTATTAGTGCAAGATAGGTGCACAGTTTGCACCAAACATACCATAGGCATAGAAATCATTTTGGACGCACTCGATGGGACTCCTAGGTGACGATGCTCAAGTGGAAGCTCGGTTCGGTCCATTTGGAGATAGTGCTACTCTTGATGCAAGATTGGTGCACGGTTTGCGTTAAACATACCGTAGGATTAGAGATAGTATTGGAGGAACCCGATGGAACTCCTAGGTGACGTGGGTGATGTGGAATCTAATTTCGATCTGTTTTGAGATAGTGTTAGCTTTGGTGCAAGATAGGTGCTCGGTTTGCCTCAAATGTACCATAGGCTCATAAATCATTTTAGATGCACCCGATGGTACTCCTAGGTGACGAGGGTCTGGTGGAGCTTTGTTCGGTCCGTTTGGAGATAGTGCTTATCTTGACTCAAGGTAGGTCCATGGTTGGCATAGAACATATCATAGGCTCATAAATAGTTTGGGACGCACCCGATGGAACTCAGAAGTGACGTGGGTCGTGTTAAATCTCGTTTTAGTCCATTTGGAAACATTGTTAGTGTCAATGCAAAATAGGTGCACGGTTTGCACCTAACATACATTGGCATAGAAATCCTTATGGACGCACTCAATGGGACTCCTAGGTCACAAGGTTCATGTGCTTAGTTTGGTCCGTTTGGAGACAGTGCTACTCTTGATGCAATATTGGTGCACGGTTTGCGTCGAACGTACCGTAGGCTCAGAAATTGTATTAGAGGCACCCGATGGAACTCCTAGGTGAAGTAGGTTATGTGGAATCTTGTTTCAATCTATTTTGACATTGTGTTCAGAGATAGTGCTAATCTTGACGCAACATAGGTGCATGGTTTGCACTGAATCTACCATAGGCTCATAAATAGTTTTGGACACACCGATGGAACTCAGAAGTGATGTGGGTCGTGTTAAATCTCGTTTTAGTCCATTTGGAAACAGTGTTAGTATCAATGCAAAATAGGTGCATGGTTTGCACCAAACATACATTGGCATAGAAATCCTTGTGGACGCACTCAATGGGACTCCTAGGTCACAAGGTTCATGTGGAAGCTTGGTTTGGTCCGTTTGGAGACAGTGCTACTCTTGATGCAAGATTGGTGCACGGTTTGCGTTGAATGTACCGTAGGCTCAGAAATTGTATTGGAGACACCCGATGGAACTCCTAGGTGAAGTAGGTTACGTGGAATCTTGTTTCGATCTATTTTGAGATTGTGTTCGGAGATAGTGCTAATCTTGACGCAACATAGGTGCACGGTTTGCACTGAATGTACCATAGGCTCATAAATAGTTTTGGACACACCCGATGGAACTTGTAAGTGATGAGGGTCGTGTGGAATCTCGTTTTATCCATTTGGAGATAGTGTTAGTGTCAATGCAAAGATAGGTGGATGGGTTGCACAGAACATACCATAGGCATAGAAATCATTTTGGACGCACTCGATGGGACTCCTAGGTCACGAGGCTCAAGTTGAAGCTTGGTTTGGTCCATTTGGAGATAGTGCTACTCTTGATGCAAGATTGGTGCATGGTTTGTGTCGAACATGCCGTAGGCTCGGAAATAGTATTAGAGGAACCCAATGGAACTCCTAGGTGATGTGGGTGATGTGGAATCTCGTTTTGATCTGTTTTGAGACAGTGTTAGCTTCGGTGCAAGATAGGTGCTCGATTTGCCTCAAACGTACCAAAGGCTCACAAATCATTTCAGACGCACCCGAAGCTACTCCAAAGTGACAAGGGTCTGGTGGAGCTTTGTTCGGTCCGTTTAGAGATAGTGCTAATCTTTGTAACACCCCAGGTGTTTGTCACTCACTAAGCAGTGAGTTTGAGCTCAAACATGATAGATTAAGTGGAGATGACGATGTCAAGGTCAACCTTTGGAGATGAGCCTAACCTAAACTAGGATGTTGCACCATTGCTTTACATATAGGCCATTTTCAAGATATATGCTTGGATGGTGTTATTGCAATATCTTCATGTGTCTCACCTTGGTACCTATCTATATTGATCCCTGGAAAAGTTTCATGAAGTTTGGAATCAAAAAGTCACATGAAATGATAAGTTCCATTCCTATTGGAACTTGCACCATTAAGTGAATGGAATTGTAGATCATCAGCCAAACCGTGCAAACTTGCCCAAATGACTCTAGACGAACTCTACAACAAAAGTCATGAAGGGTTCATGTTGAGCAAATATCAAGAAAATGCCCCGATTGGCCTAAAACCCTAGTTTAGGCTTAAATGAGTTACTACTTTGACCAAAGTGCAAGTTTAACTTCTGTACTAGTTATGAGGTTTGACCTTAAACAAAATTTGTAGTTCATCTTGTGTAGAACAAACTTTGTTTAATGGTCAAGAGTTAGTTTGGCCTCTAACCTAGTCGAATAGAGCTCACAAGATTGAATAAGCTACTGTTTTTGGAAGGGCAGAAATTATTCTAAGTCCTTGAGTGGCAGCAATAAGTTGACATGTTTACCATGTTTATCTCCCTAACCATGCTGAACCAGTAGAAGGTCCTTTAATTAAAGTTGTAGCTTGAGTTGTATACAACAAACTTTGTTAAAAGAACAAATGCTGAATCTATCTCTAAGATTGCCAAATAGGGGTCACCATTTTGAAATTGCTAAATGTTTTCAGACTTGGATTAAATTGAAGGCCGAGGTTAGTCAACTTGATTGACGTGTCACGTTCTCGAGATTTTGTTAAGCAACTTGGTTTGACCCCTTAATAAAAGTTGGAGTAGACATTATGGACAAGAGCATGTAAAAGTATGGCATTAGTTTGACTTTGTTAGGATTAGCAATTTTGGAGTTTTGTTAATCGCTTGGAGTGCTTTGACAATACCATCTTGATGCTTGAATATCTCCTAACTTGTTGCCCTACTGGCCGAGCACTTTTAACCAAAGTTGAAGATTATCAAGAGTACTAGAAACTTTGTATTCGGCCCAAATCAAAATTCGGCCTATACCCATTCCAAAATCGTGACCCAAACTGATTACACCGTTGCACGCCACGTATTCGACGATTTGCCTCAACCGCCGACACATGGTCTAGTGCGTGTCCTCCATGCGCGTGAGCGCGCCCCACCGCGGCTGCCGCGTGCCCCTGCCTTCTACTCGCAATGGGGGAGTACCAGAACACTAGCCCGAGCTCCCCAGATGGCTAGCGCACGCCCTCGCACTCTCTGCTCGCGGCCACGAACGACGTCACCGCCGTGGCCTACCATTGACGGCCACCGGAGTAGAGCTCGTGGCCGCCCTCCCCTTTCCCCTAGCCACGCTGCGGGCTGCCACAATGCCGCGGACGCGCGTAGTCGAACCCTACCGACTACTCCTGCGTGAGTCGCCGGCCTCCGTTTGTGCCGCAGCGCCACCGCCATAGCCGGCCGTGCCGAGCTCCATGGCCACCAACGTTCTCCGACCTCAGCCTCCCTCCGCCCGAATGGACCGCCGCACCACCTTCGCCACGCCATGCTGCACGCGCAGCACCTCTTCCCCGGCCTTGACCTTCAGCGGAGGCCGCTGCCATCGGGCCGCCGCCGTCGCCGCCGCCTGCCCCTGTGGCCACAGCGATGGGGACCGCCGCGGGCCGAGCCGTGTAGCTTTATGGGTATGCAAGGGGCCCTGGGTGCTCGTGCCGCCCTTCAGCACCGCTCCTCCGCCACCGGAGAGCTGCCCTGCCAGACGGCCGAGCCGCCCCCCCACTTCTTTGTTCGACCATCGTGAGGAAGAAGAAGGCATTCTCCCCCTCTCTCTGTATTTCTCTGTGTATGCATGACAGGTGGGCCCCTCCGGGCGTGGGTCCCGCAGGTCAGCGTTAAGAATGTAGAGATTGGGTACACGTCCGGGTGCGCCTAGCAGATCTAGGGTGAAGTAGTTATTTCGTTTTTGAATTTCAGAATTTTGTTAAATCTTCTAAAATTCATATCTCTCGCTAGGTAATTCCAAAAATAGTAAATGGGGACTTTTTCGAAACCTTGAGAAGAGATCTATGCAGTAGAGTCATAAAATATTACATGTTTGTAGGTGTTTTCTGATGTCTTTATTGAAGCTTTAAAAATGCTCTAAAAATGCTTATAAAATTGACCAGAGCCATATCTTGAGTTTTAGAACTCTAAAAATAGTGATTCTTGTTTTGTTAATTTTTTGATGACATGTACTTGCTAGGAAAAATATTAAACATACTAATTGTTCACTGTTTTCTTAAGGTTTTGATTTGACCTTGATAAATAAGGAAATCTACATTATATTGCTTGTCATTTTTATATCTTGAGTTGTGATGCTCCAAATGATGTGAAATGTTTATGGTAGTCTTGTCATGATATGTTTGTACTGTGGTATAAAGTTTATGGTCACTGCTTATTGTATGATCTAGTTATCAATTTAACTTGTTTACGGCTTGATAAATAGCTTATAAATAATATATAAATGATAAAATGGAAAATATTGTTCCATTACCTTAGTATGATGTTTCTCTATCATATTGATTTATACTATGGTCATGTGTTCATAGAAAATATGGAGTTTTAGGTTTAACTTGCTCTCACATGATTTATTGCTATAGCCATTTGTCTTTTTCATAGAGATTGATATACATGTCCAAATGGTTTCAAATTTGTACAGTAGACTATTGGGAGCATGTGTAGGCCTCTGTAATTTTAGTAGAAATTATTGTGCACTTTTGATATGTGTTCATAATTCCACCTAATTATCTAAATAAATTAAGAAAATGTATTAAAAGAAATTATTTAGTATTGGACACTATGTTTTCTGGTGTTCATTAGTCATATGTGACATGTTGGTAAAGTTAAGTATATGTTTGCAACATAAGTTAATAATTATTTCTTACAAATGAGGGTTCTAGACAGATCTGGAAACTTGGCAAAGTTCTTCATCATAGTATGCTTTGTTGTGAAACTTGTTTATACAAAAGGTGTAGATAATTTATATATCTAGCTGCTGTTAAAATTTGGTGGTATTTGGCCATGTGGTTTAGGAGTTATAGCTGTTTAAAGTCGGGTTACAGAATTGCTTGCTCTCTGTCTTGTTAGACCAGTTTCTGTGTTTCTATAAATTCGACATGTTAAACTTTAGAATCATGCTATGGTGATATTAGATGAAATGTAGAGAATTTCATAAGCTTTCCAGAATGTCTTCTTGTAAGTCATTTGGATTTGTGTAACTCCAGTTATAGCTAACTCTTGTTGCTGTTGTTTTCATGTCTAGAAATTGATAGATGCCAATTATAGTTGTTTGCTGGTTAAGTGTGACTTATGCCTTTGAGGGTAGTTAAGTTAATACACTTGAGATCTTGTGAAACCTTGTGTGCCATGTCGAATATGCTTGCCATCTTTTATATTAGGTTGAGAGATGTTTATTTAAGCAACATGAAGTGTCTATGCATATGGAGTGTATTATGGTGTGTCTTGCTTACTGTATGTGATGTATTGTCCATTGCATTTCCATGTATTCATACAATTGCATCTTACATGGCATATAGGTACGCTAGATACACCACGTGAAGGACATGATATGGAGCTGAACCCAAAGATGGTGTTGGTGGATCCATCCCAAAGATAGAAGGACAGGACAAGTGCTAGGATGGGAGATGCTCGCCAAGTGAATTCATCTGACATACTCTAACTTGAGTCGGATCCCAGGCAAGCCCCGGAGCATTATAAGCCTCCTACCTTCAAAGCAATTAATTCTATAAACATTATAAGTATTGTTGCATTAAGTGGTAGGAGTTGGTTGGAAACCCTTGCTGCATATATCATTCCTTGTCCAGTTATGTGAATCCTTGAATCCTACATAGACTAGGATCGAATAGATGCTTAGCCCTGCTTTAAGCGGTAGAAGTCAGGTGATTTCCTATCACCTGCGAGATAGAGGGATATTCATATATGGCACGGTTGGCTATATTTGCTATCGTGAAATAGAACCATGTGTTAATAAAATGAAATAAGACCGGGCGGGACGACGATAGTGAAGCAACAAGGCACGGAGGTCTTGGGTGTGGATCTATCCCTGTCTAAGTCATTTAAGGACCAATTCGTTGTACATCCTTAAGTCATGTTGAACGCAGTCTAACACTTAGTTGGCCGGATAAGTCGTTCTGACCGCGAAGCTGAGTAATATGGTTCAGGCCGGGAATCAAATGGTAGGTCGCATCTTGGAGGAGAGAAAGGATGTGCTTGGGGACATTGGCATGAGACCAAGGGGGGTTAGAGTCCCTATCACCTGGCAGAGTGTCGCCCTTAGGGATGCGGCATCATTCGGACCCGCGACTCCTGAATTATACGAAAGGTGGCTTCTACGCCCCTAGCAGGGGCCTGCGCGGTGAGTGTTAGAAATACCCCTCCAGCTGGATAGGAATTCGATTCGAATCGCCGTCGCTCCCGCTTAGTGAGCACTTGACTTGAGCAGTGGCAACGTAGATTCCATTAAATTGAACGGATGGTTAATTGGATAACGATGGAAAGGTTGCCTCAATTTATACCTGCTATGGTTAATATTGTTTGCTCCTAATAAAGTGAGTGCTCTAGTACAGGTTCTAATATAGATGACAGGTCAATGATAATTAACTTGATGCTTAAGCATTAATGATTACTTATCCATAATAAGCTTTTATGCAAAATGTTGTCAAGCTAGCCCACTTCATATCAGCCTTGCATGATCCTTGGTGTCACTTTATTTCTGGTTTCTGACGGGTAAGTCTAGCTGAGTACCTTCTTGTACTCAGGGTTTTATCCCCACTTGTTGTAGGTTGTGATGTATCTTGGCGACTGCAAGAGTCGGTTGGCTCCTGCTGTAAAGGCGGAGTGTGATCACGGGCATGATCCTTCTGAGTTATCTTTTCTCTAAATGCTTTTGTTGGAAGTCGACCTTGGTACTGGCATGTATTTGAAATAAGGGTGTGTTAGTCTCAAATTACTTTGCTTCCGCTACTTTTCAATTTAAGTTGTAATAACTATGTTGAGCTCCGTTGTATATTGAATTACTTGTGAAATGGTTATAACATGTGACTTGTTATGTTGAATCACTACGATCTTGGCTGGTATGTTGGTTGGTTTGAAATCCCTCGTGATTTCATTGGACTACTGGAGTTATATGGGCTCAAGTGCGAGAATTTGATCACTTCGGTGATTGTTCTTGTACTTGTGCTCTTATAATTTGGACGGTTCCATTACAGCTGGTATCGGAGCAAGATTTAACATTAAACTTGTCGTATGTGTATTTAAAACAAAGATTTTGTTTTATAAAATCAGTTTTATCAACTTATAGCTATATATAGGTTTGTCAAATCTCAATTTTTAAACCTAAGTATGCCAGTGGTCAATTTCCTTATGCCATATAAGGATTATTAGGTGGCCTATATAAGTGCTAACTTGGGGGTTTTTCATTTATGCATCTACGCCCAGGCCAAGGTATGTATGTGTGATAACTCTCCCACACTATGCTACCCGGTGTGTCAGATTAGAGGTAGCCTTCATATATGAAATAGCCATATATGTCACTAGTTTACTTTTATGCAATATCGCACCTACGCTCAGGTAAGTGTGAGTTGTGAGAGCATGACCGAACAACCCTCGGTCTAGGGGAGAGCTAGTTTTGGTTACTGGATTATTTACATGTTATACGCATGTATATATGAAGGTACTTAATTGTGGGAGATTGATGATTCGGGTAGTGTTGGTACTACATGTATGTATACATGGGTATAAGTACATGGGAGTACTTAGAATTTTACTTCTCTGCTTTCATTGTGTGCTATATTGGGAAATGTTGGGCTGCAATGAAAATTTTCTGCAGGTACGCTAACCACGAATGCGTAAGTCGAAAGTAGCTGTCGACTAGCTATATATCGAGAGAGTGCGTGTTATGCCACCGACATAGAACATGATCGCTACCTTAGGTTGGCAATCTTGTGAGGATGAATAGGACGAAGCATGCATCTTTATGATTGTTGCTTTATGCATAGCTATGATCCTCTCACCCTTGTTCAAATGATAAGTAACTTGGGATTAGTGTGTTACGCTATCTTTCTTGTGTAGAGTTAGACATGAATGCCATGTTCCATGTTGCTTGAATAGGGAGTGCTTGAAGATAGTGTGTGCTTAGCCTTGCTAGAAATAAGTGTGGTTACATGCTTGAACCTATAAATGTCCTCTAGTTTAGCCAAATGGTGGATGTGTTGTTCATACAAACATTTGTAAATGCTTTAGACCTCATTTCAGTAATTGTGATTCTCATAAATGAATTAAATTGGTGTTGGTCTAAGGTAACAATGTTTAGAGCTGCTAGAATAATATGTTTGTGTGCTCTCTTGTTAAGTAGAACAAAGGCAAGCTTTGTTTTGCTTGTGGAACGTTGGCTGCTAGAATGGTTTCTGTTGTGGTGATGCTTTCGTGGTCATAATGGTGTTTTCTGTGGTTATGGAGAATACCAAAGTTTTAGCTAACTTACTTTTCTAGCTTGTACTAAAATTTCATGACCCTAGGTCTTATGGTTTGGGAGTTCTAAAATTTAAAAGTTTACTGTTAGGTTTTGCTTATGCTTTTAATAGATCTGAATGTTTGGTTTGTTTGACCTATGTGCATAAAGAATCATGTCTTGGAGATACTGGAAGAAGTGTAGTACTTTTTCTAAGCTTTCCAAAGTGTCCTATAGCACTAATTTTGGTGGTCGAAATCTCTAGTTATAAGCTTATAAAGTGGAATGACAGAATCTGTCCAAATCTGGGCAGAGATGTCTTCTTTGTCTTGTTAGGCCTTGTTAGCTGTAGAATCATCTTAATATGATAATAAGAAAGTTATAGATAACTTAATAAGCTTTACATAAAGTTAAGGCTCAGCCTTGTTGTGTCCCTAGAACTCCAGTTATGCATCTTTGAAGTTCTTGTTAGTTTTCTGTCCATATTGGTACAGATCTGAAACATTAGCAATTTTGGTCATGTTAATCTATGAATTTGCTTTTGGTATGAATGAATAAAGTGTAGTAATCTTCCTAAGCTTTCTAGAAAGTCTAGGATCACCTTTGTGGGATGTCTACAACCTTAGTTATGGTTGAAACAAGAAACTACTGTGCTGCTATCCAGATTCTGTGCACATGCTAAGTTGGCTCCCTTAGCTAGCGTTTGTTTTGAGCTAAACTTGTAGTTAGTTTATGCTTGAGATAAATGCTTATTTTGGGTGAGCCTTGTGCTTTGTATTGGTTGCTTAAGCCCATTGTTTGAATTTTCTCCAATGTCTGCTTGACTGTGATGTTGTATGTATGCTTGTTATCTAGGTAGTGCCCTAGTTGTCATCTTGTTTGTCCTCGGTGAGCATACGAGTGTCGCATAGCTTTATCCTAGAACAACGTTCACGTTACGTAATTATTTGGTTGTTGTCTTCAATTAGGTTCTCTCTCTTAGGAGCCTGAGCCTGTAGACGTGGTGGTTATCCGTTGAATGTTTGTATCCATGCTGTTGCTTGACCAAAAGCCCAAAGTTTTGTTCTCCTATATGTTTGTCTAAGCCGTGGATGTTTTCCAACCCTTTTTGTGAAGACCCTTATCGACTGACCAACCAAGTTAATTTTTATCAACGCTAGCCTTTGACCATGGTTCGTATGTTGCCAGTTGTGGAGACTGTACCCAAATCCATGTTGGACCTTTCGGTTACCTCTCTCAAAGGTTAGCTAATGTGATGCAATGTCTCTCTGCTATGGCCTCTAAATCGTGTGCTTACAAATTCGTGCATCTACCTTATCAACTCAATCTATGACTACATATCAGTTTTCGCCTTGAAATTTGCTTAATTCATCTTCAACCTTCCCAAGTCTCGAGATGTTTATCAGTCTTGATCTCATGTTGTTGCTCAACATGATCAAATCTCTATTATTTAATTATCTGGTAGTTTCCTTAGTCGACGCCAGGTGTGCGTGGAATTACACAAAAATCGCATGCTCAGTCACCTTCGGTGAGCTATGTTCTCTTGTGAGGTGTTTTGATCTACGAATAGCTTCCCTGTTGATTCTAAACCTTGTGACTACCTTTGCTTGCTATCCCTCCTTGTATGGTGCTTGCTCTTACAACCCATTGGTGCCACTTGAAATTTCACTTTCGTTGTGCGTTTAGTAATGGTGTTATGAGTAGCCGCTGATAGTGCCACGACGAAACCAAGGGCCTCCTGTGGCTGCAGACACATGGCCGGCTACTTGGCACGAGCTGGTATCACAGTTTCTAGTCATAATCCATTGTCAAACGACAGACGATGTGTTATTTTCTCGTGTTCCTTTTCTTGGTTATCTCTCTATATTGTATCATGAGATCCATATCTTAGACCGAAAGTAGTGGAGCTTCCTCCTGAAGTTGCAAGAGGATAACCTTTGAAGAACAGGTCACCGACATAAACATTAACAGACTGCAATAGGTGGACAAGTAACTCTACTTAGTTGTCCCAGTATTGACGAATATCATCTAGTGAGCAAAGTATCTCATCTCTGTTGGATAAAAAGGACACACAACACTTAATATTGGACAAAAAATCCGTTGGATAAGACTCGATTGTTACATTATGCAAATCTTAACCTTTGTATGCATAAGGACCATACCATCGAAACCAACCATCTCTTGTGTGACTCCTTATCTGCTGACTTTGATGGCAACCATCTATTCTGCATCAACCCCGAGTTTTGTGGTCAAGAGTGAAGATTTAAAACTATAGTGTTGAGAGACAACTGATTAGTTACCAAGAGGAAGGTTAATCTCCAGCTAGATAACGACTCTTTGGTAGCTACGAAGCTATGTCTTATAGTGATAAGAACCCGCTGGGGTTTGATGGTCGATCTTTCGATGAGAGATCGTGGCGAACTCGATTGGTGGAAAAAGATGACGTTCACGGTCCGACTACAACGATCCAGGGACGTTGCGCCTTGGCAACCGATACACCACCTCCAATGGTTGCCGTGATCTTGCGGTGCGACAACCAGCCACTAGGGCACCTGTCCTGCAAGCAATCGAAGAACTCGCAAGAACAAGAGAACAAGTACTGAATTACTAGATGTAAATGAAGGTTTCAAACTCAATCTCCAATGATGTGGGGTTCCGAAGACAAGTAGACGGGCGCCTGATCCAGCACGCATGTTTACAGGCAAGTAGCGAAGGCTAACTTGATCTAAACAAAACCCAATCTGTTCTGGCGGCTCTAGAGACATATAAGTAGATGAGAGGACGACTAAGGCAGTGTTTGGGTCGTCCTCCAGCCCTAGGACACGTCCCTAATGGACCCAACTTCATACATGGGCCAACAGCCCAAAAATTAGGTGACGCAGCACCGCAGACAGAGAAGGATGTGACAATAAAACAATGACTGCAAGCGCCTCCGACGTGATATGGATATGAGGTTGGATCCATTGGAAAGTAGACTTGATAAGCTTTCCAACAAGTGCTAGAACGTCCCAATCGGAGTCCGTATGAAGTCATGGCGGCCATCACAATTTGGTGCTGTGCTGCAGTCCGAATCCAGCCAACGCGAGTCCGTTTCCCTTTCGGTCTTCTCCCTGATTCCTAATCAAAACAAGAGTGCACGTGTCTCCAAGATCTAAACATGATGGACAGGAGCTCAAGAAGGAACTCACTTGATGATTAAGTTGATGAACGCGAGCACGAGTAAGAGGACCAGCAAGAGGTACTGGTATCGGTGTGGATGCATCGTTGGTGTTGAAGTCCTCATCATCCTCCCTTTCTTTCATTTGAGTCGTCCTCGACTCAAGCTCATCTTCCTCACCCAAATATGGCTTTAAATCTGCAATGTTAAATGTGGGACTAACCCCAAAATCTGCAGGAAGATTAAGCTTATATGCATTCTCATTAATTCGTTGCAACACTTTAAATGGTCCATTAGCTCTAGGCATCAGTTTAGATTTTCTCAATTCAGAAAACCGCTCCTTTCTTAAATGCAACCAAACCAAATCTCTAGGTTCAAATTTTAATTCTTTGCGACCTTTATCACCAGCAAGCTTATATTTAGCATTCATACGCTCTATGTTTTGTTTGGTTGTCTCATGCAGTTTCAACATCAATTCAGCACGTCGCTTAGCATCAAAATTTAACTTTTCTGAAGTTGGTAAAGTCATTAAATCAATAGGAGCACGTGGCAACAAACCATAAACAATCTCAAATGGACACATCTTTGTAGTAGAATGCATTGAACGATTATAAGCAAACTCAATATGAGGTAAACAATCTTCCCACATCTTAATATTCTTCTTTAAAACAGCCCTTAACATAGTTGATAAAGTTCTATTCACAACTTCAGTTTGACCATTAGTTTGGGGATGACAAGTGGTAGAAAATAAAAGTTTAGTCCCCAATTTAGCCCATAAAGTTCTCCAAAAATGGCTAAGAAATTTAGCATCTCGATCAGAAACAATTGTATTTGGCACACCATGCAAACGAACAACTTCACGAAAGAATAAATCAGCAATATGTGTCGCATCATCATTTTTATGACAAGGTATAAAGTGTGCCATCTTAGAAAATCTATCCACAACCACAAAAACACTATCACGACCCTTCCTAGTCCTTGGCAATCCCAACACAAAATCCATAGAAATATCTTCCCAAGGAGCATTGGGAACAGGTAGAGGCATATACAAACCGTGTGGATTTAACCGTGACTTAGCCTTTTGACATGTAGTGCAGCGAGTGACAAATCTCTCCACGTCTCTCCTCATCTTTGGCCAAAAGAAATGACCAGCAAGGATGTCCTCCGTCTTCTTTGCTCCAAAATGTCCCATCAAGCCACCTCCGTGCGCCTCCTGTAGCAACAACAAACGAACGGAGCTAGCTGGAATGCATAGCTTGTTAGCTCTAAACACAAAGCCATCATTTACAAAAAAATTTATTCCATGCTTTTCCATCTTTACATTGCAGTAACACGTCCTTAAAATCATCATCATGCACATATTGTTCTTTGATTGTTTCCAAACCAAAGATCTTATAATCAAGTTGTGTCAATAAAGTATATCGCCTAGACAAAGCATCAGCAATGATATTCTCTTTTCCTTTCTTGTGTTTAATTACATAAGGAAAAGATTCAATAAATTCAACCCACTTAGCATGTCTACGATTCAGTTTTCCTTGACTACGAATATGCTTCAACGATTCATGATCAGAATGTATAACAAATTCTTTGCGCCACAAATAATGCTGCCATATTTCTAATGTCCGCACAAGAGCATACAATTCTGTCATAAGTAGAATAATTCAGCATAGGTCCACTTAGTTTCTCACTAAAATATGCAATGGGTCTTCCTTCTTGTAATAAAACACCACCCAATCCAATTCCACTAGCATCACATTCAAGTTTGAAAGTCTTATTAAAATCAGAAAGTTGGAGAAGAGGTGCATGTGTCAACTTATCTTTCAACATGATGAAGGCATTCTCTTGTGCTTTGCCCCAATTAAAGGGCACTCCCTTCTTTGTAAGATCATTCAATGGTGCAGCAATGGTGCTGAAAATCCTTCACAAAACGGCGATAGAACCCCGCAAGTCCTAGGAAACTCCGCACCTGTGTGATAGTCTTTGGTACATGCCATCCCTGTATAGCTTCCACCTTGGCTTGATCAACCTCAATTCCCTGTGGAGTCACAACATAGCCAAGAAAAGACACTCGATCGGTGCAAAAGGTGCACTTCTCAAGGTTACCAAATAAACGTGCATCTCGTAGAGCATCAAAAACAGCACGTAAGTGAGCTAGGTGTTCATCCATAGATTTGCTATAAATCAATATATCATCAAAGTAGACTACAACAAATTTCCCAATGAAAGCACGCAAAACCTCATTCATTAATCTCATGAAAGTACTAGGTGCATTAGTTAACCCAAAAGGCATTACCAACCACTCATATAAGTCGAACTTAGTTTTGAAAGCAGTTTTCCATTCATCTCCTAATTTCATACGAATCTGGTGGTACCCACTACGCAAATCAACTTTGGAAAACACATTAGCACCACTCAATTCATCAAGCATATCATCTAAACAGGGAATAGGGTGTCGATATCGAATGTTGATGTTATTAATAGCCCTACAATCAACACACATACGCCACGTTCCATCTTTCTTAGGCACTAAAATAACCGGAACAGCACAAGGACTAAGAGACTCACGCACATAACCTTTGTCGAGTAGTTCCTGCACTTGCCGCTGGATTTGTTTTGTTTCCTCTGGATTTGTCCTGTATGGCGCACGGTTTGGCAAAGATGCACCAGGAATAAGATCAATTTGGTGCTCAATCCCACGTATAGGTGGCAGCCCCGCTGGTATTTCACTTGGAAACACATCAGAATACTCCTGCAAAATGTTAGCAATAGCAGGAGGCAAAGAATGCTGCATATCGTGAAGGGAGATCAATGCATCTTTGCATACTAAAGCATAAGCAATGGAAGCTGATTCATTAAACTCATTTATATCAGATTTAGTAGCAAACAAACAAGTCCCTTTCAATTTTATCTCATTCTTGTCATCAGCCACAGATTTGTCACTTTTGTTGTTCTCATTCTGAACCTTTGCAGCCGTAGCAACATCATTTTGCATAATAGCTTCAGGAGACATGGGATGCAACACAATTTTTCGATCATGGTATAGAAAGGAATACTGATTTGTTCTACCATGATGCATAGAATCTCTATCAAATTGCCAAGGTCTACCTAGCAGAATATTACAAGCTTGCATAGGCACAACATCACATTCCACAATATCTTTATAGGATCCAATGGAAAAATTGATTCTCACAAGTCTAGTTACCTTTGCCTTACCACTATTGTTTAGCCACTGAATGTAATAGGGATGTGGGTGTGGTTTGGTGGTAAGCGCCAGTTTTTGCCCCATATCACTGCTAGCTAAGTTGTTGCAGCTACCTCCATCAATGATCATGCGGCACGAACGCTCTTTGATGACACACTTTGTTTGAAACAATGTGTGTCGCTGATTTTGCTCTAACTTCTCCTTTTGTGCACTAAGCACTCGCTGTATAATGAGGCTCTCATAGCGGTCTGCTTCACCTGCATCAATATGTTCTTCCAAGTGTCCTTCACTACCTACATGGTCAGCTGCAAGCAATGCAAGTGTATCTTCATCAAAATCACTAGCAGATGAATACTCACCATCATCTTTGACGACCATAATGCGCTTGCTTGGACAATCACGAATCACATGTCCATATCCCTTGCACCGGTGACATTGAATGTCCCTTGTTCTACCTGTAGATGCCATGGAAGTAGCACTCGCAGCAGGCGTTGTGGCTGTCTTTGTCACTGAGTTTGCAGGAGTAACGCGAGGCTTATCACTGGATGATGGCATAGGAGTACGTGTAGTTGTGCGGGGCTGCCACGAATTAGTCCTCCCTGCAGAAAAATTAGTCTTGGCACTGGCACGTCGCCCCTGCACTTCTCTTTCAACTTTACAAGCAAGATGAAACAAACGGGTTATGTTAGTATAATCTTTATAAGCAAGGATGTCCTGGATTTCATGATTTAGCCCGCCCAAAAATCTAGCCATAGCAGATTCCTCTTCCTCCTCTAAGTTACAACGCAGCATACCCATTTGTAATTCCTGATAATATTCTTCTACACTTTTGACTCCTTGTCTCAATTGCTGCATCTTATTTAACATATCACGTGCATAATAAGAAGGAACAAATCTAGCCCTCATGACTCATTTCAAAGCACCCCAAGTTCGAGGTATGTTATCAGGATTTTTCTTGCCATGTTCTATCCACCAAACAGAGGCAAAATCGGTAAACTCACTAGTAGTAGCCCTAACACGAGTATCCTCAGGAAAATTATGACATGCAAACTTTTGGTCAACGGCAATTTCCCAAGTAATGTACGCATCAGGATCATACTTACCATCAAAAGGAGGTATTTTAAATTTAATCTTGCTGAAAGCATCATTATTATTGGGTACCTCACGTCGGCGGTGACCACCCATACCTCTACGATTATGGTGTAGACGACGCCGATGACGAGCATCCTGATCATCACGTTCAGTATCAGCAGTATAATCTTCATCATAATTATCTTCAACTCGCTCTTCGTCCTTCTTGTCTTCATTATGCCGCTCTTTGTCTTTTGTGTGGAAGTCATCAAAACGGTTCAAAAGGGCAGCAAGGCTTTTGTCCATACGAGCCACAGATGCCTCCAACCCTGTAAGCTTGGTGGAGGTGGTAAGTTATGATGTCTCCAGTTGCCCAATCTTGTCATTGGTCACTTGTAAATCATTATCAAGTCCTTCTGTATGCAGCTGCACTTACCTTGTAAAATGTTGAATGATGCCTTTGGTACGAGGAGATTGTGGAATCTTGTTACCGTCCTCTGATCCTGACATGGTTCAACAAAACAAAGTGGAAACAAGAAAACAGGTGAAGAAATAAAAGCCCTACAACTACTAGGATGTAGCTACAACAAGGCGCTCACTCTCAACCTGTTTATAAAGCTCTTACCAGTTCTTACCTTGCTCAACAAGAGGGGTCGACAACCAGCAAGTCTGCAACCTTGGAAGAGAGTGTACCGGTACCGCAGCAACAACACCTGTCAAGTTGTAGTCGTATATGTGGAGCTGTAGGTGGGCCAAATGTAATACCAAGGAAAATGATAGCACCACGTTAGTTACAAAAGCAAGCTGAATAATCGTTCAACGGTGGTATTGTGCTGGTCCTAGCCTAGACCGTGCTAGAGACGCGAGCCTGGACACAAGGAGATCACAACACCACCTAGCAAAAGAATCAACACAAAAATAAGCCCCCTTTTCTTTTATCTTACTTCTTTTTCTTTTTCTTTTTCTTTTTTTCTTTTTTTTTCTTTTTTTTCTTTTTTTTCAGGGGATCCTCAAAACTGATTATATGAATAGAGAGATGACAAATGAGCAATTCACCACACACTTTTTTCCGAAAGTGTAGGGGTATAAAGGTAATTAAAAGATATTAAGTAAGCAAATCTCTCTCTCTAGAGTAAGCAAATCTCGTATATAAGGTATATTAAGTCGTTCGGACTTGATCACCGAAACCAACTCAGACTCGGAATTGAACGCAGAAGCAACTCAGGTTCGGAAGGAAACTGGATACGAGGGTAATACTCGGACTCTAAAAAGAACAAGAATTTGAAACTGATATAGTAGTGCACGGTTGTGACTAAAACGTGACAAGAACTCAAAACTCTAATGGAATAAAACTAAGACCAACAACTCGACACAACCGATGCAACCGATGACTCAACAAGCCCTAACTACGCAGTACTATTTAAAGGCTCAAAATGTCTATAGGATTACAAAACCCTAATCTACTATTTTTTTGGCTTTTCTAGACTATAGGAATTAAAATAGGGAAAGGATTGGAAGTCTCTCACCGATTAACCTTGCTCCGATACCAACTGATAAGAACCCGCTGGGGTTTGATGGCCGATCTTTCGATGAGAGATCGTGGTGAACTCGATTGGTGGAAAAAGATGACGTTCACGGTCCGACTACAATGATCCAGGGACGTTGCGCCTTGGCAACCGATACACCACCTCCAATGGTTGCCGTGATCTTGCGGTGCGACAACCAGCCACTAGGGCACCCTCCTGCAAGCAATCGAAGAACTCGCAAGAACAAGAGAACAATTACTGAATTACTAGATGTAAATGAAGGTTTCAAACTCAATCTCCAATGACGTGGGGTTCCGAAGACAAGTAGACGGACGGTTGATCCAGCACGCGCGTTTATAGGCAAGTAGTGAAGGCTAACTTGATCTAAACAAAACCCAATCTGTTCTGGCGGCTCTAGAGACATATAAGTAGATGAGAGGATGACTAAGGCAGTGTTTGGGTCATCCTCCAGCCCTAGGACGTGTCCCTAATGGACCCAACTTCATACATGGGCCAACAGCCCAAAAATTAGGTGACGCAGCACCGCAGACAGAGAAGGACGTGACAATAAAACAATTACTGCAAGCGCCTCCGAGGCGATATGGATATGAGGTTGGATCCATTGGAAAGTAGACTTGATAAGCTTTCCAACAAGTGCTAGAACGTCCCAATCGGAGTCCGTATGAAGTCATGGCGGCCATCACAAGTTGGTGCTGTGCTGCAGTCCGAATCCAGCCAACGCGAGTCCGTTTCCCTTTTGGTCTTCTCCCTGATTCCTAATCAAAACAAGAGTGCACGTGTCTCCAAGATCTAAACATGATGGACAGGAGCTCAAGAAGGAACTCACTTGATGATTAAGTTGACAAACGCGAGCACGAGTAAGAGGACCAGCAAGAGGTACTGGTATCGGTGTTGATGCATCGTTGGTATTGAAGTCCTCATCAGTTTAAGATAGTGTTAGTGTCAATGCAAGATAGGTGCTCGGTTTGCACTGAACGTACCATAGGCTCATAAATTGTTTTGGACGCATCTGATAGAACTCCTAAGTGACGTGGGTCATGTGGAATCTCATTTTAGTCCATTTGGAGACAATGTTAGTATCAGTGCAAGATAGGTGCACAGTTTGCACTGAACATACCATAGGCATAGAAATCATTTTGGACGCACTCGATGGGACTCCTAGGTGATGAGGCTCAAGTGGAAGCTCGGTTCGGTCCGTTTGGAGATAGTGCTACTCTTGATGCAAGTTTGGTGTACGGTTTGCATCGAACGTACCGTAGGCTCGGAAATAGTATTGGAGGAACCCGATGGAACTCCTCGGTGACGTGGGTCATGTGGAATCTCGTTTCGATCTGTTTTGAGACAGTGTTAGCTTCGGTGCAAGATAGGTGCTCGGTTTGCCTCAAACGTACCATAGGCCCATAAATCATTTTAAACGCAGCCGATGGTACTCCTAAGTGATGAGGGTCTGGTGGAGCTTTGTTCGGTCCGTTTGGAGATTGTGCTAATCTTGACTCAAGGTAGGTGGTAGGTTTGCACTGAACGTATCATAGGCTCATAAATAGTTTTGGACACACCCGATGGAACTCGGAAGTGACATTGGTCGTGTGGAATCTCATTTTAGTCTGTTTGGAGACAGTATTAATGTCAGTGCAAGATAGGTGCACGGTTTGCACCGAACATACATAGGCATAGAAATCCGTGTGGATGCACTCGATGGGACTCCTAGGTGACGAGGCTCAAGTGGAAGCTCGGTTTGGTCCGTTTGGAGATAGTGCTACTCTTGATGCAAGATTGGTGCATGGTTTGCGTCAAACGTACCGTAGGCTCAGAAATAGTATTGGAGGCCTCTTATGGAGCTCCTAGGTGACCTATGTCATGAGAAATCTTGTTTCAATCAGTTTTGAGACAGTGCTAGCGTCGATGCAAGATAGGTGCTTGGTTTGGGTCAAATGTACCATAGGCTCATAAATCATTTTAGACACACCCGATGGTACTCCTAGGTGACGAGGGTCTGGTAGAGCTCTATTCAGTCTGTTTGGAGATAGTGCTAATCTTGACACAAGATAGGTGCATGGTTTGAACTGAATGTACCATAGGCTCATAAATAGTTTTAGACGCACCTTATGGAACTCGTAAGTGACGTGGGTCATGTGGAATTTTGTTTTAGTCCACTGTTGATGGTAGATAAGTGTCAATTTTAACCACCAGCGAAACATGAAAAAGGACCTAAACATAATTATCTCTTAGATATAGGGGGTCTACTAACATAATTCTATGAGTTTTAGTGAATCTATGTTTTGTAGGGGTTAAACTAAAAAAGGCTAGAATCACCAAATAGAAGTATGTCAAATGATGAAATAAAGTGAACCATTGCGTAGAGCTCGTCGAGACACATAAAATAGAGTTTTGGTTCACCCAAATCGGAGTCCAGACGACAAAGTTACGTCTTTCGAAAGATTACAAAATGGGCTCCAAGAGCAGTCCGGAGTAAAACGGGCATATCTCCCTTATCCGAACTCTGTTTTAGGTGATCCACCAGGTGAATCGAAGTTAACAAAAAGATCAATCAGCCCACACTAAATATGATCCCATTTGGGCCAAGGGATGGGGTGGCTGGCCAGCCCTTTGGGCGGGCGCCTAGGCCCTATAGCCAATCAGGCTCCGTCTCACGGATTGCCCCTCCACAACCTTTGAGGATGAATATTAATCATAGATCTAGATCGGTTTGATCTGAGGGCTGTGGTGCTTCCTAGAGGGCTATATAAGCAAGGCCCCTGGCTCCTGGAGGAGGCATCCCCCTAAACCCTAATTCATTATCTCTCAGCTGGGATCAGGTCAGAGGTGTCCCATGAAAGGATGAACTCTCTTAGGGATTAAGTCTAGCTTCTTCAATGTAGTAGATTAGTATCTTAGGAGAGAGGGTCAAGTTGGGATCTTGCTCAAGGTTCTGGATCTAGTCATGGAGGCTTGGTAAAGCCTTGTATCTTCACTTCAACATTCTATAAGACTTATACTTATTCTCTTATTTATATGGCTATGCTTACTTTGAATATATCTTGCTTATTGAGTTTATCATTCCTTTTGTGTGATAGTTCATAGAGCGCTTAGCCTTCTAGTTTGTCGACTAGGCTAGGTAGCCAAGCCTCATGTAAGCGTGGTGCTTATACAATGCTCTGCCTATGAGTACACCCTATTCCCTAGCTGTATGGAAGTTACGAGAGGTGACAGCCCCATCCATATCTATCGAGCAAGTTCTTAAATTATAGGATCGTAGTCACGTCAGTAGAGGTATCCTTTGTGGTGCTCTCTCCTACTAGTGACGTCCCAAAGTGCACAAGAGTGTGGTAAGTCTTAGCATAGTTGGGTATACCTTTACCATGTGATAAGAATATCATAGGAATCTACCTCACCCGTTGACCTCCCAAGTTAACTAGTTGCATATCTTTAGTGACCTATCCCATGTGTGTCATATTACATAAATCCTATCATTTCATATATCATTTACCCCTGCTATAGTCTAGTTGGTTTACTAGGTTAGTAGATACATGATGGTGAATTATCAGATTCATTAACCCTTGCTTCCCTGTGGTAAAATATAAATAACAATACCTGGTTTACTCCCGGTAAAATGCTACAAGGTATGTTCTGTGCGCTTGCAGAATCCTTCATATTTTAGTTGCACTTAATTTATACCAACAAGCATTTTTTGGCGCCGTGCCGGGGAAGCAATTGGCGTAAAGTTTTTGATAATGATCTTGATGTCTACTAATTTATGTATCACTAGCTTTAGTAGGATTACCCTTGTTCTGTTGAGTGTGGAATAGACAGGACAAAAGATGTTGTTTTGACCTTTAGACAAGCTTCCACAAGAAATTGAAGAGCCTAGGGTCCCTCAACATTCAACATTCATCAACACTGGAACCCTGCCACCTGACCGGTTTGCGTATACATATATATTATTTCTAACCATGTGTAGATTGAAGAAAAGGTCTTCGTCACAAGAATTCAACTCACATCTCAAGTGACGAAATTAGAAGCTGCACCACTCACAAATTCTATCATGTGAGTCATGGTAAGTATGATTAAGAAAAGGTGAGATAGTCTTGCTCATGGACTTTAAATTTATGAGTAGTTATCTATTAATTCTTGCATCCCACTACATGTTTACTTTTAACAATTCATGCATTCACTCCATTTAGTTTAAATTTTCTAATATCAAATTCATTGCATGTTTAGTTTCCTACATGCATCCATGTCATCTAAAAAGAAAAAATATTCCTCACCATGATCATGCTCCTTCATTCTAATTGAGTAAATCTCTATAGTGCTTTCATGCTACCTTTGTCTACTAGAGTATGCTTTGGTTTGGAAGTGCTTTGAGGGTCCTTCCAAAGGCTTTTTAAATTAAGCGTGGTGCTTAGGTTAAATTGTCTTCCTTAACCCAATTAAGACATGGAGTCTAGTTTTGTTATTGAACTAAAAATGTTCTTTAGTAGATACTGGTTATTTTGTTAGACCAACCCCTACAGAAAACTCTCAACAAGAGATGAACTCACTCGGAGATAAAGCAAGGCATATGATGAACTCCAACAACTTTGCACAAAAGATACAGCTCATTCATCATCCAAGGAAGAATTGTAAGTATCAAATATCATTCACATTATCTTTTGCTATAAGTTACCTTTGCCTTGAACCATGTTAAAGTGCCAAAAAGGGGGTTGTTAGAAAACATGATAAACAAATCTTATTAGCATAGATGAAATTCAAATAAATAGTGGATAATAGCCCATAGTTTGAAATTGTTGCAATCCTTGGGTATGTGTCCACTAATATTTTGCAGGAAAGAAAGATATTATGATGTGCCTATTCATGGTTTGGTTTGACAAGCCACCACTTTAGTGATGAACAAAGAAGAGACAAGTACCATACGAAGAATCTACAACAAAAGCACTCACTTAATGCAAGTGGATGAACAAAGCAACATGTCATAAGCAGTGTTGAAGACAACCTAGCATTGAGCCTTCCCAAAACTCAAGCTAGGATGCCGATGAGGAGCAGGGCACAACTCACCTCATTTTAGCAACAAAAGACCTGCTCTCATTATTCTTGAAGACACCATCTTGCACGTCAGCGGCAAGGACAAGGATGGCATGATAGCATGCATCCTTGTGTCAACCAATCACCAATCAAGGGCTAACTACCGACCAATCCTTGAAGGACCATGATTATGGTTGCAAGACGATGTCCCTAAGCCATTGGAAATGAAGCCTGCATGCAAATATTAATGAAGCTCCTTCCTTGATCATCAAGACGGATGGCGTATCATTGACTGAACAACTCTTCGCCATGCTGCTAGAAGACAAAGACCATCAAGGAAGAACTCGAGTCTACATCTCCAATGAACATCAATTCGTCAACCAAGACTCAACAAAAATCAAGAATGGTTGATGAAAGAAGATCATGCAACTATCTGTATCCTCATCACCTAGATTGGACAGTCCAAAGAAAAGTAGAATGCAAAGGAGAGATCTTTTCTCAATGGATCTAGAATCAAGAGCCCTCTCCGATAGATTTAAGAACAGAGGACGAATAGTGTCTAAGGACATGGAGTTATAACACACTTGGAGGGATGATTCAACACTCACACTTGGCTTCAAGTGACGAGCGACAGCAAGGCTCAAGCTTGGGGAGAAAGGCCATCAATTCCTCTAAAAGATGATCCAACAATGCTCTTCCTCCTCCCAAGCCCCTATCGCTCTGGCAAGCTGAGAAGAAACAATGAGTGGAGTAAAAGGTCTGGACACAATAAAAAAAAGAGAGAAGAGGAAGGAGAAAGAAGGAGTGCAAATCTAGAAGACAAGATGCTCATGAACAAGTCAAGGAGAGAGGTGCACCGAGTGAGGCAAAATCCAAGAAGGAAAGGACCATTAGAAGCATCTACTCTTCATCACAAGGTGCTCCTGTTATAAAGGTAACATCCTAAGGTAAGTGGTCATTATTTATAAAGCTTTACCATGACTCTGGTATGCACCTAAAGAAAAGAATAAATATGTTCGAGTTACAACTTGCTTGATTCAATCTGACTAAACATGTCTTGTTTCTTAAGCTTGTTCATAACATCACTATCTTGATTTCATAGACATAATTAAATGAGTTAAATGTTGCATCTTTGGGAGATGATTGTCTTAATCCTGAAAATGTTTGATACATAAATGTAAAGTTGATAATTCTTCCATTGGTTAAGCAATTCCACTCTTTTTGACAAAAGTATTTAAATGCTACATTCATGCCCGTCCTTCTAATCTTGCCACCCATAAAATGAACAACACACATTAATCTCATCATGTTCAATGTGCCTAAGGTTAAAGAAGAATAAATAGGGTTATGGTTCTGTTGGTGTTTTTCCACCAACAGGACCTATGCACTTGATCTCTACCTTGTCTTTGCAAGTATGACACACTTCAAGAAAAATGAAGGGGAATTAGTTGATTTCCAAAACCCTACAAGTAAGAGTCTGAACCTGCAACATGCACACTGAAAGAGATGTTGCCAGCTTCCACAATTAAAGTTTCAGTTCAAACTGCTGAAAAAAACATGGGTTTGTACCTTTGAGATAAGATGATGCACCTAAGGAGTGAACATGACAAGAAGTCCTGTTTGGAGGACTTGAATCGCCAAATCCTCACCACGGAGGTAAACTTGGTAGTTATCCATATTTCTTTTTCAGCATTGCATAAGTTTTTCCTTTACCATATTTACTTATCCACATTAACATAATTAATTCTTGTTGCATATTTTACTTTGTTACATCTGCATTAGAAAAGAAAATAAATATGTCTTGCATTGCATCTCAAAACTGCTACGCCCCATGTGAATAAATTTGCGATATAAAACCCATAAGTCTATTTGCTGTGGTGGCATAAAAATAAAATAAATATGCATTCATCATTCTTTATAATTTCTTGCATAGTGTAAAAGTACAACAATATTGCCAAAGAGATCCTGCTAGAAAGATACATTTTTCAAGAGGTTTTAGATGCCCAAGGCTTAGAGGTTTATCACTAACACTTAGTCAGTTCCATAAGCTTTGTTATCTATTTGAGCTTCACAGAATTCAAAGGATCAAACAGACAGAAGGACAATCTATCCCCTGTAGGAGTGCTGTCTCAACCATCATCAACATAAACACTCTGACAGAGGAAGAACATCTCCACTGCCTGTCAACTTCATCAAGCAAGACTACGTCAACATCCAGCTTGGGGGAGAGCATCCCTCATATATCCAGCTAAGTATTTTCTTAACTATCTATTTACTTATATATTTTTTCTTTGATATATGAAACAAATAAAAAGATGCATAACCTTTAGAAAGCCAAATAAATGTTTCCCTTTCTATATATTTATGTATGATCTTTAAGTTTGCTAAATAAATATAGGAGAGTGCGCAAAGTTTTACCTTGCTAAAGTGAACCCTAGAATGATCTCTTACATGGAAATGATGAATAGTTGCTCTGTCGTAATTCCTTTCAAGTACCTAGTTTTCAACCTCGAACTCTTCCAAGTTTTGGAACACAATTGTTTTGATCTAAGATTTGCTCTGAACCTAAAACTTCTGGGTAGTGAATGCTTGATCTAAGTCTAGGTAGTTGGTGGATATGATATGGGAAAGTTTGAGCTGCTGTTTATCTTATTCCTAGAGATACTAGAGTTCTGGAGAATTTATCTTTTGAAAACTAAAACTATCTACATGATGAGTTCCTGTATGACGAGAGTTTAATTCCTACCACAGCCATATATACATGCTTACTAGATTAGGAAAGACTTTCACTTGTTAGCTTAGCTGCTTGTAAGCATTGAGTGTGGTCGGTCTGTGTTGACCCTAGGGGATTAGTCATGCGGTTAAAATCAAGATTCACGTGCACTCCACCTACTTATGCTGCTTCTACCCTGGAAGTACGCATCTAAATATTTTCCATTAGACACAACCCACCAAGTTGTTTTGCTCCTACACTAGGAGTGAACAAAACCTTTCATCCATTGCTAACCCCTTTTGTTTTAAGCTCTAGTATTTCCATTGCTACCACTTATCTATGTTTCCAAAAAGATACTTAGGAATTATTCCACCGTATTCAGTTGTTTAAAAAAAAGAAAAAAAGAGAGAGAAAAAAGGGGAGAGTGAGAAAGAAAAAATAAAGAGAGAATAAAAGGACAAGGGTCCCAATTATGAGAGATTTTCAGCAACCGAAGTTCTCTTCAAGTTCTTCAAAGTTCAAGAGAGGTATAAAATTCCTTCAAGGAGCAAAAGTAGAATTAGATGTTCACCATTATTCTTCTACCCCCTTATTTCCACTTACAACTAACATCCTCCATCATTTCCACTACATATCCACTCAGCCCATATTTAGGATCACACACATGCACATCTTGATTTGACTATATGGCCACACTTGTCCCTCTGGATCCATGGTCTGACTATGCAATAAATGTTCGCAAGTATGAATTCCTTGTCTCCCTACCTATGAGCTCCATATAAGCCTATTAGAAGTGTGGTGAGAGAAAGAAGGCATAATGTTACTATGCCTAATGCCAAAAATACAACATATCTTGAGAGAAGAGAGAAGGCACACACCATAAATGCCTTGGTAAGGATCCAAAAATACCACAGAGGAGAGACATGAGAGGGTCATACACAGGAATCTCTGAGTTTTATTTGAAAATCTTGCAAAAACTCCGGAATAATAGTTGATCAAAGAGCTTGAGACATGGCGCTTGACTTGACCGTTCTATCTCTCAACTACTCAAGACCCAAGTGACAGCTACAAGCCCCATGGTAAAAGGTAATATGAGTGGATTTGAAATCAGGATAGTTCATTCCAATCCGATGGAGAATTCTTGTTTGAACGCATGTGTACTTTTGAGGCATGAAAGCATTGTAGCAACTCCTGATCCATCACTGAGTTTATCTTTGCTCAGGGATGAGCAAAGGGTAAGCTTGGGGGAGTTGTTGATGGTAGATAAGTGTCAATTTTAACCATCAACGAAACATGAAAAAGGACCTAAACATAATTATCTCTTAGATATACAAAGTCTACTAATATAATTCCACGAGTTTTGGTGAATCTATGTTTTGTAGGGGTTAAACTAAAAAAAGACCAGAATCACCAAATAGAAGTATCTCAAATGATGAAATAAAGTAAACCATTGCATAGAGCTCGTCAAGACACATGAAATAGAGTTTTGGTTCACCCAAATCGGAGTCCAGATGACAAAGTTACGTCTTCCGAAAGATTACAAATGGGCTCCAAGAGCAGTCCGGAGTAAAACGGGCATATCTCTCTCATCTGAACTCCGTTTTAGGTGATCCACTAGGTGAATCGAAGCTAACAAAAAGATCAATCAGCCCACACTAAATATGAGCCCATTTGGGCCAAGGGATGGGGCGGGCGCCTAGGTCCTATAGCCAATCAGGCTCTGTCTTGTGGATCACCCCTCCACCGCCTTTGAGGATGAATATTAATCATAGATCAAGGTCGGTTTGATCCGAGGGCTATGGTGCTTCCTAGAGGGCTATATAACCAAGGCCCCTGGCTCCTAGAGGAATCATCCCCCTAAACCCTAATTCATTATCTCCCAGCCAGGATCAGGTCAGAGTTGTCCCATTAAAGGATGACCTCTCTAGGGGATTAGGTCTAGCTTCTTCAATGTAGTAGATTAGTATCTTAGGAGAGAGGGTCGAGTTTGGATCTTGCTTAAGGTTCTGGATCTAGTCATGGAAGCTTGGTAAAGCCTTGTATCTTCACTTCAACATTCTGTTAGACTTATACTTATTCTCTTATTTACATGGCTATGCTTACTTTGAATATATCTTGCTAGTTGAGTTTATCATTCCTTTTGTGTGCTAGTTCATAGAGCGCTTAGCCTTGTAGTTTGTCGACTAGGCTAGGTAGTTGAGCCTCATGTAAGCGTGGTGCTTATATGATGTTCTGCATATGAGTACACCCTGTTCCCTAGCTGTATGGTAGTTACGGGAGGTGACAGCCCCGTTAATATCTATCGAGTAGGTTCTTAAATTGTAGGATCGTAGTCACATCAGTAGATGTATCCTTTGTGGTGCTCTCTCCTACTAGTGGCATCCCAAAGTGCACAAGAGTGTGGTAAGTCTTAGCATAGTTGGGTATACCTTTACTATGTGATAAGAATATCATAGGAATCTACCTCACCCGTTGACCTCCCAAGTTAACTAGTTGCATATCTTTAGTGACCTATCCCATGTGTGTCATATTACATAAATCCTATCATTTCACATATCATTTACCCGTGCTATAGTCTAGTTGGTTTACTAGGTTAGTAGATATATGATGGTGAATTATCAGATTCTTTAACCCTTGCTTCCCTATGGTAAAATATAAATAACGATAACTGGTTTACTCCCGGTAAAATGCTACAATGGTATGTTCTGTGCGCTTGCAGAATCCTTCATATTTTAGTTGCACTTAATTAATACCAACATCCACTTGGAGACAATGTTAGTGTCAGTGCTAGATAGGTGCACGATTTGCACCGAACATACCATAGGCATAGAAATCGTTTTGGACGCACTCGATGGGACTCCTAGGTGACGAGGCTCAAGTGGAAGCTTGGTTTGGTTCATTTGGAGATAGTGCTACTCTTGATGCAATATTGGTGCACAGTTTGCGTTGAACATACCGTAGGCTCAGAAATAGTATTGGAGGAACCCGATGGAACTTCTAGGTGACGTGGGTCCTGTGAAATCTCGTTTCGATCTGTTTGGAGACAGTGTTAGCGTCAGTGCAAGATAGGTGCTCGGTTTGCCTCAAACGTAACATAGGCTCATAAATCAGTTTAGATGCACCCGATGGTACTCCTAGGTGACAAGGTTCTAGTGGAGCTCTGTTCGGTCCGTTTAGAGATAGTGCCAATCTTGAAACAAGATAGGTGCATGGTTTGCATTGAACGTATCATAGGCTCATAAATAGTTTTGGATCCACCCGATGGAACTCCTAAGTGATGTGGGTCATGTGGAATCTCGTTTTAGTCCATTTGGAGATAGTGTTAGTGTTAGTACAAGATAGGTGCATAGTTTGCACAGAACATACCATAGGCATAGAAATCATTTTGTATGCACTCGATGGGACTCCTAGGTGATAAGGCTCAAGTGGAAGCTCGGTTCGGTCTGTTTGGAGATAGTGCTACTCTTGATGCAAGATTGGTGCATAGTTTGCGTCGAACGTATCGTAGGCTCGGAAATAGTATTGGAGGCACCCGATGGAACTCCTAGGTGACGTGGGTCATGTGGAATATCATTTTGATCTGTCTTTAAGACAGTGTTAGTGTTAGTGCAAGATAGGTGTTCGGTTTGCACCGAACGTACCATAGGCTCATAAATTATTTTAGACGCACCTGACGGAACTTGTAATTGACGTGGGTCGTGTGGAATCTCGTTTTAGTCCATTTGGAGACAATGTTAGTATTAGTGCAAGATAGGTGCACGGTTTGCACCGAACATACCATAGGCACGGAAATCATTTTGGACACACTCAATGGGACTCCTAGGTGACGAGGCTCAAGTGGAAGCTCGGTTCGGTCCGTTTAGAGATAGTGCTACTCTTGATGCAAGATTGGTGCACAGTTTGCGTCGAACGTACCGTAGGCTCAGAAATAGTTTTAGACGCACCCGATGGTACTCCTAGGTGACGAGGTTTGGTGGAGCTCTATTTGGTCTGGTTCGAGATAGTGCTAATCTTGACGTAAGATAGGTGCACGGTTTGCCTCGAACGTACCGTAGGCTCAGAAATAGTATTAGAGGCCCCCAATGGAACTCCTAGGTGACATGAGTCATGTGGAATTTCGTTGCGAGCAGCTTTGAGATAGTGTTAGCGTCGGTGGAAGATAGGTGCTCGGTTTGCGTCAAAAGTACCATAGGTCATAAATTGTTTTAGACGCACCCGATGTTACTCCTAGGTGACGAGGTCTGGTGGAGCTCTGTTCGGTCCGTTTGGAGATAGTGCTAATCTTGACCTAAGATAGATGCATGGTTTGCACTAAAGGTATCATAGGCTCATAAATAGTTTTGGACGCACCCGATGGAACTCCTAAGTGACGTGGGTCATGTGGAATCTCGTTTCAGTCCATTTGGAGATAGTGTTAGTGTCTGTGCAAGATAGATGCACAGTTTGCACGGAACATACCACAGGCAAAGAAATTGTTTTGGACATACTCGGTGGGAGTCGTAGGTAACGAGGCTATAGTGGAAGCTCGGTTCGTTCCGTTTAGAGATAGTGCTACTCTTGATGCAAGATTGGTGCACAGTTTGCGTCGAACGTACCGTAGGCTCAGAAATAGTATTGGAGCCCCCGATGGAACTCCTAGGTGACGTGAGTCATGTGGAATCTCGTTTCGATTAGTTTTGAGATAGTGCTAGCATCGGTGCAAGATAGGTGCTCAGTTTGCGACAAATGTACCATAGGCTCATAAATCATTTTAGCCGCACCCGATGGTACTCCTACGTGACGAGGGTCTGGTGGAGCTTTGTTCGGTGTGTGTGGAGATATTGTTAATCTTGACATAAGATAGGTGCATGGTTTGAACTAAACGTACCATAGGCTCATAAATAGTTTTGGATGCACTCAATGGAACTCATAAGTGACATGGGTCATGTGGAATTTCGTTTTAGTCCGTTTGAAGACAGTGTTAGTGTTAGTGCAAGATAGGTGCATGGTTTGCACCGAACATACCATAGGGATAGAAATCATTTTGGATGCACTCGATGGGACTCCTAGGTGACGAGGCTCAAGTGGAAGCTCGCTTCGGTCTGTTTGGAGATAGTGCAACACTTGACGCAAGATTGGTGCACGGTTTGCGTCGAACATACCGTAGGCTTGGAAATTGTATTGGAGGCACCTGATGAAACTCCTAGGTGAGGTGAGTCATGTGGAATCTCATTTCAATCTATTTTGAGACAATGTTAGCATCGGTGTAAGATAGGTGCTCGGTTTGTGTCAAATGTACCATGGGCTCATAAATAGTTTTAGACGCACCTGATGGTACTCCTAGGTCACGAGGGTCCGGTGGAGCTTTGTTCGGTGCGTTTGGAGATAGTACTAATCTTGACACAAGATAGGTGCATGGTTTGAACTA
This sequence comes from Saccharum officinarum, assembly GCA_020631735.1. Classification (NCBI taxonomy): domain Eukaryota; kingdom Viridiplantae; phylum Streptophyta; class Magnoliopsida; order Poales; family Poaceae; genus Saccharum; species Saccharum officinarum. Next base: position 29,922,399 of record CM036212.1, on the reverse strand, counting down.
AACGTACCATAGGCTCATAAATAGTTTTGGACGCACCCGATGGAACTCGTAAGTGATGTGTGTCGTGTGGAATTTCATTTTAGTCCGTTTGGAGACAGTGTAAGTGCAAGATAGGTGCACGGTTTGCACCGAACATACCATAGGCATAGAATTGTTTTATACGCACTCAATGGGACTCCTAGGTGATGAGGCTCAAGTGGAAGCTCGGTTCGGTCTGTTTGGAGATAGTGCTACTCTTGATACAAGATTGGTGCACGGTTTGCGTCGAACGTACCGTAGGCTCAGAAATAGTATTGGAGGCACCCGATGGAACTCCTAGATGATGTGGGTCTTGTGGAATCTCGTTTCAATCTGTTTTGAGACGGTGTTAGGAGATATTGCTAATCTTGACACAAGATAGGTGCACGTTTTGCACTGAATGTACCATAGGCTCATAAATAGTTTTGGACGCACCCGATGGAACTCCTAAGTTACATGAGTCATGTGGAATCTTGTTTTAGTCTATTTGGAGATAGTGTTAGTGTCAATGCAAAGATAGGTGCATGGGTTGCACCGAACATACCATAGGCATAGAAATCGTTTTGGACGCACTCGATGGGACTCCTAGGTGATGAGACTTAAGTGGAAGCTCGGTTCGGTCCGTTCAGAGATAGTGCTACTCTTGATGCAAGATTGGTGCACGGTTTGCGTCGAACGTATCGTAGGCTCAGAAATAGTATTGGAAGAACCCGATGGAACTGCTAGGTGACGTGGGTCATGTGGAATCTCGTTTCGATATGTTTTGAGACGGTGTTAGTGTCAGTGCAAGATAGGTGCTCGGTTTGCATCACGTACCATAGGCCCATAAATCGTTTTAGACGCTCCCGATGGTACTCCTAGGTGACGAGGGTCTAGTGGAGCTCTGTTCGGTCTGTTTGGAGATAGTGCTAATCATGACACAAGATAGGTGTATGGTTTGCACTGAACATATCATAGGCTCATATATAGTTTTGGACGCACCCAATGGAACTCCTAAGTGACGTGGGTCATGTGGAATCTCATTTTAGTCCGTTTGGAGACAGTGTCAGTGTTAGTGCAAGACAGGTGCACGGTTTGCACCGAACATACCATAGGCATAGAAATCATTTTGGACGTACTCAGTGGGACTCGTAGGTGACGAGGCTCAAGTGGAAGCTTGGTTCATTCCGTTTAGAGATAGTGCTACTCTTGATGCAAGATTGGTGCACGGTTTGCGTCAAACGTACCATAGGCTCATTAACAGTTTTGGAGGCCCCCGATGGAACTCCTAGGTGACGTGAGTCATGTAGAATCTCATTTCGATCAGTTTTGAGACACTGCTAGCGTCGGTGCAAGATAGGTGCTCGGTTTGCGTCAAACGTACTGTGGGTTCATAAATTGTTTTAGACGCACCCGATGGCACTCCTAGGAGATGAGGGTCTGGTGGAGCTCAGTTCAGTTCGTTTGGAGATAGTGTTAATCTTGACACAAGATAGGTGCATGGTTTCAACTAAACGTACCATAGGCTCATAAATAGTTTTGGACGCACTCGATGGAACTCGTAAGTGACATGGGTCATGTGGAATTTTGTTTTGGTCCGTTTGAAGATAGTGTTAGTGTAAGATAGGTGCATGGTTTGCACCGAACATACCACAGGCATAGAAATCATTTTGGATGCACTCGATGGGACTCCTAGGTGACGAGGCTCAAGTGGAAGCCCGCTTCGGTCTGTTTGGAGATAGTGCAACATTTGACGCATGATTGGTGCATGGTTTGCGTCGAACGTACCGTAGGCTTGGACATTGTATTGGAGGCACCTGATGGAACTCCTAGGTGACGTGAGTCATGTGGAATCTTGTTTCAATCTGTTTTGAGACAGTGTCACCATCAGTGTAAGATAGGTGCTCAGTTTGTGTCAATCTGTTTAGATCTATTTTGAGACAGTGTAAGGAGATATTGTTAATCTTGATGCAAGATAGGTGCATGTTTTGCACTGAATGTACCATAGGCTCATAAATAGTTTTGGACGCACCTGATGGAACTCGTACGTGACAGGGGTTGTGTGGAATCTCATTTTAGTCTGTATAGAGATAGTGTTAGTGTCAATGCAAAGATAGGTGCATCGGATGCACCGAACATACCATAGGCATATAAATCATTTTGGACGCACTCGATGGGACTCCTAGGTGATGAGGCTTAAGTGGAAGCTCGGTTCGGTCTGTTTGGAGATAGTGCTACTCTTGATGCAAGATTGGTGCACGGTTTGCATTGAATGTATCGTAGGCTCAGAAATAGAATTGGTGGCCCCCAATGGAACTCCTAGGTGACGTGAATCATGTGGAATCTTGTTTCAATCAGTTTTGAGACAGTGCTAGCGTCAGTGCAAGATAGGTTCTCGGTTTACGTCAAACGTACCATAGGCTCATAAATCCTTTTAGACGCACCCGATTGTACTCCTAGGTGACGAGGGTCTGGTGGAGCTCTGTTTGGTGCGTTTGGAGATAGTGCTAATCTTGACATAAGATAGGTGCATGGTCTGAATGGAACGTACCATAGGCTCATAAATAGTTTTGGACACACCCGATGGAACTCGTAAGTGCCGTGGGTCGTGTGAAATTTTGTTTTAGTCCGTTTGGAGACAATGTTAGTGTCGGTGCAAGATGGGTGCACGGTTTGCACCAAACATACCATAGGCATAGAAATAATTTTGGACGCACTCGATGGGACTCATAGGTGATGAGGCTCAAGTAGAAACTCAGTTTGGTCCATTTGGAGATAGTGCTACTCTTGACGCAAGATTGGCGCACGGTTTGCGTCGAACATACCGTAGGCTCGGAAATAGTATTGAAGGAACCCGATGGATCTCCTAGGTGACGTGGGTCATGTGGAATCTCGTTTCAATCTGTTTTCAGACAGTGTTAGCGTCGTTGCAAGATAGGTGCTCGGTTTGCCCCAAACGTATCATAGGCTCATAAATCATTTTAGACGCACCCGATGGTACTTCTAGGTGACGAGGGTCTGGGGGAGCTTTGTTCGGTCCATTTGGAGGTAGTGCTAATCTTGATGCAAAATAGGTGCATGGTTTGCACTGAACGTATCATAGCCTCATAAATAGTTTTGGACGCAACCGATGGAACTCGTTAAGTGACGTGGGTCGTGTGGAGTCTCGTTTTAGTCCGTTTGGAGACAGTGTTAGTGTCCGTGCAAGATGGGTGCACGGTTTGCACCAAACATACCATAGGCATAGAAATAATTTTGGATGCACTCGATGGGACTCCTAGGTGATGAGGCTCAAGTGGAAACTCAGTTTGGTCTATTTGGAGATAGTGCTACTCTTAACGCAAGATTGGCGCACGGTTTGCGTCGAACGTACCGTAGGCTTGGAATTAGTATTGGAGGCACCCGATGGAACTCCTAGGTGATGTGAGTCATGTGGAATCTCATTTCAATCTGTTTTGAGATAGTGTTAGCGTCGGTGTAAGGTGCTCGGTTTGTGTCAAACGTACCACAAGCTCATAAATAGTTTTAGACGCAACCGATGGTACTCTTAGGTGACGAGGGTCTGGTGGAGCTCTGTTCGGTGTGGTTGGAGATGGTGCTAATCTTGACACGAGATAGGTGCACGGTTTGCACTGAATGTATCATAGGCTCATAAATAGTTTTGGACGCACCTGATGGAACTCGTAAGTGACATGGGTCGTGTGGAGTCTCGTTTTAGTTCGTTTGGAGATAGTGTTAGTGTCAGTGCAAGATAGGTGCACGGTTTGCACTGAACTTACCATAGGTATAGAAATCGTTTTGGACGCACTCGATGGGAAACCTGGGTGATGAGGCTCAAGTGGAAGCTCAGTTCGGTCCATTTGGAGATAGTGCTACTCTTGATGCAAGATTGGTGCACGGTTTGCGTCGAACGTACCGTTAGCTCGGAAATAGTATTGGAGGCACCTGATGGAACACCTAGGCGACGTGGGTCATGTGGAATCTCGTTTTGATCTATTTTAAGACAGTGTTAGCATTGGTGCAAGATAGGGGCTCGGTTTGTGTCAAACATATCATAGGCTCATATATAGTTTTAGACGCACTCAATGGTACTCTTAGGTGATGAGGGTCTGGTGGAGCTCTGTTCAGTCCAGTTCGAGATGGTGCGAATATTGACGCAAGATAGGTGCACGGTTTGCACTGAATGTACCATAGGCTCATAAATAGGTTTGGACGCACCTAATGGAACTCGTAAGTGACATGGGTCATGTGGAGTCTCGTTTTAGTCTGTTTGGAGATAGTGTTAGTGTCAGTGCAAGATAGTTGCACGGTTTGCGTCGAACGTACCGTAGGCATGGAAATCATTTCGGATACACTCGATGGGACTCCTAGGTGACGTGGGTCATGTGGAATCTCATTTCGATCTGTTTTGAGATAGTGTTAGGAGATAGTGCTAATCTTGACGCAAGATAGGTGCACGGTTTGCACTGAATGTACCATAGGCTCATAAATAGATTTGGACGCACTCGATGAAACTCATAAGTGACAGGAGTCATGTGGAATCTCATTTTAGTCCATTTGGATATAATGTTAGCGTCAGTGTAGAGATAGGTGCATGGGTTGCACCGAACATACCATAGGCACAGAAATCATTTTGGACGCACTCGATGGGACTCCTAGGTGACGAGGCTCAAATGGAAACTCGGTTTGGTCCATTTGGAGATACTGCTACTCTTGACCCAAGATTGGTGCACGGTTTGCGTCGAACGTACCGTAGGCTCGGAAATAGTATTTGAGGAACCCGATGGAACTCCTAGGTGACGTGGTTCATGTAGAATCTCGTTTCGATCTGTTTTGAGACAGTGTTAGCGTCGGTGCAAGATAGGTGCTCGGTTTGCCCCAAATGTATCATAGGCTCATAAATCGTTTTAGACGCACCCGATGGTACTTCTAAGTGACGAGGGTCTGGTGGAGCTCTGTTCGGTCCGTTTGGAGGTAGTGCTAATCTTGATGCAAAATAGGTGCATGGTTTGGACTGAACGTATCATAGGCTCATAAATAGTTTTGGACGCAACCGATGGAACTCCTAGGTGACGTGGGTCATGTGGAATCTCATTTTAGTCCATTTAGAGATAGTGTCAGTGTTAGTGCAAGATAGGTGCATGGTTTGCACCAAACATACCATAGGCATAGAAATCGTTTTGGACGTACTCAATGGGACTCTGTAACACCCTAGGTGTTAAGCATTGCATTAGCATCCAAAATCATGAGCATTAGCATCAAATACATTTCATAATCACATGTAAAGAAAGTGCAAAGTGAAATTAAAACATTTGAAACATCATTTTGAAACATGCATGTTGCATATGTTTGTTTATTGTACTTTTGCCCTAACTTTGCTTGCTATGTTAGTGAAACATGTTTGGCTACAATTTTAAATAACGTAGAATTAATTAGCATGATTTTTGGAGCAACTTTGGTATCCAAAATTTCCCAAAATTTTGCTTTTAAAAATATTCTAGAAAATGGATTTTTAATTGAAAAAATTGACTTTGGAACTTTAATTCAAAATCTGTTTGGAATTTGAAAATGAGCCCTAAAGCAAAGTTGTAGAGAATTAAATTTTGAACAACTTCTATTTTGGGGTCAAATCTTGAAAATGCCTTTTTATTCTTCCAAATTCGAATTTGGGATAGTTTAGAACTTCTGGAAATTAAATTTGAAAAAGAAAAAGCTTTCTTCGTCTTAACAGGCCGCTGTCCCGCTTCTGGCCCAGCTGGCTAGGCCAGCCCGGCCCGCGTCCGCGCCTACCCCTGCCCTCGCCCACGCGCACGCCCACGCCCGACCAGTGCAGGAGAATGCCGCCGCGTGGCCACGCGTTGCCAGCGCTGCGCGCCCGGTGGCACGCCGCCGGCCCCACCGAGCCGCACCCTACCCTCTTGAGCCCGTCCGCGCTCGTTCCACCCCCATTCCTCTCCCTTTCACCTTGCCTCCTATCGCCAGCCGCGCTGCAGAGCAAGCCGAGCGGCCACCGCACCATTGCCGGCCCTCCGAGCTCCGCCACCGCCTATCACCGCCGCTGTTCCACCCATGCCCAATTCGTCTTGCCCACCGCTCCGACTCCCCTTGCTATTGCTATTGCCCTCTTTCTCGCCATCGGAAACACCAAGGTAAAGCCCTTTCGGGCATTCTTCTCCGTCTCCGGCGTGGCCGCCATGGCGGTCCACCGTCGCTAGCATGGTTCCGCCCCCTTCCTCCCCATTCTCTCGGGTGCACTGCCTCCGCCTCGGCATCGCGGAGCTCATGCGCTCCTTCCCGTGCCTCCCCGTGGCCAGGAGCACCTTGCCCGACAATAAGCCACGCCGCTGTTCGCCGCTGCTCGCCGGCATGCTGCTTCGATGAGCTGCCCGGCCATTTGTTGGCACCTATCGGTGTGGCTCAGGGTGCTGAGCACACTGGTGACACCCGTGTCGCATGTGGGCTCGCCGCCGATGAGCTCCGGCCGACGATGCTCCTGCCCGGCCTCGTCTCTGGCTGACCAGTGGGTCCAGTTTGACCCCTGGGCCCGCATGTTTGTCTCGGTGCACTAATCCGGTGTGTAGCAGCGGGTGCGCGTAGCATTTGCGACCGTGTGGATTTTTGGATTTAAAGAAAATAGATTTCCAGAAATTGTGAAAAAGCTTTCAAAAATCATATCTCAAGATTTATAGCTCCAAAAATTTTGAAACAAATTTTGATAGACTTCTTAAGACCAGATCTATGATGTAAAATTATTGCATGTCAAGTTTGAAATACTTTTCTGTAGAGTTTTTATTTAATCCTTATAATTGCTGTTTTCTTAAGAAATGCATAGTAAATCATAGAAAGCTCAGAAAAATATGGTTCCACTTGCATTAGTTTTCTTTTGTGATGTAGTTTCTGGGAAAATATATGTTAGGCATGTTCTGTGTAAAATTATTGATGTCTAGTTCAAGTGCTATTTATTGTCTAGATTTGTTATTTTTGATAGAGGGAAAAATATGCATAAAACATGCCTATGATAATTTTTGTGTGGTGATTATTTACTTTGTAGATTGTTGAAAAGTGCTTAAATTTGTTGTTTGACACTTTTGATAGTACAAAGTATTTTCATGCTCAATATCATGCTAGAGCTTGTCATTTTTGTGTAGGTTGTAATACTCATCCAAATGTCCTGAAATTTTTATGGTGTGCTATTTGGAGTAACACTAGGCTACTGTAATTTTTGTATATTTTTCTAGGCACCAGAAATGCTTGTCGCTGTTGTAACCCTAGTTTAAATAGGAAATAAAACGTCATTCTTATGAATAATTAGAAGTATTAAGGAGTGTTTGGTGTATCTTTGAAGCACCCCAACCACCTTGCTACTGTCACTTGAAAAGTTAGTGTAGTGTTGTTGGTGAAGAGTAGTGGCACTTATGATAGGGTTATATGCTAGCTATGGTATGAAAAAGATGACTTGCTTGATTAATGAGTAGTCTGGATGATGTGGACTACTTTGTAGAAAAGCTTTTGCCTCTAATCCACTCGATAAGTTTCAATGTGCTCATCCGCATATTGTGTCATCATAAGCATGGCATTCCACCGCATCCGATGCACCGCTTGCATGTTTACTTATGCAATTGCATCATACAGGATCGCAGGAGGAGTCGCCAGTAGCAGTGCCGAAAGAACAGACTAGGATAGATCCGCAAGATCCCCAGGCACAGGAGGTGCTTGAGGATGAGGAGCAAGGAGAGGACTTGCCCGAGTGCGTAGATCACCAGCCTAGTTCGTTTGAAAGAGGCAAGCCCCGGAGCATTCTAAATTCCCTATTTTATTCAAGCAATTCTTTATATATGAGTTACATATTGATGCATTAAGTTATAGGAGTTGAGTGAAACCGTTGTTGCATTTATTACTATCCTTGTCCACCTGGTTGTCTGTTACCCTGTTAGGTCAGGATCGAATAATTGCTTAGCCTTGCTTAGACCAGTAGCGATTGGTGATTTCCGGTCACCTAGATTGATAGCTGGTCACTGAAAGAATTTAGCTATGAAAAGCGTGATATCTTGGAATTAACCATGTGTTGATGGAGAATTGGAGACCGGGCAGAAAAGTTGGAAGCAACCAGACAGGGTTCTGGGGTGCGGTTAGTTTTTCGTCTGTGTCGATTAAGGACCGATCATTGCTTATCCCTCTTGTCATGTTGAACGCATGCCTCACATTTAGCTAGCCGAATAAAGTACCTTTCGACCGTGAAGCTAGTGACATGATTCGGGCGGTGATGTGCACACGCCTATGCAACGCGTGTAGCAAGTTGTGTGGCCCGATCTTCTCGTAGGATCTGTGAACTTGATAACTTGTCACTGTGTGACCTGGTGAAGAGGCAGTGCACCGCGAGGCTGTCCATGTGACGAACTACCGAGACAATCACCCTTCCACGTACCGACGAAACAGCCCACGCAATCACGCCCTATAGACGTGAAGGCACGAACTGGGTGAACCGCAGTTCGGCGTTCTACAACTCCCTCAAGAATCGAAAGAACAAATGTTGCAAGCCTCTCAAGACTCACGCATAAACAAAACTCCACGAGTTTGTGTATTCTGAATTTAGCCAAACAAGATCTATCTTTTCATTGTCTAGTACAAGATATATATAGAGATAGGGGCGTTTAGCTTTGAGTAAATGGCAGCATGCGCATGCACTAGTGGATTCGTGGCTGGTTCATGCGTCTTTTCAGCTTCTGGCAGTAGTTACTAAAATGAGCATAACTCTTTATTGGGTAGTCCAAATAATGAGTCGTTTGATGGGCTGGAAAGTAGACTTGAAGACGCTTCCATCCACTTATAGAACACCGTCTAACTCCTTGTATTCTGTCCGTGGTTATGCTTGGAATTCGTACCATGTGTCAGTCATCTAGCTTCTGGTTGCATTCCCATGCAAAAGTGATGAACCACCATTTTATTCATGCACACCATAGGCTTCTTGGTTCAGATGTCCAGAGGCTTGAATCCATCTTCATCCCATGCTGGTTCATACACTCCATCATTCCTAAGGACATTGGAACAAGAACTCAAAAGCATAGGCTCATTCAACATAAACTGATTATTAAACATAAGGTTAGCGTTCACCTGAGAATGAATTTCCTTCTCCAATTGTTTAGCTCTACTTCTTGTAATTGGACCAGCTATATCAAGTGGAGTTTCATTTGAAGATGAGTGAATGCTAGGCATGTCCTCATTAGCCTCCCCCTCTTGAGAAGGAGTCGTCCTCGACTCAGGCTCACCAACAAATGGAAGCAAGTCTTTGACATTGAATGTTGGACTCACATTGGAATATTCAGGTGGCAGCTCAATTTTGTAAGCATTATCATTTATCTTTTGGAGAACCTTGAATGGACCATCACCCCTAGGAGATAACTTAGTCTTGCGATGTTGGGGAAAATGATCCTTGTGTAGATGTAACCACACAAGGTCTCCCGGCTGGAATGTAACCTTCTTCTTACCTTTGTTCGCCTACTTTGCATATTGTGCTGATTTCTTCTCGATATTTTTCCTAGTTTCATCATGTAGTTTCTTGATAAAGTCTGATCTCTTTGATGCATCCATGTTAACTTGTTCCTGCAATGGTAAAGGCAAAAGATCCATGGGAGTATGCGGTTTAAACCCATAAACAATTTCAAATGGACAAAAGTTTGTTGTGGAATGGATTGCCTTGTTATAAGCAAATTCAATATGTGGAAGGCAGTCTTCCCACTGCTTCAAATTCTTTTTCAACACAGCACGCAACATGGTGGACAAGGTATGGTTGACAACTTCAGTTTGCCCATCGGTTTGCGGATGACAAGTGGTGGAAAATAACAACTTCGTACCAAGTTTAGCCCATAATGTCTTCCAAAAATAGCTTAGAAATTTTGTATCCTGGTCTGAAACAATAGTCCTTGGCACTCCATGTAAACGAACGATCTCCCTGAAAAACAAATCAGCAACGTGTGAAGCATCGTCGTTCTTATGACATGGAATAAAATGTGCCATTTTAGAGAATCGATCAACAACAACAAAAATAGAATCCCTCCCCCTCTGAGACAGAGGTAAACCCAAAATAAAATCCATGGATATATCTTCCCAAGGTACATTCGGAACTGGTAATGGAGTATAAAGACCATGGGGGTTAAGGCGGGACAAGCAGATTATGCAGCGTGCAACATGTCGCTGGACATCACGTCGCATATGTGGCCAAAAGAAATGATCGGAGAGCATGTCCAATGTCTTTTTGATGCCAAAATGACTAGCTAAGCCACCAGCATGTGCTTCCTGCAAAAGAACTTGACGAATCGGGCAGGCTGGAATGCAAAGTTTGTTAGTCCGAAATAAAAAATCATCATGCACATAATACTTGTCCCAGCCTTTTCCAGCAATGCAATGAGAGAAAGGTTCTTTAAAATCAGAATCAGCTGCATAGAGTGTTTTAATGGATTCCAAACCAAGCACTTTTGTATCTAATTGTGTAACCAAACCACATCTCTGTGATAAAGCATCGGCAACAATGTTATCTTTTCCACGCTTATGTTTTACAACATAGGGAAATGTTTCAATGAACTCAATCCATTTCGCATGTCTATGGTTCAGTTTGCCTTGACTTTTTAGATATTTCAAAGCTTCATGATCAGAATGGATGACAAATTCTTTAGGTAACAAGTAATATTGCCAAACTTCCAAAACGCGAACTAAGGCATAAAGCTCTTTGTCATAAACCGAGTAATTCAGATGTGGACCATTTAGCTTTTCAGAAAAGTAGGCAACATGTTTACCTTCTTGCAGCAGTACACCTCCTATGCCAATACCACTTGCATCACATTCGATCTCAAATGTCTTACCAAAATCAGGAAGTTGTAGCAGCGGTGCTTCACAAAGCTTTGTTTTCAGTGTGTGAAATGCTTGGTCTTCGTCATGGCCCCATGTGAATGGAACATCCTTCTTTGTGAGATTGTTAAGGGGTGCAGCGAGGGTGCTGAAATTTTTGACAAAACGCCTATAGAAACTTGCAAGACCGTGAAAGCTTCGAACTTGGCTCACATTTACCGGTGTAGGCCAATCCTTTATTGCTTTAACCTTCTCTTCATCCACCTGAATACTATCTGCGGAAACAACAAAGCCAAGGAAAACAACACGGTCTGTGCAAAAGGTGCACTTAGCAATGTTGCCATACAATTTCTCTTCCCTCAAAACAGCAAGTACTTGACGGATATGATCAAGATGTTCATCAAATGATTTGCTATAGATCAGAATATCATCAAAATAAACAACTACAAACTTGCCAATGAAAGCTCGTAAAACATGGTTCATTAAGCGCATAAAAGTTAAAGGAGCATTTGTCAAGCCAAATGGCATCACAAGCCATTCATAGAGACCAATTTTAGTTTTAAACGCTGTTTTCCATTCATCACCAAGTTTCATGCGGATTTGATGATAGCCACTACGCAAATCAATCTTGGTGAAAATGATGGAACCACTCAATTCATCTAACATGTCATCAAGTCATGGAATGGGATGGCGATATTGAACAGTTATAGCATTGATAGCACGACAATCAACACACATGCGCCAAGAGCCATCTTTCTTTAGAACTAAAAGAACAGGAACAGCACATGGTGATAAGGATTCACGAACATACCCTTTGTCCAAAAGCTCTTTTACCTGTCGCTGAATTTCCTTTGTCTCTGTGGGATTGGTGCAGTAGGCTGGACAATTTGGAAGAGAAGCACCAGGGACCAAGTCAATTTGATGCTCAATGCCGCGAAGTGGGGGAAGTCCAGCTGGTACTTCATTAGGAAAAACATCCTCAAAGTCCTGTAACAAATCAAGAACAACACTAGGCAGCGAGCTAGGTAAGCCATTAGTGGAAAATAAAACCTCCTTGTACAGCAGTACAAAGAATGGGGCTGTGGTGTTTCTCACATCTCTCAAATCACTCCTGCTCACAAATAAGCACTCAGTTTGGTGTGGCTGTTTTAAAGTGGAATGAGACTTTATGTGGCTGGATGGTTTAAAACTCTCTTCCTTACTAGTGTTGTGGGTCTCACTCAGTTTTCTTTTTTCAGATGCCTCTCTTTTCATGCGAGCCACATCTGAAGCATGTATCTCCTCTAGAGATAATGGAACAAGAACCACCTTCTTGTCATTGGCAATGAAAGTGTATTTGTTAGACCGTCTAAAATGCACCGAATCCACATCAAATTGCCAGGGCCGACCAAGCAGTAAATGGCATGCTTGCATGGGGACAATATCACAATCAACCTCTCCATGATAATCACCAATAGAAAATGTTAAACAAATCATGGCTGAAACCTTAACTGTCCTGGAATTATTCAACCATTGCATATGGTATGGATGTGGATGGCGACGTGGATGCAAACCAAGCTTCTCAACAAGCAAAACACTAACAATATTATTGCAGCTCCCACCATCTATGATGAAACGACACACTTGGCCTTTCACTTTGCATCGGGACTGAAACAAATTATGGCGTTGTCCTTGTTCAGCAGCAACAAACTGAGTGGAAAGAACTCTCCTAACCACCAAAGAAGGAGATGGTGTATTCATTGTAGAAGGCTCCAAATCAGAAAAATCAGCAAGCAACTCATCAAAATCAGCACTAGTAATCTCGTCAGAAGATGGAGAAATAACATCTTGTAACATGTCATTGTGAGCAAAAGTTGGAATAGGTTGAATGGTTAAACAATTCAGACCTAGCTCAAATGTACCATCCTCAGCTGAATACTCACAAGTATCAAGATGTTGGTCTGCAAATACATTGGTAAACTCTGCATCCTCTTCACTTTGAGAATCATAAGATCCATCAGCAAGTGCAATAATGGTACGTCGATTGGGACATTCAGCTTGTTTATGCCCATGACCACCACACTTAAAACATTCAATCTTACTTGTCTTCCTTGGGGCTGAAGTAGCAGAGGAGCTGGACTGATTAGAACTTACAACTTTGCCTCTTGAATCAAAATGTTTGGCAGAAGCTGAAATTGAACGAGAAGTTGCACGAGATGAAGGTGTGTGCACCCCTGACCCGTGCTACTGTGAATGGCGCCATGAAGTAGAATTATTAGGAGCTGAAAATGAAGCACGGTTCTTATAGGATTCAGCAAGCTGCCTTTCTGCCCTTTTTGCAAAATGTAGCAATTCATTCATGGTGTTGTAATTAGTCATGTCCACCTTGTCTGCGATTGGTTTGTTAAGGCCAACCAGAAATCGAGCCATAGTTGATTCCTCATCTTTAGTGATACCGGTATGAAGTAGACACATTTCCATTTCCTAAAAATATTCATCCACACTATGATGACCTTGGACAACACGTTTTAGCCTCAAATGTAGCTCACGAGAATAATGTGCAGGAACAAATCTCCGCCTCATTTCTCGTTTCATGTCATCCCAAGTAATACGATCATGTCCAACGCGGCGGAAATCAGCACACACTTGATTCCACCAAGTGATTGCATAACCTGTGAACTCAATGGTAGCAAGCTTTGCTTTCTTGACAGGAGGATAAGTATATAAATCAAAGATCTGATCAACCTTTGTCTCCCACTCAAAATAATCATCAGCACTTTCTTTTCCATTAAATTTTGGAATAGACACTTTCATCATCACGGCGACGGCGGTCATGATAACCACGATGGCCACCATGCCGGTGATCATCCATATCGGACAACATATCAGCATCACCATCATAATCTCCTCCACCTCGAATAGGAATGCGCCGAACACGACCAAAATTAGGAAAACCAAGACCACGCCCGCCACGTCCATGGCCAGCGGGACAACGCACTGGCTCATCATCCTCCTCAATGTCATCATCCTCATTTGGTGGCGGTTCTCTACGTGGCATGTCGAGTCGGAGAGTTTGGAGCTGCTGCACCAAATCATGCATTTGTGTACGCAACTCCTGAAATTCCTCCACCAAAACAGCGGCACCATCTCCACGTCCTGCCATATTAGTAGAGGGGGAAAAATAGGACAATATATATGTGGAATATATGTGGAATCACTACCTCACCACTTACAAAACAAGTTCTTTCTCTCCCTGAAAAGAGCAAGAACCGTGGCTGTAATCTGTAGTGGAAGAGTGATTGTAACAGCGACGACGGTGCAACAACTCACGGTGCTTTTAAGTGGAGCTTGGTGGGGTAATATGTAAGTGGAATGCACTGAAATGTAGTGATGCAAAACCAAATAATAATCCAAGAACACAAGTCTAAGTTGCTGAATATAAAGGAAAAGATGTAAAAAGAAAGGAACAAGATGTAGGAAGTGGATAGATGAACACCAATTTGCACCAACCGTAACTTGTTGCTGCCCAAACCCCTTTTGTGTGCTGAACACAATTCTCTTTTGTTTCTTTTCTTTCCTTTTTTTTGTTTTTTTTGGAACAAGAACTCGTTGTTTTCAGTTCTTCTTTTGACCCATAGACATCTTTTCTTTTAACCTTTGTGACAAATGCAGCACAACTTTCAACTAAAGGGGCTCATAAGGATCACTAAGATGGATGGCGCAGCACAAAAACAAGAAACTCGGTTGGGGAATATGTGGCGGAAAGAAAACAAGGGTGGGACGGGTGGGTTTTTATATATATATATATATATATGTAGCAAGCAAAGACGATCAGATCAAGGGTGGGATGGTTGGTACATGCAGCAAACGATTTGATGATTAGAACAAAGATAACAACTAGAACGATGTGGAAAAGAAAATTTAGCAACTAGACAAATCTTAAAGGATTAAAACTTGATAAAGCAAACTACAAAATCAGTAGCACGTATGAATTTGGGCTGTAGGTTTTCTTTTTGGCTATCAGTGGACAATAGGTATTTAAACTCTATTCTACCAAAAACAAGAACAATCCTACTGAGGAAACGGAGGCTTTGGTACCAGATGATGTGCACACGCCTATGCAACGCGTGTAGCAAGTTGTGTGGCCCGATCTTCTCGTAGGATCTGCGAACTTGATAACTTGTCACTGCGTGACCTGGTGAAGAGGCAGTGCACCACGAGGCTATCCACGCGACGAACTACCGAGACAATTACCCTTCCACGTACCGACGAAACAGCCCATGCAATCACGCCCTATAGACGTGAAGGCACGAACTGGGTGAACCACAGTTCGGCGTTCTACAACTCCCTCAGGAATCGAAAGAACAAATGTTGCAAGCCTCTCAAGACTCACGCATAAACAAAACTTCACGAGTTTGTGTATTCTGAATTTAGCCAAACAAGATCTGTCTTTTCATTGTCTAGTACAAGATATATATAGAGATAGGGGCGTTCAGCTTTGAGTAAATGGCAGCATGCGCATGCACTAGTGGATTTCATGGCTGGTTCGCGCGTCTTTTCAGCTTCTGGCAGTAGTTACCAAAATGAGCATAACTCTTTATTGGGTAGTCCAAATAATGAGCCGTTTGATGGGCTAGAAAGTAGACTTGAAGAAGCTTCCATCCACTTATAGAACACCGTCTAACTCCTTGTATTCTGTCCACGGTTATGCTTGGAATTCGTACCATGTGTCAGTCATCTAGCTTCTGGTTGCATTCCCATGCAAAAGTGATGAACCACCATTTTATTCATGCACACCTTAGGCTTCTTGGTTCAGATGTCCAGAGGCTTGAATCCATCTTCATCCCATGCTGGTTCATACACTCCATCATTCCTAAGGACATTGGAACAAGAACTCAAAAGCATAGGCTCATTCAACATAAACTGATTATTAAACATAAGGTTAGCATTCACCTGAGAATGAATTTCCTTCTCCAATTGTTTAGCTCTACTTCTTGTAATTGGACCAGCTATATCAAGTGGAGTTTCATTTGAAGATGAGTGAATGCTAGGCATGTCCTCATTAGGCGGGGACCTATAGGGGTGCGTGTACAGCTGAAGGGAGTATGACAGGGACACGAAGAGTGAGCCCAAGGTGCGTCCTGGCAGTCGTGTGGTCCCTGGGTACTTCGGCCCCAGTTTATCCCATGACGTTTACTGGAATCGTGTCATTTGTGATCTGTAGCTCACTTGATCGGTGAGTGTGGTTTGTGTGAGGAATAAATCACCAGCTGGTTAGGAATCGATTCGAATCGCCATCACTCCTGGATAGTGAGCACTTGACTCGAGTTACGACATCGTAGTAATTGTGATGGAACATTTTATGGTTATTGGATGGTATTGGAGATGCTAAATCTAAAGTTGTAACTCGATGTATTGGTTAATCAAGTGACTGCTATAGTATAGGTGCTTACCTAGTTGGATAGGTCATAATAAAGATGATGCAACATACTTAAAGTAGTGTCTTCATAGTAGCTTATGCTCTTCGCAACTGAGTCAGCCAACCCCACTAAAGAAAGCCTTGCATGCTCCTTGGTGTCAGTTATTTCTGGTTTAAGACGGGTAAGTCTAGCTGAGTACCTTCTCGTACTCAGGGCGTACTTAGGGCGTTGTACCCACTGTTCACATGTGTATTTAAAAAAACAGTGTTTAAACTTGAGTTTTAAAACTTATTAGTGTGCTAGTGGTCATATCCTTTATGCCTAGTTAAGGACTCTAGGTGGCTTATTTAAGTACTGACTTGGGGGTTTTTGCATCATATTTCTAATTCGTCGCTCATACGGCGTGCTATTGTATGAGTGCCATTCACTTGAGTGGTAATGTTTGGATCATTTGCCTCTACGCCTTGGTAAGTGGGAGTTGTGAGATCATGATCGGATACACTACCGATCTAGAGAAGTGCTTATGTGATGCCGAATTATTTACATGTTTACACATGTTATATGAAGGTATCCTTTGTGTGGGGGATTCCTTCATGTAGTGACGATGTCGTCAATAGGACGATGATTTGGGTAGTTGCTACTAGTATACTCGTATCTGGGGATGCGTGTAGAGCGAGTAGCTTACTTTACTGCTTTCGTGCATATTTTTCATACTATCAGGGTTTAGGCTGAAGTGATTTTCTGTAGGTACATAACAGCGCTATCGTGTAGTACGTATTAGCTATGTTTACGAGAGATCGTTGTATGTCACCATCTATACCGCTAGTAATTGTTATTTTCTAAGTTTGTGAGGACATACGAAATGTGCATGCATCATGGTTGTGCATTTCATTCATGGCATTATTCCTCCCCTTATAAGTTGATTATTCCATTTTGATAAAAATGACAACTTAATATCTGTTCTCACTGGGGTAATAAAATTTTGCTATAGATGGCATGCACCAAGCAGATAGCTCTCAAGTCCACTGGAGGCAGAGCTCCCCGCCATCAGCTTGCTCCTCGTGCCCGTCAGCGCCACACGTTTCTTGGAGAGTTTGGGATGCCTACACTCTTGTGGAGAGTGATCAGCTATGTAGGCTATCCCGATGGAATGGAGCCCCGCTATTTTTGGGCAAATGAGCAGTTGGGGGGAAGGTCTTTTGGTTACTATGGAAGCCGTTGTTAGTCCCCGAGGTGATGGTTCTGAGTGGACTAGTTGGCGTTATGAGTCAACTGGTAGGACCGCTGAGGAAGGCACTGAGAGGACAACCTTTGGGATATTGAGGGATATCATGGATAGTTTTCCTCAGGAGTTAGCAACTTTCATGGTCCTAAGAGAGATAATGGATGATCACCCACAAGGATTGGCTACAGCTATGGCATGAGTGTTTCCTAGGGGTGGACCATATATGAAGGAGTGGGCCTAGTTCAGGAACGATGCACTTGAGCACGGCCCCACTGAGCAACAAAACAGTGACAACGCGGCAATGAGTGCCATGTTTGCCATGATCAAAACCTATAGATATGCCGAGCGTTGTTGTGGCAAGATTACAGCCACCTTGAGTGAGGTCGAGGATCAGAAAGACAGTTGCAAAGGAACTTTGACAATGGGTAGAACGTCTCAATCAGAAGTTGGCTCGGTTGGCCTTACAAAAGGAGCAGGCTGATGAGAAGCTTCAAGTGTATGGCAATGATATGCGTTTTACTCGGCGACAACGTGATGAGGCTATGACAGCTCAGGCAACCATGGAGCATGCACTTGCAGACCTGCAGCGCCAATACAACAATCTTGCGGATGCTCACAGGCATGGGGAACATGCCTTAGGTGACATGTAGCACCAAAGGAATGAAGCCTGGATCAGAGAAGACCTTGCGATGGGTCGGCAGATGGAGTTAGAGGTGCAATGAGCTCATTTGTAGGCTTACACCGACAACTTGCATTGGGAGTACCATCAGTTGTACAATCAGCTCCACCCCTATGTTCCACCCGACGCAGCTGAGATAGACGTCGACTTCAATGAGGATGAACCGGTAGCTCCTCCTGCTAGTGCAGTTGGTGATGCTGGTGCCAGAAACGTCACTGGTGATGGCTATGATGATGTCTCCTATCTCGATAGCAACCACGAGGATTAGACTAGTTGTTATACGCTAGCTATTAGGTTTCTCTTGCGACGTTCTTTTGCAATGTGATATGTATCCTTTGTATCTCGAGTAGAACCATGAAGACTTGGTGTAATGTTGGAACGTAGTTGTGTTGTGGTGGTATCAGAATGCCTGAAAGTCCAGTGTATGTATAATAACAATTTGGATGTATTTTGGATGCAAGTCATGCGTAACTCCTTATCAGAATCCAATGTTTAATTGTTTTTTCCTGCAAATAAGCTATGCCTTATTATTTTGTGTTTGGCTATACATATCGCCTAATTGTTCATTCTAAACCTTGTGCCTACCTTTGGTTGCTACCCCCACCTTACACCATACTTGTTCCTCCAATTAAGTTTTGTACCGCTTGAAAGTTCGCTTCGTTTGTGCATTTAATAATGGTGCTACGATTAGCATACATGGTGCCGTGATGAAACCGAGAGCATCCTGTGGGCGCGCACACAAGGTTAGGCTGCTCGGCACGTGCTGGTATCAATCTTGCTAGTCATAATCCATTATGAAACGACAATCGATGTGTTCCTTTGTGTGGAAATTTCCTTGATTATTTTTCCAAATCTTAGCGAGAGATTTTTCCAATTTAATCGATAAAATAGAAGCTTCCTTTTAAAGTTGCTAAGAGGATAATCTTTGAAGAATAAGAGCACAGACTTTTCAATGACTTTGTTAGTGACTGCTTGAAGTAAGAGAAGAACAACAATGTATATGCTGCGTCCAAGACTCGCAAGAGAGCTTTTGAGTCAGGTTCGTCCTAGCCTAGGGCCCCGATGGCGAACCGTTCCATGTATCGTTCCCCGGCCCCTGGTGCAAGGTTCAGGCCACCACAGCGGAAGAACCAGAATGCCCAGCCACCTTAGAGGAACCAGAAGCCATCCAAGATGGCATTGCCACAAGCTAAGACAGGACAAGGCCGTTCAGCTAGAGCTGTCACTCAAGTAAGGGGCCCATGTTTCAACTACAACCAACCTAGGCACTTTGCGAAGTTTTGCCCCTATCCCAAGAAGCAGCGGAACCAGTATCAAGCTCATGTGCACCACACCACCATTGATGACATCCCAGAAGGAGAGCCCGTAACAGTCGGTATGTTTTCTATCAACAATCATCCTGCAGTCGTTTTGTTTGATTCGGGATCATCTCATTCATTCATAAGTCAAGCATTTGCAAAAAGGTATGAGTAAAAGATAGTTGAATTGGAATGTGCTTATCGGATAAGTTCAACAGGAGCTAATTTGTTGACTAATCAGATAATTAGAGGGGTAACCCTGAATATAGCAAACAGACAGTATAAGCTTAATTTGATAGTTATGATAGGGCTAGTTTTGGATGTGATTATGGGAATGAACTAGATGAATAAGAGGGGAGTAGTAATTGATGTAGGAGGAAGAAGTATTTCTCTCAAGGAACCTATTGGAGAAGGTACATTTCAAGTAATCTTACCTCAGAGAATAGATCTGGCCAATACAACTTGTGCAGTCCAAACTACTCTTCTAGTCAAGGTTCCAGTAGTGTGTGAGTTTCCAAACATGTTTCTAGACAAGTTACCTAGTCTTCCACCGGACCGAGAGGTTGAGTTTGCCATTGAGCTAATCCCTGGAACACCACCAATCTCAAGAAGGCCTTATCGGATGCCTCCAAATGAATTAGCTGAATTTAAGAAACAACTCTAGGATCTGTTGAATAAGGGTCTGATTCGTCCAAGTTCCTCAGAATGAGGATGTCTCACCCTATTCGTGAAGAAGAAGAAGGATAACTCCTTACATATGTGCGTGGACTATCGGCCACTGAATGCGGTGACAATTAAAAACAAGTATCCTCTACCTCGGATTGATATCTTGTTTGATCAATTGTCCAAAGCCAAGGTGTTCTCCAAAATAGATTTGAGGTCAGGGTACCATCAGATCAAGATTAGACCACAAGATATACCCAAGACTGCATTTTCCACCAGATATGGTTTGCACGAGTATCTTGTCATGTCCTTTGGTTTGACAAATGCTCCTGCTTACTTTATGTATCTGATGAATTCGGTGTTTATGCCAGAGGTGGATAAGTTCGTGATTGTGTTCATTGATGACATTTTGGTATACTCAGAGAACGAAGAAGATCAGGCAGAGCATCTTAGGATTGTCTTGACTAGACTTAGAGTATCAGCTATATGCTAAGTTTAGTAAGTGTGAGTTTTGGCTGAGGACCGTTCCTTTTCTCGGTCACGTGTTATCTGAAGATGGAATCTCAGTGTACCCTAGTAAGGTACAAGAGGTTATGGATTGGAAGGCACCAAACATAGTTCATGAGGTTCGTAGTTTTCTTGGATTAGCCGAGTACTATCGTCGTTTTATAATGGATTTCTCAAAGATTGCCAAGTCAATGATGAGTCTACTATAAAAGGATCATAAGTTTGTTTGGACAGAGGAGTGTGAGGTAGCTTTCTGCACCTTGCGAAAATTGCTAACCACTGCTCCTGTTCTGGCATAGCCAGACATAGAGAAGCCTTTTGATGTGTTTTGTGATGCATCTAAGAATGGTTTAGGATATGTTCTGTAACACCTCGGGTGTTACGAGCTTGTTTAGCATCGCAATTAAGATAAAAAAGAAATAGTAAACAAATAATGGAGGTTAATTGGTTTACTTGAAAACATGCTCATGAAACCTTAATTAGTAAAATAGAACGATAGGTTGCTTTAATCATTTGGCTTGAAAGGCAATTTTTATAACAAAAATAAAAACGTAACTTGGGTTTTGCGCTTAAGTAAAGTTTATGCGTGAGATGCGTAGATGGAAGTGCAACCTTCTTGTTGGGGAATAAATATTGTTAGCTAGAGTTTTGCTAGCTCCGAAAATCAATTTCAAAATTGTGTTCTACCATAACTCTAGATCTCGTTCAGGACTGAGAGAAGTAATGACGATGTCTTGTTGACATTTGATTCCCAACCAAAATGCTTAAGTAATAATATCAAGTTTTCCTTAGTAGGTTGTAGGCTTGTTGGGTGCCTCAGCGCTCTCGTAATATTTGCTCAATAATCCTAGCTTGGGTTTTGCTTGGCTCGGTCCGCGCTCTGGGAGTGACGTTGGTAGTGCTTGGTTGGCATAGATCTAACTCTGCGCCTGGCCCTCTCTAGCGCTAAAGGCTGCTCCTCTACCAAGGCGCTTGTACTGGCTTTGGGTTAGGGGAGTTAGTGCATCCTTAACCTGCCGATCAATTGTTTTTGACTCGCTTTAGGATTCATGCTGGACTTGGTCCCGGCTGTCGATCTTGGGTGCGCGGTCACCATCTCCCCGAGGTTGCCGTCGTGCGTGCGCTTCACCTGGTGCGGGCCAACCAAGCCTGCCCGGCCTGGCCATGGCCCAGCCGCCACTGGCCGCTACGTTTTGGTTTCAGCTACCACTGCGGCGTGGGGCAGGGCTGCTGCCGCCTTGCTCGCCCGTGTGAAGCGACAGTGCGCGCGTGGCCGATCATGCCTACTGTGGTGGGCACCTGCCTCTGCCCTAGCCGTCGCTTCGTCTATTAGGAGGCCCTGCGCATTGTCACCCACAGCGCACGCACTCTTGCGTCCCGCCATTGCCGCACCGTCGTGTTCCCCTGCGTCCCTGTTTGGCTGCCGCGCTGGCCAGTAGAGGCCATTCAGGCCATGGCCTGGATGGGACTTTGCCGCGTTGGCCGTGGCGCCGGTTGCCGGCCAGCCACGGGCCTGGGTGCCGTAGTCGGCCGCTGCCCCACCCACTGCGCGCGGCTACCCTCCCGGTCTCGTTGACTTGATCACAGTACCATTAGGGACGCCCTCTGCCTCGCGTGTTCCTGCTGTCCAGTGCACGTCGTGTCTGGGTGTGGCCAGCGAGTCTAGTGCTGCCTGCGTCCATTGTCTTGTTGCAGTGACGCCCTTGTCGCTACTCCCCTCCCGTCACTCATGTTACGCCTTTGGCGTGCTGCCCCGCCCAAGCACTTGCCGACGGGCTCATGGTACTTATCCCCGCTCCGCAACCGCTAGCTCTGTGCGTGAGCCAGCAGAGGCCTTCGACCAAACCCCACCTAGCCGTCGCTACCCTCCACCGCGTGGCGCAGCAGAGCACCTTTCGCATTCAATGGCCAGGCTGCTTGCGACTCCCAACTTCACATAGCTCGGACGATTACAGTCCGATTCCTTGCACCCGTGATTTGCCATGGAGGTTGCTTAGCCACGCCACTAGCATCGGGCTACAGTCATGCACCTAGGGAGGCAGAGGTTGGAGTTTCCCCGTCGGCGGCCATTTTTTTCGGTTGATTGCTCCGGTCAGTTGGGGGTAAGCTCCTATCCTTGGAATTGGTTCAAGTCCTCATGCTGTTTGGCTTCTTTTGATGTCCCGATGCCCATGCTTCCCTTGGTTCGACCAGTGACCTCGCCGTTGTTGAGGTGACACGGTGGTGCCAACCTTGGAGCACGCGCAGCCTAGCTGCTCGCATGTGGCCGGTTCTCCTCCGCCTCCCTCCGTTTCAACTATCAGCATAGTTGCTTTTGGGGTAAGTCGCTCATGCTCAAGCGCCAGCTATTTGCCTCGTCGAAGCCTAGAAGTGCCGGAACGGCCTCGCCATTGCCGGAGAGGCGCTGTTTCCGCCCGTCACCATGGCCAGATCGCGGTAGTGCTCCGTTAGCCGCCAAATCGCCGTCGAGGGTTACACTTCTGTTCCTAGATGCTCGTCGGGCCGCCTTGTGCGCCGTAGCGACCTCCTGGTGGCCGGCAGAATCGCCCGGAGCCACGCCGTCGGCGTAGGGACGCCGGGGACTGCCCCTTTGCGAAGACAAGGTACTTCAGGGTCCTTAACGCAAACCTCCACTCTAGTGAAATAGTGCTCGCGGGCGCTGCGTAATAACCTGCTAGTCTAGGGGCTCCATTGGAAAAATGCAAGCTCAGGCACGGGCTCCCGGCTTGGGCCGCTTGCTGGGCCGACCGACTGCGCGCGACCACGCCCGCGTTGGGCCACTGGGCCGAATGTCTGGCACCGGCTCTCTCTCTCTTGTCCAGCGTAGTAAACTAGTTTTCCTTTTCTAATAATGCTGTGAACTGGTAAAATCAATATAAAATAGTATAGAAATCCAAAAATAGTGAAACCAGTTTTGTTAGTCTCCTAAAATCATGATCTACCTGTTAGTATATTTTTTCACATTGGGTGATAATATTCTTGGAAACTATATAATTAATTTAAGGTAATTGATATTCTAAAATGGCAAGTTGTAGGAATTTCCATGATAAGTTGCTAATACTGTTGAATCTGAAATTTGTACAGTAGGCTCCATGCATTGTTAGGTACTCACGGTAATTGTGTAGCTTCAAAATAATTAGTGGCTAAGGTCGTTAGTGAGCCTTAGTTCTAATAAATACTAAACCGACAAAATAAGTAAAGTGAAACATTGGGTTTGTATAGAAAAAATATCCTTTCGAAAATGGCGCGTTAATTGGTAACAGAGATATGTGGCCTAGTGCGTTAGTCGATGAGCTAGTTCGTTAGCCCGAGAGGCGTACTCGTATCTTAAGTATTTCAGTCACCGTTGATTATTTATGTTTCTGTTGCATCCACGCATATCATAATAGGAACGATGATGGATCGAGGAGTCATCTGGAGCAGCGGAAAAGAGGGTGCCTTGATGATCGTGTCACATTGATGTTATGCTAACTTGGTTATTTTACCCAGGCAAGCCCCGGTGCATAACCCCTATTATTCTGCACTTTAAATTATGTTGTGCATTAAGTTTGAAGGAGTTGAATGAAACCCACTTGCATATAAACATCCTGATCCCATGAGTCTTACTAGTATGGTAGGATCGTGTAGAGTGCTATGCTATAGGACTCCGGTAGAAGTCGAGTGATTTCCTGTCACTCGTGAGAGATAGGAAAATATATTATTGTTACTATTATCATGTTATTATCGCATGAAATATAAATGTATATGGATAATTGGAGACCAGGCAGAACAGGGTGGATGGACTTGGACCTGGTTGGGCAACAGAGCGGGGCTCTGGTTGCATTTGTTCCGCCTGTGTTAATTAAGGACCGTTCGTTGCATGGACCCTGGTCAAGTCACAGAGTATTGTCCCGAGCATATACTTGCTTATGGGAGCGGGAAGACTTGTTTCGCTCCTATCGTGGGTTCCGGCTCTTTCCGGACCAACTTTTTAGGGTGGTTATATATATTGGGTTGAGGAGGTCTAAGCACCATACTGAGGCCGGGCCTGCAGTGTTGGGGGCTTAGAGTCCGAGCTTGGACAGGGACCTGGACCCCTTGACAGGAGTGGAACGGGTTGGTCTTGTTTGTGCCCGGGGTACAAGCAAGGCGTGTGTTTTCGGGGCACCCAGCTAGGCACATTGATTCATGAATCGCCGTTTCTGCGTGATGGTACGGCTTGACTACGCTCTGGCATCATAGTAAGAACTGGCAGTCGAAAGATGAAGAAATGGTTTCTGTTTGCTCAACCCTGCTTGATTGTAGACTAGGTGCTTACATAGAAGGTTGGATAAGAAATAAAATACTGCTACTCAAAGTAAGAAATTAAGGACACACTCTTAGTGTTGCTTCTTGCAAATGCTATAAACCCACAAGCCAGAAAGCCTTGCATGATCCTTGGAGTCTTTTCTTTCCTCCTGACGGGTAAGTCTTGCGGAGTACAATTGAGTACTCAGGGTTTGTTCTACCCTGTTGCAGGTGGCAGGTGCTGATAAGCTGACACTTGTGTGTGGAAACCTCCTGGTGGGCTCAGCGAGGATTTCCTTTGCGATGCGGAGTAGAGTTTATTTATGAAACTCTCACCAAAAGTTTTACAAGGAAAATACTATTAACTTGTTATCCTTTCATGCATATGAATGTTCTTCATGTTAATGTTTAACTTGTCATTAAATGGTTTCATTTCCGTTGAACTCTGATAATGTTTTATATTCCGCTGTTATAACTGCATAATGAATTACTCTGATGTTGTACTAAAAGTGATGTAAGAAATGGTAAGGATGTTGTAAGCTTTACTCTCTCATTGTGATCATGATGTAAAAATGTGGATCTTCGAGTTCTCCCTTGTGGTGTGCTCGACGGAATCGCGTACTTTAGTGTTCTCTCTTGGGTACTTAGTGTCTAATGGAAGACAAGTACTCTTGGGAGGGCATTAGATTGGGCGATTCTGCCACAGGTGGTATTAGAGCATAAATGAGACAATAAAGCTTCAAAACCTTTTCTAAATTAAAATTTGACAACAAATTCTTTTCAAAAAGTTAGGACGATTGCATGCGAAGTTATATAAGTAGCCCTATTACTATGGTTATGTATCCAAGATAGATGGCACTCTACTGACCTAGTTAGGCCTAATCAAGTTTTCTATAGGTACCCTAACCCCGAGACTAGTTCGCTAGCGTCGATTAGCTACAGGGAGAGCGCGATGTGCCAAAACTCTGAGAACGGTTGCCCTATATGTCGGTAACAGGGTGAGGGCGGATACGACATGCATTCATGCATACGCTGTTGTGCAATAGTTGTTGAGGTCGATCAGTCTTTATTCGTGTAGCCATGATGGCACTGTAGTCTCGTGCGTCGCGCACGCCTGTTGGTTCACGCCTGTCTAGCCCATACATTGTCGTACCCCTTCTACGCTCTTGTCGAACCTTAGTCTCACAGTCGTACTAACCCTTTATGACCCCGGTCACTGCTCATCGTGCGCGTGTGAAGATCTCACTGTTCGTTTTTACTAGCCCTGTGCATGGCTCGAGGGTGGACTGTGACAGGACCACTGGCCGCTCTGCCTTTTAAAAGGGAGCCAAGCCCTGTCACTGGGTATCACCATTCGGTGCATCCTAGCTCACTTAGCCCTTTTCCCTTGAGCAAGTTCTCACTCAAGCCTTCCTTGTGACCACCACTCACCACCCACCAAGGATGGCAGGAGTCTGGGTTAGCAGCTACTGCCTTAACACCGAGGGTTTTCCCAAAATCCTGTATGCCACCTTGCAAAGACTCGGTGTTCGGGAGCGTCCCAAGTATGAGGGCCATGAGTACATGAAGCGTGGCACTGAGCGATGCAAAGTCACCGTCTACATTGGCAAGAGTGAGGAGTTTCCTGACATCACTGAAGCCTGGAATGTGACTGCAACCGGGTTTCGCTTCGGGGATACCTACCAAGTTGCGGCCCGCAAAGCTCTACGGCATCTCTTCCAGATCTACGAAGGGCCCATTGCTCGTACCCCCATGCGGTTCTTTCCCCCTTGGGACAAGAATCGGCGGGTATGGAAGGCCTGCATGGAGGCTTTGCAAGGTCCAGACGTGCAAGAAGACAACCCGACCTTGGTGCACCTGACCTCGTACTTGCTAGCCCTAGATGAGCAGTATGACCGGCAGGCCTCGGAGCTGAGGGAGTGTCTCCGCCAAGCTGAGGAGGCCGAGATCTTCTCTAGGATGCTCAAAGTGTAGCTTGCTGAAGCCCATGCCCACCTAGCAGCCGCTGAGAGTCGAGAGGCTACCATGGCGGAAGCTGTTAAGGTGGACCAAGACCGTCATGCCCAGGAGCTAGAGGACGCCTATCTTGCCACAAGGGCCAAGCTTAGGACGCTCGCCACGGAAAGGCAGGAACCCTTAATCCTGGAGGGGATCCCTGTCCCTCCGCTGGAGAGAAGGAGGACTGGTGTCGCTGTACCGCTAGCACCCCCGCCTATGGAAGCCTCTGAGAAGAGCCTTTCCTTCTCCTTACCCAGCCACTACCAAGAGGAGAAGCGGATCTGCAGCCCAATGTGGCAGAAGAGCCCCAAGAGCCCAGGAATGAAGTCATTCGGCCCGATGAAGTAGATTAGTCGTCCTAGGGGAGATGTAATCGTAGTAGGTAGTGCTTTTTGTCACTGTCCTCCAGTGTTGTAACCTTTCCCTTGTCCTTCGTCCGTAGTCGTTGAGGTCATCTGGTCGTAGGATGCTAGTGATATGTCAAGTATGAGAGAGTGAGTGCCTGTATGTTGCATCATGTATGATCGTTGGAATGAGTAGTTGCCTTTTCCTTTGTGGTTGTTACGTCAATCTTCCCTTAGGCCTTGTGGAGTGTGTTTTGGTTTTGAGACGATCGCAAGCAGGTTCTAAAAGGAACAATTCAGATGCAGCAGGTCAGCCATGATTGAATGACTAAGGGCCCTGTATCAACTAATTGAGGATGTCCCAGTAGAACACTTGAACCCCCTTGATTTAAATCCGCCTTGGGATTTATTTTCCTTGTTCCTTGATTCGAAAAGGAACCCTTGTTGTTTTAATTTCTTTGCACTACTTTTCTAATTTTGTGGTCTACCTACGACCCCACTGCTTTTGCTATGAGTAAGTTGGTAATAGTTGCCTAGTTAATCGCTTATGGTGCCGCATCAGAACCAAGGGTCACCTGTGGATCGCGACCACATGGTTGTGCCGCTCGACGCACGCTGGTATCGAGGTTGTTGACCAAGCACTTTTACTAAGTTACCCCGTAGTGCCGCTCTTGCTACTATATTCTCCTTGGTAAAAATATCCTTGTGTTCTAACGGGAAATCCACGATGGGTTGATGGAGTAGTGCTCTCACATTTGTGACCGAGATAACGGGTTTGGAAGAAGCATGTATGTTCTGATCTCAGTGTGTATGAAAGGCTTGTGCAAGTTGGATTCAACAGGAAAAGAGGGAGAAGAGCGACAAAGAAAGCATAGCCACCAGTGATCTGGAGTAATTGGAACACCGATGGGACGTTGCCCCTGTGTTCGGTGACCACTCTACACCTGTCGGGTCGCTGCCACCGTGTGTCCTGTGGAAGCCATCGGTGGCAGGACTCACGTGAGTCGTGCTCGAGTGGCCACGGCATGGCGCCACACTCGCCTCGCCCTTGCACTGTACGCCCCTCTTTTCCTGGCACCGGACCCCTTCCCTCATTTCTGTTCTTGCCAACACGTCGCTCGCGCGCCTCCTTGCCGAGCGAACCCTATCCCCTCTTTTCTCCTTTTTCCTCCACTCAAACTAGCACAGGGAACGCACCATGGTGATGTTGTTTCCCACCTCGTGTCTCACTGGTGACCCCCCCTCCACGCCGCCTCCATTTCCGGTGCGCTGCGCCACACCTCCGTCCACCAGGCTATAAATGCCACCTTGCTTGCCTCTCCTCCATCCCACCCCAGACTTGGAATAGAGCCCATAAAAATCGATCTTCTTCATCCGTGCGCCGGTGGGAGAAGTTCGGGAGCCGTCGAGGAAGTAGAGTTGGAGGTCGAGCTTCGAGATCTAGCCGTTGCTTGCAGATCTAAGGCCACCACCCTGAGGTGATGGTGTAGCTCAAGAAGAAGGGATCTGGTTTCTAGCGAAGAAGTTCAAGTTCATCTCTGGTTAGTTAGGTTTAGGGTTCGCGATGTTCGAGTTCTCAGTCTCTTGTTTCTGGATCTGCTGGGCATATGCCATGTTCTGGATAATCATTTTCCTTTTGCTCCTCCATTGTCCCTGTTTTCGTCGATTCCTAGAGAGGTTGTGAGTTGTATCAGTTTGCTCTTAGCCATGATGCCTCTAGATCCCCGAGTGTGGTAGTCTTCGAAGCTGTGTAATCTCCTTCTGTAATCTCTGCTACGAAGTGAAATCGTGTTTCCCCTTTTCTGATTCTTGCCCCGAATCTCGGGACGAGATTCTTTTTAAGGGGGGTTGGTTGTAACACCCTAGGTGTTACGAGCTTGTTTAGCATCGCAATTAAGATCAAAAAGAAATAGTAAACAAATAATGGCAGTTAATTGGTTTACTTGAAAACATGCTCATGAAACCTTAATTAGTAAAATAGAACGATAGGTTGCTTTAATCATTTGGCTTGAAAGGCAATTTTTATAACAAAAATAAAAACATAACTTGGGTTTTGCGCTTAAGTAAAGTTTCTGCGCGAGTTGCGTAGATGGAAGTGCAACCTTCTTGTTGGGGAATAAATATTGTTAGCTAGAGTTTTGCTAGCTCTGAAAATCAATTTCAAAATTGTGTTCTACCTTAACTCTAGATCTCGTTCAGGACTGAGAGAAGTAATGACGATGTCTTGTTGACATTTGATTCCCAACCAAAATGCTTAAGTAATAATATCAAGTTTTCCTTAGTTGGTTGCAAGCTTGTTGGGTGCCTCAGCGCTCTCGTAATTTTTGCTCAATAATCCTAGCTTGGGTTTTGCTCGGCTCGGTTCGCGCTCTGGGAGTGACGTTGGTAGTGCTTGGTTGGCATAGCTCTAACTCTGCGCCTGGCCCTCTCTAGCGCTGAAGGCTGCTCCTCTACCAAGGCGCTTGTACCGGCTTTGGGTTAGGGGAGTTAGTGCATCCTTAACCTGCCGATCAACTGTTTTTGACTCGCTTTAGGATTCGTGCTGGACTTGGTCCCGGTTGTCGATATTGGGTGCGCGGTCACCATCTCCCCGAGGTTGCCATCGCTCGTGCTCTTCGCCTGGTGCGGGCCAACCAAGCCTGCCCGGCCTGGCCATGGCCCAGCCACCGCTGGCCGCTACGTTTTGGTTTTGGCTACCACTGCGGTGTGGGGCAGGGCTGCTGTCGCCTTGCTCGCCCGTGTGAAGCGGCGGTGCACGCGTGGCCGATCATGCCTGCTGTGGTGGGCACCTGCCTCTGCCCTAGCCATCGCTTCGTCTATTAGGAGGCCCTACGCGTTGTCGCCCACAGCGCATGCACTCTTGCGTCCCGCCATCGCCGCGCCGTTGCGTTCCCCTGTGTCCCTGTTTGGCTACCGCGCTGGCTAGTAGAGGCCATTCAGGCCATGGCCTGGATGGGACTTTGCCGCACTGGCCGTGGCACTGGTTACCGGCCAGCCATGGACCTGGGTGCCGTAGTCGGCCGCTGCCCCACACACTGCGCGCGGCTGCCCTCCCGGTCTCGTTGACTTGATCACAGTAGCGTTAGGGACGCCCTCTGGCTCGCGTGTTACCGGTGTCCCATGCACGTCGTGTCTGGGTGTGGCCAGCGAGTCCAGCGCTGCCTGCGTCCGTTGTCTCGTTGCAGTGACGTCCTTGTCGCTACTCCCCTCCCGTCGCTCACGTTACGCCTTTGGCGTGCCGCCCCGCCCAAGCGCTTGCCGATAGGCTCGTGGTACTTATCCCCGCTCCGCGACCGCTAGCTCTGTGCGTGAGCCAGCAGAGGCCTTCGACCGAACCCCCCTAGCCGTCGCTACCCTCCACCGCGTGGCGCAGCAGAGCACCTTTCGCATTCAATGGCCGGGCCGCTTGCGACTCCCAACTTCACATAGCTCGGACGATTACAGTCCGATTCCTTGCACCCGTGATTTGCCATGGAGGTTGCTTAGCCATGCCACTAGCATCGGGCTACAGTCATGCACCTAGGGAGGCAGAGGTTGGAGTTTCCCTGTCGGCGGCCATTTTTTTTCCGGTTGATTGCTCCGGACGGTTGGGGGTAAGCTCCTATCCTTGGAATTGGTTCAAGTCCTCGTGCTATTTGGCTTCTTTTGACGTCCCGATGCCCGTGCTTCCCTTGGTTCGACCAGTGACCTCGCCGTTGTTGAGGTGACACGGTGGTGCCAACCTTGGAGCACGCGCAGCCTAGCTGCTCACATGCGTCCGG
Source organism: Saccharum officinarum (assembly GCA_020631735.1). Lineage (NCBI taxonomy): Eukaryota > Viridiplantae > Streptophyta > Magnoliopsida > Poales > Poaceae > Saccharum > Saccharum officinarum. The sequence goes on along the minus strand of CM036212.1, from coordinate 29,891,420 downwards.
TTCTCCTCCGCCTCCCTCTGTTTCAACTATCAACATAGTTGCTTTTGGGGTAAGTCGCTCATGCTCAAGCGCCAGCTATTTTGCCTCGTCGAAGCCTAGAAGTGCCAGAACGGCCTCGCCATCGCCAGAGAGGCGCTGTTTCCGCCCGTCACCGTGGCCAGATCGTGGTAGTGCTCCGTTAGCCGCCAAATCACCGTCGAGGGTTACACTTCTGTTCCTAGATGCTCGTCGGCCCGCCTTGTGTGCCATAGCAACCTCCTGGTGGCCGGCGGAATCACCTGGTGCCGCCCGGAGCCACGCCGTCGGCGCAGGGACGCCGGGGAGTGCCCCTTTGCGAAGACGAGGTACTTCATGGTCCTTAATGCAAACCTCCACTCTAGTGAAATAGTGCTCGCGGGCGCTGCGTAACAACCTGCTAGTCTAGGGGCTCCATTGGAAAAATGCAAGCTCGGGCATGAGCTCCCGGCTTGGGCCGCTTGCTGGGCCGACCGACTACGCGCGGCCGCGCCCACGTTGGGCCACTAGGCCGAATGTCTGGCACTGGCTTTCCTTTTCTAATAATGCTGTGAACTGGTAAAATCAATATAAAATAGTATAGAAATCCAAAAATAGTGAAACCAGTTTTGTTAGTCTCCTAAAATCATGATCTACCTGTTAGTATATTTTTTTCACATTGGGTGATAATATTCTTGGAAGCTATATAATTAATTTAAGGTAATTTGGCAAGTTGTAAAATGGCAAGTTGTAGGAATTTCCATGATAAGTTGCTAATACTATTGAATCTGAAATTTGTACAAAAGGCTCCATGCATTGTTAGGTACTCACAGTAATTGTGTAGCTTCAAAATAATTAGTGGCTAAGGTCGTTAGTGAGCCTTAGTTCTAATAAATACTAAACCGACAAAATAAGTAAAGTGAAACCTTGGGTTTGTATAGCAAAAATATCCTTTCGAAAATGGTGCGTTAATTAGTAACAGAGATACGTGGCTTAGTGCATTAGTCGATGAGCTAGTTCGTTAGCCCGAGAGGCGTACTCGTATCTTAAGTATTTCAGTCACCGTTGATTATTTATGTTTCTGTTGCATCCACGCATATCATAATAGGAACGATGATGGATCGAGGAGTCATCTGGAGCAGCGGAAAAGAGGGCGCCTTGATGATCGTGTCACATCGATGTTATGCTAACTTGGTTATTTTACCCAGGCAAGCCCTGGTGCATAACCCCTATTATTTTGCACTTTAAATTATGTTGTGCATTAAGTTTAAAGGAGTTGAATGAAACCCACTTGCATATAAACATCCTGATCCCATGAGTCTTACTAGTATGGTAGGATCATGTAGAGTGCTATGCTACAGGACTCCGGTAGAAGTCGAGTGATTTCCTGTCACTCGCGAGAGATAGGAAAAGATATTATTGTTACTATTATCATGTTATTATCACATGAAATATAAATGTATATGGATAATTGGAGACCGGGCGGAACGGGGTGGATGGACTTGGACCTGGTTGGGCAATAGAGCGAGGCTGTGGTTGCATTTGTTCTGCCTGTGTCAATTAAGGACCGTTCGTTGCATGGACCCTGGTCAAGTCACAGAGTATTGTCCCGAGCATATACTTGCTTATGGGAGCGGGAAGACTTGTTTCGCTCCTGTCGTGGGTTCCGGCTCTTTCTAGACTGGCTTTTTAGGGTGGTTATATATATTGGGTTGAGGAGGTCTAAGCACCATACTGAGGCCGGGCCTACAGTGTTGGGGGCTTAGAGTTCGAGCTTTGACGGGGACCTGGACCCCTTGGTAGGAGTGGAACGGGTTGGTCTTGTTTGTGCCCGGGGTACAAGCAAGGCGTGTGTTTTCGGGGCACCCAGCTGGGCACATTGATTCGCGAATCACCGTTTCTGCGTGACGGTACGGCTTGACTACGCTCTGGCATTGTAGTAAGAACTGGCAGTCGAAAGATGAAGAATTGGTTTCTATTTGCTCAACCCTGCTTGATTGTAGACTAGGTGCTTACATAGAAGGTTGGATAAGAAATAAAATACGGCTACTCAAAGTAAGAAATTAAGGACACACTCTTAGTGTTGCTTCTTGCAAATGCTATAAACCCACAAGCCAGAAAGCCTTGCATGATCCTTGGAGTCTTTTCTTTCCTCCTGATGGGTAAGTCTTGCGGAGTACAATTGAGTACTTAGGATTTATTCTACTCTGTTGCAGGTGGCAGGTGCTGATAAGCTGACACTTGTGTGTGGAAACCTCTTGGTGGGCTCAGCGAGGATTTCCTTTGCGATGCGGAGTAGAGTTTATTTATGAAACTCTCACCAAAAGTTTTACAAGGAAAATAATATTAACTTGTTATCCTTTCATGCATATGAATGTTCTTCATGTTAATGTTTAACTTGTCATTAAATGGTTTCATTTCCATTGAACTCTGATAATGTTTTATATTCTGCTATTATAACTGCATAATGAATTACTCTGATGTTGTACTAAAAGTGATGTAAGAAATGGTAAGGATGTTGTAAGCTTTACTCTCTCATTGTGATCCTGATGTAAAAATGTGGATCTTCGAGTTCTCCCTTGTGGTGTGCTCAACGGAATCGCGTACTTTAGTGTTCTCTCTTGGGTACTTAGTGTCTAATGGAAGACAAGTACTCTTGGGAGGGCATTAGATTGGGCGATTCTGCCATATGTTCTGATGCAAAATAGAAGGGTCATTGCGTATGCCTCATGTCAATTGAGGAAGCATGAGGTTAATTATCCTACGCATGACTTGGAGCTTGCAGCAGTTGTGCATGCTCTAAAAATTTGGAGACACTACTTGCTAGGAAATGTGTGCAATATCTTTACAGATCATAAGAGTCTCAAGTACATCTTTACCTAGTCTGAGTTGAACATGCAATAGAGAAGATGGTTAGAGCTGATAAAGGATTATAACCTGAATGTGCACTATCATCAGGGAAAAGCAAATGTAGTAGCAGATGCCTTAAGTAGGAAGTCACATTCTATTGCGGTGTAACCGTTGTTTGAAGATGGGTTCAGTTTGTTGCATCCTGCTATATTACATAATATTCAGATTAGTTGTACTTTGGAGAGCAAGATCATTGAAGGTCAGAAAACATATAAGGGAATATTTCATATCAAGGAGAAAATAAAGAGGGAACCGACTAAACATTTTAGAGTGGATGAACAAGGGGTGTTATGGTTTAAGGACCGTCTGGTAGTACCCAAGGATCGAGAGCTCAAGAACAAATTGATGGATGAAGCTCATCATTCTAAGCTGTCTATCCATCCTAGAAGTAGTAAAATGTACCAAGAGTTGAGACCTCGTTATTGATGGACCAAGATGAAGAAGGAGACTACAGCGTATGTTGCCTGTTGCGACATGTGTTGCAGAGTGAAAGCTCTTCACATGAGACCCACAGGACTATTGCAACCCTTGTCCGTACCAGATTGGAAATGGGATGATATAAGTATGGATTTTATCACCGGTCTTCCCACCACACCAAAGGGAAATGATTCAATTTGGGTAATTGTAGAACGCCTTACCAAATCAGCTCACTTTCTGCCAGTCAAGAACACTTTTCGACCACCTCAATATGCAGAGAAGTATATTGCTGAGATTGTCTGATTACATGGTATACCGAAGACTCTCATGTCTGACCATGGTTCACAGTTTACCACTTATTTTTGGGAGCATGTTCATAAAAGTTTGGGTACTAGTTTCATTCATAGTACAGCTTACCATCCGCAGACAGATGGGCAGACAAAGCGAGTTAATGCTGTTCTTGAAGATATGCTTAGAGCTTGTGTGTTATCATCCAGAGGTTCATGGGAATCATGGTTACCTTTGGCATAGTTCGCTTACAACAATAGTTACCAAGAGAGTATCAAGATGGCTCCATTTGAAGCATTGTATGGCAGGAAATGTAGGACACCATTAAATTGGGTAGAACCTAGAGAGAGAAGGTTTTATGGGATCGATTTTGTAGATGAGGCTGAGAAAAAGGTTCGTATTATCCAACAAAACATGAAAGCTACACAATCACGTTAGAAGAGTTATGCAAATAAGAGAAGGAGACCGCTAGAATTTCAAGTTGGTGACTATGTCTACTGGAAAGTTACCCCAATGAAGAAGAAACGGTTTGGAATCGAGAAGAAACTCGCTGCTAGATTTGTAGGACCATATAGAATCATAGAGAAGAAGGATACAGTATCGTATAAGTTACAACTACCAGAAGCGATGAGTTCGATGTCACGGAACCGTCCAAATTTTAAGAGCACAAGTATAAAAACAATCACCGAAGTGATCAAATTCTCACACTTGAGCCCATATAACTTCGGTAGTCGAATGAAATCATGAGGGATTTCAAACCAACCAACATACAAGCCAAGACCATATTGATTCAACATAACAAGTCACATGTTACATCCATTTCACAAGTAATCCAATATACATCGGAGTTCAACATAGTTATTACAACTTACATTGAAAAGTAGCGGAAGCAAAGTAATTTGAAACTAACAACACCCTTATTTCAAATACATGCCAGTACCAAGGTCGACTTCCAACAAAAGCATTAGAGAGAAGATAACTCAGAAGGATCATGCCCGTGATCACACTCCGCCACTAAGACAGGAGCCAACCAACTCTTGCAGTCGCCATGATACATCACAACCTGCAACAAGTGGGGATAAAACCATGAGTACGAGAAGGTACTCAGCTAGACTTACCCATCATAAACCCGAAATAAGGTGACACCAAGGATCATGCAAGGCTGATATAAAGTGGGCTAGCTTGACAACATTTTGCATAAAAGCTTAATACAGAGATTAGGAGCACTCACTTGATTAGGAGCAAACAATATTAACCATAGCAGGTATAAATTGAGGCAACATTTACATCATCATCCAATTAACCATCCATTCAATTTAATGGAATCTACGTTGCCGCTGCTCAAGTCAAGTGCTCACTAACCGGGAGCGACGGCGATTTGAATCGAGTTCCTATCCAGCTGGAGGGGTATTTCTAACACTCACCGCGTAGGCCCCTGCCAGGGTCGCACAAGCCACCTTTCATACAATTCAGGAGTCGTGGGTTTGACTGATGCCGCATCCCCAAGGGCAACACTCTACCAGGTGATAGGGACTCTAAGCCCCCTTGGTCTCACGCCAATGTCCCCAAGCACATCCTTACTACCTCCAAGATGCGACCTACCATTCAATTCCCGGCCTAAACTGTATTACTCGGCTTCGCGGTCGGAACGACTTATCCGGCCAACTAAGTGTTAGACTACGTTCAACATGACTCAAGGACGTACAGCGAATCGGTCCTTAAATGACTCAGATGGGGATAGATCCACACCCAAGACCTCCATGCCTTGTTGCTTCACTATCGTCATCCCGCCCGGTCTCATTTCATTTTATTAACACCTAGTTTCTTTCCATGATAGCAAATATAGCCAACCGTTCCATATATGAATATCCCTACATCTCACAGGTGATAGGAAATCACCTGACTTATACCACTTAAAGCAGGGCTAAGCATCTACTCGATCCTAGTCTATGTAGGATTCAAGGATTCATATATCTGGACAAGGAATGATATAATGCAGCAAGGGTTTCCAACCAACTCCTACCACTTAATGCAACAATACTTATAACATATATAGAATTAATTGCTTTGAAGGTAGGAGGCTTATAATGCTCTGGGGCTTGCTTGGAATCCGACTCAAGTCAGTCAAGTTAGCTTGCACCGTCTTGCGGAACATCTCCACTCCATGTATGAACTTGAGGATTCTTCCATCTTCGGGATGGATCCACCAAACATCATCTTCTGGTTTGGCTCCACATCAGGTCCTTCACGTGCTTCGGCTAGCACACCTAAATGAGGTGTAACCATGCATATGTATGAATACATAGAAATGCAATAAACAAAGTAATCATACAAGCATACCACAGTTCTTATAAGCACCTAGAGCTAATTAACTAGATCCTCACTTAAGGCATAACATAGAAGAGGACAAGCACATCAATCAAGACACAAGTCTCATAAGATCACAGGGTACTAACCCAAGTACCATCAAAGATATGTGTCACACTTCAATACACAAGCATGGCAAAGTTAATCAAAGCACTAGAACTAGAATTTGCCACTTTCTAGACCTCAGAGCAGCAGCTGAGTAATTTAATCATAACTGGAGATCCACAACTCCAAAAGATGTGCAACAAGACATTCTGGAAATCTTATGAAATTGTATACAATTCATTTAATATCACCTAAGCCTGATTCCCAAGTTTAATAGGTCAAAAAATGGAACTACAGAATCTGGTCTGCTCCAAACAGAGAGCAACCAAATCTGGGACCTGACTTTAAACATCTATAACTCAAAAACTACTAGACCAAATGCCACCAAATTTTAACACAGGATAGATACATGAATTATATACAACTTTTCTATAGACAAGATGCTCATAAAATATCATTAACATGAAGAACTTTGCTAAGTTTCCAAATCTGTCCAGAAACCACATTTGCAAGAAATAATTATTAACATATGTTGCAAATATATAATTTGACAAAACCAACTTTACCAACATGTCACACATGACTAATGAACACTAGAAAACATAGTGTCCAATACTAAATAAATTCTTTTAATACATTTTCTTAATTTATTTAGATAATTAGGTGGAATTATGAACACATATCAAAACTGCACAATAAATTCTACCAAAATTACAGTGGCCTATATATGCCCTCAATAGTATAATATCCAAATTTCAAACCATTTGGACATGTATATCAATCTCTACGAAACAGACAAATTGCTATTACAAGAATTCATGTGAGAGCAAGATGAATCAATAACTCACTCATACTACCACCAAAATTCATGAAATTTTTATCACACATCAAAAATCCCATGAGTAGAATGCCACAAAAATTTCACTTTATTTGGAGTCCTAGAACTACAGTTATGAAAATGACAAACAGAACTAGCATTGAAAACCTAGAAGCATAGATCTATTTTACAGCTAAACATATAAACTAAAACATGACATATTATAGATCCACTGCATAGAGAATTTCACAAGGATTCGAAAAAGTCCTCATTTGCTATTTTATGAATTTCCTATGATTTACTATGAATTTCCAAAAATCAGCAAAAACTACCACAACTAGGTCCTTTAGGTACTATTCATATGAGTCTATGACATTGCAGCTAGGCCCTTGCCTTTCGTTGAATTCTTGCCCAAAGCCCTTGACGGGATTTTGGAGCAGAGGACATCGGGGCTCGCTATTTCCGGCAGAGGGAGGCCATGCCGACGGCGGCTGATGGGCGGGGGAGCATCTAGGCTTCCGCGCGCACCCTCTAGTGGCCTTGGCTCGCTCTACGGCGGCCTGAGGCGAGCTGACCACGAGTTCCAGCTACCTACAGTGGCGGTGGCTAGTAGTAGGCCGGCTCCGGTGGCTGCAATGGCCGGGGAAACGGCGGGCGAGCATCAGGGTGGTCCGACGTGGCCTGGCCACGGGCGCCGGTGGCTCCCCTCCGAGCGGCACGGTGACGGTGACGCTCCGGTAGCTAGAGTTGACGAGCGCACGGCACCTGGAGCGGAGAGCATCGTGGCTATGCGGCGCAAGGGAGGAGAAGGGTAGAGCGGTGCCTGCTGCAGCCGCGCTTCTGCGCGGGAGCCGGCCATGGCTGCGACGTCCGCGCTTGCGAGCTCTAGGGCGAAGGTGAGACGAGAGAGAGCGAGGAAGTGAATGAGGACGCTCTGTGCCCCTCCGGACCGACGCAAGAGCGTAAGGAAGGTGGCCGACACAGCTCAGAGGAGGTGGGGCGCTCGGCTCGCATGGTGGACACATCTAGGACGCATGTCGTCCAATGCGGCACTTCATCGGACACCTGGCGGGCGACGTTGTGCCTAACTTGGAGGTCGCATTTGGGCTGGCTATGGGCCGAACTGGGCTAAGAGTCTTGAATCAAAATTGTTTTCCAAGTGATGCTCTACGAATTTGATTAAGGGACCAAGGTCATTAGTGCCCTAAATTAGGAGGTAATTAGCCCCAAAGTTGACACTATCAGTGATTTGATTAGGGTTAAGCCCTCCTCAGTTTAGGTTCCAAATGGTTCGCCAAAACATGTCAAATCAAATCCAACTTTTGGTATGTCCTACTTCAAAATGTAAACTCCGACTTTTGTTTTTGGCTCAACTCAAGTTGTTTAGTAAATTTTGGAGAACGCGGCATGCCAATGTCCACGACTATGAATTCTAGACTTAGAATATTTTCGAGTCTAAAAACAGCAGTAAGTTCAAACTTGGGTTCCTTATTTGACTAGGTTAGAAGCTGAACTAGGCCGTGGGGTTTGAACAAGGTTTGTAGTACACAACCTGAACTACAACTTCTATTAAAAGATCAAGGTCTAAATCAGCTTGGGTTGCAAGATATAAAGCTTCAAAGTGAGGTACCCGAAGCTGAATCCTGCAGTTTAGTTGCAAGCCGACAGAAATTGCATTCTTCTCCCCCTTATAACTCTTAGTCCGCTGGGTGTTTGCAAAAACTTCACTAATAAAAGTTGTAGAGCTACATGTGATCTCCACTTTTATTATACAAGTTTGGTCTGGATTGCCATGGTTTTCATGCTACAGGGCTCCAAATTCACATACTCTAAAACTGTACCGCAGTCCAACACTTTGAAAATTTTTGGAGCTCCAAAACAGCACTGAGTTGATTCTTGTGAGCTCTATTTGACTAGATTAGAGGCCAAACTAGCTCTTGATCATTAAACAAAGTTTGTTCTATATAAGATGAGCTACAACTTTTGTTTAAGGTCAAACCTCATAACTGGTACAGGAGTCAAACTTTCACTTTGGTCAAAGTAGCAACTCAATAAGGCCTAAACTAGAGTTTTAGGCCAATTAAGGCATTTTCTTGACATTTGCTCAACATGAACCCTTCACGACTTTTGTTGTAGAGTTCATCTAGAGTCATTTGGATAAGTTTGCAAGGTTTGGTTGACGGTCTATAATTCCATTCACTTAGTGGTGCAATTCCAATAGGAATAGAACTTATCATTTCATGTGACTTTTTGATTCCAAACTTCATGAAACTTTTCCAGGGATCAATATAGATAGATACCAAGGTGAGACACATGAAGATATTGCAATAACACCACCCAAGCATATATCTTGAAAAGGGGCCTATATGTAAAGCAATGGTGCAACATCCAACTTTAGGTTAGGCTCATCTCCATAGGTTGACCTTGATATTGTCATCTCCACTTAATCTGTCATGTTTGAGCTCAAACCCACTGCTTAGTGAGGGACAAACACCTAGGGTGTTACATTCAATCTTTCCAGTTTTCCATGTATCACAGTTGAAGAAGTGTTTGCGTGTTCCGGAAGAGATAATAGAACCTCAGGGCATTCGGATCAAACAGACTTGGAATACCGTCAGCAACCCTTTCGGGTTCTGGATACTATGGATCGAGTCACTCGGAATAAAGTGGTGACAACTTACAAGATACCGTGAGCAACCCACCGAGCCGCGCCTTGCCATCTTGAGCCCGTCCGCGCCCGTTCCACCCTCATTCCTCTCCCTTTCACCTTGCCTCCTCTCGCCAGCAGCGCTGCAGAGCAAGCAGAGTGGCCACCGCGCCATTGCCGGCCCTCCGAGCTCCACCACCGCCTATCACCGCCGCTATTCCACCCGTGCCCAATTCGTCTTGCCCACCGCTCAAACTCCCCTTGCTGTTGCTATTGCGCCCTCTCTCACCGTCGGAAATGCCAAGGTAAAGCCCTTTCGGGCATTCTTCTCCATCTCCGGCGTGGCCGCCATGGCGGTCCACCGTCGCTAGCACGGTTCTACCCCCTTCCTCCCCATTCTCTCGCGCGCACCGCCTCCGCCTCGGCATCATGGAGCTCATGCGCTCCTTCCCGTGCCTCCCCGTGGCCGGGAGCACCTTGCCCGACAGCAAGCCGCGCCACCGTTCGCCGCTGCTCGCCGGCATGCCGCTCCGATGAGCTACCCGGCCATCTGTTGGCACCTATCGGTGTGGCTCAGGGTGTTGAGCACACTGGTGCCACCCGTGTCACATGTGGGCTCGTCGCCGGTGAGCTCCAGCCGGCGATGCTCCTGCCCGGCCTCCTCTCTGGCTGACCAGTGGGTCCAGTTTGACCCCTGGGCCCGCATGTCTATCTCGGTGCACCTATCCGGTGTGTAGCAGCGGGGTGCGCGTAGCATTTGTGACCGTGTGGATTTTCAGATTTAAAGAAAATAGATTTCCAGAAATTGTGAAAAAGCTTTCAAAAATCATATCTCAAGATTTATAGCTCCAAAAGTTTTGAAACAAATTTTGGTAGACTTCTTAAGACCAGATCTATGATGCAAAATTGTTTCATGTCAAGTTTGAAATACTTTTCTGTAGAGTTTTTATTTAATCCTTATAATTGCTGTTTTCTTAAGAAATGCATAGTAAATCATAGAAAGCTCAGAAAAATATGGTTCCACTTGCATTAGTTTTCTTTTGTTATGTAGTTTCTTGGAAAATATATGCTAGGCATGTTCTATGTAAAATTATTGATGTCTAGTTCAAGTGCTATTTATTGCCTAGATTTGTTATTTTTGATAGAGGGAAAAATATGAATAAAACATGCCTATGATAATTTTTGTGTGGTGATTATTTACTGTGTAGATTGTTGAAAAGTGCTTAAATTTGTTGTTTGACACATTTTATAGTACAAAGTATTTTCATGCTCAATATCATGCTAGAGCTTGTCATTTTTGTGTAGATTGTAATACTCATCCAAATCTCCTAAATTTTTTATGGTGTGCTATTTGGAGTAACACTAGCCTACTATAATTTTTGTATATTTTTCTAGGCAACAGAAATGCTTGTCGCTGTTGTAACCCTAGTTTAAATAGGAAATAAAACGTCATTCTTATGAATAATTAGAAGTATTAAGGAGTGTTTGGTGTATCTTTGAAGCACCCCAACCACCTTGCTACTGTCACTTGAAAAGTTAGTGTAGTGTTGTTGGTGAAGAGTAGTGGCACTTATGATAGGGTTATATGCTAGCTATGGTATGAAAAAGATGACTTGCTTGATTAATGAGTAGTCTTGGATGATGTGGACTACTTTGTAGAAAAGATTTTGCCTCTAATCCACTTGATAAGTTTCAATGTGCTGATCCGCATATCATGTCATCATAAGCATGGCATTCCACCGCATCCGATGCACCGCTTGCATGTTTACTTATGCAATTGCATCATACAGGATCGCAGGAGGAGTCACCAGTAGCAGTGCCGGAAGAACAGACCGGGACAGATCCGCAAGATCCCTAGGCATAGGAGGTGCCTGAGGATGAGGAGCAAGGAGAGGACTTGCCCGAGTGCGTAGATCACCAGCCTAGTTCGTTTGAAAGAGGCAAGCCCTGGAGCATTCTAAATTCCCTATTTTATTCAAGCAATTCTTTATATATGAGTTACATATTGATGCATTAAGTTATAGGAGTTGAGTGAAACCAATGTTGCATTTATTACTATCCTTGTCCACCTGGTTATCTGTTACCCTATTAGGTCAGGATTGAATAATTGCTTAGCCTTACTTAGACCGGTAGCGATCGGTGATTTCCGGTCACCTACATTGATAGGTGGTCACTGAAAGAATTTAGCTATGAAAAGTGTGATATCCTGGAATTAACCATGTGTTGATGGAGAATTGGAGACTGGTCAGAAAAGTTGGAAGCAACCAGACAGGGTTCTAGGGTGCGGTTAGTTTTCCGTCTATGTCGATTAAGGACCGATCGTTGCTTGTCCCTCTTGTCATGTTGAATGCATGCCCCACATTTAGCTGGCCGAATAAAGTACCTTTCGACCGCGAAGCTAGTGACATGATTCGGGCCGGGACCTACATGGGTGCGCGTACTAGTGCTGAAGGGAGTATGACAGGGACGCGAAGAGTGAGCCCAAGGTGCGTCCTAGCAGTCAGGCGGTCCCTGGGTACTGCGGCCCCAGTTTATCCCGTGACGTTTACCGGAATCGTGTCATTGGTGATCTGTAGCTCACTTGATCGGTGAGTGTGGTTTGTGTGAGGAATAAATCATCAGCTGGTTAGGAATCGATTCGAATCGCCATCGCTCCTAGATAGTGAGCACTTGACTCAAGTTACGACATCGTAGTAATTGTGATGGAACATTGATGGTTATTGGATGGTATTAGACATGCTAAATCTAAAGTTGTAACTGGATGTATTGGTTAATCAAGTGACTGCTATAGTATAGGTGCTTACCTAGTTGGATAGGTCATAATAAAGATGATGCAACATACTTAAAGTAGTATCTTCATAGTAGCTTATGCTCTTCGCAACTGAGTCAGCCAACCCCACTAAAGAAAGCCTTGTATGCTCCTTGGTGTCACTTATTTCTGGTTTAAGATGGGTAAGTCTAGCTGAGTACCTTCTTGTACTCAAGGTGTTGTTCCCATTGTTGTTGCAGATGGTCAAATGTACTATGGCTATTGCATTAACTGCCTGTATCCGGCGATGGGCGACAACTAGGACCAAGGGCAATGGTCACTCCGTATCTCTCATCTGATGATTTTGTTGGAGATGACTACCTGCTTGCACTGTATCTGAACTAAATGTGTGTGTGCGTGTGGTTTTAAAACTACTTGCTTCCGCTATGTTAATTTGAACTTGGTTTGTAATAACTTTATGTTCTGAACTCCGATGTATTCAACTATCATTGCAAACTTTATGTAACATGTGACGGTGATTGCTAAACCAGTACGATCTTGGTTTGTATGTTGGTTGGTTTGAAATCTTTCATGATTTCACAGAATCTCGGGCTATACAGGCTCAAGTTTAGTAAATTATCTGCCTCGGCGGAAGATTTTCTTACTTAATCTCGTATAATCGTGTTGATCCATTACAGTCACCTAGGTGATGAGGCTCAAGTGGAAGCTCGGTTCGCTCCGTTTGGAGATAGTGCTACTCTTGATGCAAGATTGGTGCACGGTTTGCGTCGAACATACCGTAGGCTCAGAAATAGTATTGGAGGCCCCCGATGGAACTCCAAGGTGACGTGGGTCATGTGGAATCTCGTTTCGATCAGTTTTGAGATAGTGCTAGCATCAGTGCAAGATAGGTGCTCGGTTTGCGTCAAACGTACCATAGGCTCATAAATCGTTTTAGACGCACCCGATGGTACTCCTAGGTGACGAGGGTCTGGTGGAGCTCTGTTCGGTGTGTTTGGAGATAGTGCTAATCTTGACACAAGATAGGTGCATGGTTTGAACTGAACATACCATAGGCTCATAAATAGTTTTGGATCCACTCGATGGAACTCGTAAGTGATGTGGGTCGTGTGGAATTTCGTTTTAGTCCGTTTGGAGACAGTGTTACTGTTAGTGCAAGATAGGTGCACGGTTTGCACCGAACATACCATAGGCATAGAAATCATTTTGGACACACTCGATGGGACTCCTAGGTCACGAGGCTCAAGTGGAAGCTCGCTTCGATCCGTTTGGAGATAGTGCAACTCTTGATGCAAGATTGGTGCACGGTTTGCGTTGAACATACTGTTGGCTTAGAAATAGTATTGGAGGCCCCCGATTGAACTCCTAGGTGACATGGGTCATGTGGAATCTTATTTCGATCAGTTTTGAGACAATGCTGGTGTCAGTGCAAGATAGGTGCTTGGTTTGCATCGAACGTACCGTAGGCTCAAAAATAGTATTGGAGAAACCCGATGGAACTCCTAGGCGACATGGGTCATGTGGAATCTCGTTTGGATCTGTTTTGAGACAGTGTTAGCATCGGTGCAAGATAGGTGCTCAGTGTTTGTCAAACGTACCATAGGCTCATAAATCATTTTAGACGCACCCGATAGTACTCCTAGGTGACGAGGGTCTGGTGGAGCTCTGTTCGGTCTGGTAAGAGATAGTGCTGATCTTGACGCAAGATAGGTGCACGGTTTGCACTGAAGGTACCATAGGCTCATAAATAGTTTTTGACGCACCTGATGGAACTCGTAAGTGACGTGAGTCATGTGGAGTTTCGTTTTAGTCCGTTTGGAGATAGTGTTAGAGTCAGTACAAGATAGGTGCACGGTTTGCACCGAACATACCATAGGCATAGAAATCGTTTTGGACGCACTCGATGGAACTCCTAGGTGACGAGGCTCAAGCATAGTTTTTCAAACCAAACTGGACCAGCGGTCCGACCGCTAAAAGATCGAACCAGAGCCTGCACCGGTCTGGTTCACTTAAAAGACCATTCATGCAATCGGACCGGTAAAAACCGGTTGAACCGACCGGTTTTTAACGAAACTGGTGAACCGGCCGGTTCTATGTGAATCGGCCAGTTTTTTAAGTTATCCAAAAAATGACCTCGATGGGTTCAGGAGAAGCTAATCCATTCGAGGGTGTTGTTGCAAAAGTGTTAAAATGTACTACTAGCCTGTACACGTGAAGGAAAGGAACTGGCATCTCATTTTTGGGTGGCGGCGCATCTGCATCTGGCTTGGCCCCTTGGGCGGTGGCGGTGCATAGCCTGGGCCGACGGTGCATCGGGGCTCGGGGGCCGGCGGGGAGCGGCTGCTACTCTACGCTCTACTCCTGCTGCACGAGGGCGCCGGCAGGGGCGGCGGCTGCGGCCTCCAGGCGAACGGGCGGCAGGCCAGCAGCCGGTGGCTGCTGCTCTAGGCGAGCATCAGCCATCGGCTGGGGCTGCAGGCAGCTGCTACGAGCGAGCGTTGAGCAGGGGGCTACAGGCTTCTATGGTTCTACTCCGAGCAGGCAGGCTGCTGCTCTTGTGCTACACTGCTACCCTGCTACTCTGCTCCACCTCCACTCCACGACTACAAGAAAATGGCTACTAGAACTGGAACTGGTGAGCTACTGATCCTGTCATCCTGAGCTTTCAAGTTTTAATTTTTAGGTATTGTATTTGTATATTAGCGTACATATCAAAATGTTCAAATGGCGATGGTGGTGTTACCTGATATCATACATATGCATCAGTTCGTAGTGTTGCCATACCTTTTTTCTTCAAATTAAGTTTTATAGTACTGTATCTTAGGAATGTCCAGATCTGGATACTTTGTGACTTAGTTGAACATTTTCAATCATGTGATTATTGATAACTAGCCTTAATATTTTTTTTGTTTTCTATTTTTTCATACACAGTGGATTCTTCACAAACTCCTACTCTAACTCCAGTTGGTACTGATAATTCTAACCAGAATTCAACTCCATCCGAAGATGTTGCCATGGAAGGAAGGACAAGAAGGAAGACTGATCCAGCATGGGGATATTGTACATGGATTGTGGAAGGAGGAAGAAAGAAGATCAAATGCATGTACTGTGCCAGTACTTTTTTAGGGGGAGGAATCCATCATTTCAAGGAACATTTGGCCAAATACCCTGGTAATGTAGTTGGATGTAAGAAGGTAGATCTTGAGGTTGAGCATACAATGTATCAAAATCTTGAAGATTGGAAGGAGAATAAAAAGAAGATGCAAGAGGAGTATGAGGAAGGCCACCCATATGAGCCAGAACCTAGAGAGGAAGATGTTGTTGAAGTCACCAATACTAATGCAGCCCCATCTCTGCGTGTTGCCGCTGCACCCACATCAAACAAAGGCAAAAAAGACCATGCTTCATGTGTTTCTATCTTATTATCTGCACTTGATATTTGAATTTATGAACCTATGAGTCTGTGACTGTGAGACGCTAAAACTATGTTCCTGTGAACCTTATCGTTGTGTTGTGTCAAGATGAACCTTATGTTATATTGTTATCACGCACTTTGTATTGTGAACCTTATACTTTCATGATGTGTGAACCTTATATTTCCATCTATCAATTATTTAATTATATATACACTGCATCAATGTCGATTATTAATTAAATCATATATATATACACCGGTTCAAAGTATTTGTGGCCGGTTCGATTCACCGGTCCAAAACTAACGAACCAGCGGTTCAACGGTTCTGAACGGTTTGACCATTGAACCATTGAACCGACGGCCTCGCCGGTTGGATCTCTGGTGTGGATCGAAAAACTATGGGCTCAAGTGAACGCTCGCTTCGGTCCGTTTGGAGATAGTGCAACTCTTGATGCAAGATTGGTGCTCGGTTTGCGTTGAACGTACCGTAGGCTTGGAAATAGTATTGGAGGCAATCGATGGAACTCCTAGGTGACGTGAGTCATATGGAATCTCGTTTCAATCTGTTTTGAGACAGTGTTAGCATCAGTGTAAGACAGGTGCTCGGTTTGTGTCAAACGTACCATAGGCTCATAAATAGTTTTAGACGCACCCGATGGTACTCCTAGGTGACAAGGGTCTGGTGGAGCTCTGTTCAGTCTGGTTCGAGATAGTGATAATCTTGATGCAAGATAGGTGCATGGTTTTACACTGAATGTACCATAGGCTCATAAATAGTTTTGGACGCACCTGATGGAACTCGTAAGTGACGTGAGTCATGTGGAGTCTCATTTTAGTCCGTTTGGAGATAGTGTTAGAGTTAGTGCAAGATAGGTGCACGGTTTGCACTGAAATACTATAGGCATAGAAATCATTTTGGACGCACTCGATGGGACTCCTAGGTGACGAGGCTCAAGGGGAAGCTCGGTTCGGTCCGTTTGGAGATAGTGCTACTCTTGATGCAAGATTGGTGCACGGTTTGCGTCGAACATACCATAGATTCAGAAATAGTATTAGAGGCCCCTGATGGAACACCTAGGTGACGTGAGTCATGTGGAATCTCGTTTCAATCAGTTTTGAGACAGTGCTAGCATCAGTGCAAGATAGGTGCTCGTTTTGCACTTAACATACCTGTCACAGAACCGCCCAAATTATAAGAACAAAAGTACAAAAACAATCGCCGGAGCAATTAAATTCCCGTACTTAAGCTCCTATAACTCCGGTAGTCCAATAAAATCACGAGGGATTTCAAACCAACCAACATACAAGCTAAGATCGTAGTGGTCCAACATAATAGGTCATATGTTACATCCATTTCATAAGTAATTCAACATATATCGGAGTTCAGTAGAGTTATTATAACTCAAGTTCAAAAGTAGCGGAAGCAAAGTAGTTTGAAACTAATATCACCTTAATTCAAATACATGCCAGTACCAAGGTCAATTTCCAACAAAAGCATGCGAGATAAGATAGCTCAGAAGGATCATGCATATGATCACACTCCGCCATTACAGCAGGAGCCAACCAGTTCTTGCAGTAGCCATGATACATCACAACCTGCAACAAGTGGGAATAAACCCTGAGTACGAGAAGGTACTCAGCTAGACTTACCCGTCATAAACCAGAAATAATGACACCAAGGAGTATGCAAGGCTTTCTTTCAGTGGGCTAGCTTGACTCATTTGCGAAAAGCATAAGTTATCATGAATAAACTAATTTAAGTCCTTTTGCATCATATTTATTATAACCTATTCAATCTAGGCAAGCACCTATGTTAAAGCAATCACTTGATTAACCATTAACATCAAAGGTTACCATCTTAGGTTTAGCATTTCCTACATTATCCACATAACCATCCGTGTTCCATCATCATTACTACGATGCCGTAACTCGAGTCAAGTGTTCACTATCCAATGAACGATGGCGATTCGAATCGATTATTAACCAGCTGGTAATTTATTCCTCACACAAACCTCACTCACCTGCTAAAGTGAGGTATTGGTCACTGAGTCAACTATTCAGGTAAAGTCGCGAGTTTGCCAGGAACCACATGTACCCAGGGGCCGCCCGACTGCTCTTTGGCCTTATCATCGTGCCCCCGTATCCTGTCACTACTGCTCTAGTACAGTGCATTGCGGGCAATCCACTTGGCCTGAATAATCTCCCAGCTTCGCGGTTGAAAGGTACCTTATTCGGCCAGCTAAATATGAGGCATGCGTTCAACATGACCCGAGGCCCAACAACGGTCGGTCCTTAATCGATACAGGCGGAAACTACAAGCACCCGAGAACCCTGTCTGGTTGCCCCATACTTATTCCGCCCGGTCTCCAATTATCCATCAACACTTGGTTAGTTTCAGGATATCATCCATTCCATCGCTAAAATATTCTAGTAACCAGCTATAGTTGCCGGTGACAGGAAATCACCGATCGCTACCGGTCTAAGCAGGGCTAAGCAATATTTTCGATCCTGAACCAAAATAGGATTCCAGGCATATTTATGGGACAAGGGAAGGATATATATGCAACAAGTGTTTTCAATCAACTCCTATAACTTAATGCAACAATACATATATAACATATATATACTCAATTGCTTTTATAAAATAGGAGGCTTAGAATGCTCCGGGGCTTGCCTAGGATCAAACACTAGGTTAGTGATTGACAGATGACACTCGCTTGGCGAGCATCTTCCATCCCGACACTTGATTAGTCCTTCCATCTTCAGGATGGGTCCACCAAACACCGTCTTTAGGTTTGGCTTCAACATCTCGTCCTTCACGTGGTGCATCTAGCGAACCTAATTGAGATGCAAGATGCATGTGTATGAATATGATGAATGGTAACATAAGATGCATCACATAATCAATTAAAGAGGGCAAGCACATTAAGCATAACACAAGTTTAACAAGATCACAAGTATCTTAACTTGACCATCATCAAGGGTATAAGCCACACTTAGCAACACATGGAGTAAACAACCATAACTCGCATCTGACAATTTCTAGACTGCAACAACAGCTACATGTTTGGATCATAACTGGAGTTATACAAATACAATAGCCATGCAACAAGACATTCTGGAAAGCTTATGAAATTTTCTATAATTCATCTTTAATCATCTTAGCATGATTCTTAAGTTAACCAAGTCAAACATGCATAATTACAGAATCTGGTCCAGAGATTCCAGAGAACAACTAATTCTGGAACCCAACTTGAAACAGTCATTACTCACAAACTATAAGGCCAAATGCCACCAAAATTTAACATAAGCTAGGTTAATGAGTTATCTACAACTTTGTTATAAACATGTTTCTCAGCAAACATCATTTTCATGGTGCAATTACCAAAGTCCCAGAAACTGTCCAGGAAAGCATCAATTGCAAGAATAAATATTAACTTACATTCCAAACATACATTTGGTCACAACCAATGTAACCATCATAAAGTGCATGTTAAATGATCACCAAAAAGCATAGTGCTCATCATTAAATAATTTCTTTTAATTCATTTCTTAATTTATTTAAATAGCAAGGTGAAATAATAAACATATACGAAAAGTCTATAATAAAATCTATAAAAATTACAGTAGCTCTTATATACACCCAATAGTCTACTGTACAAATTTCAAGCCATTGGGACATGTATATCAACCTCTATGAAAAAGACAAATTGTTATTGCAAGAATTCATGTGAGAGCAAGATACACTAATAACTCACTCAAATGGCAACCAAAATTCATGAAATTTTTACCACACATCAATCATCACATTGGTAGCATGCCACAAAAATTTCACTTCATTTGGAGCCCTAGATCTACAGTTATGAAAATGACAAATACAACTAGCATTAAAAACCTAGCTGCACAAATCCATTTTTACAGAGAAAACCTTAAACTAAAACATGCCATATTATAGATCTAATGCATAGAGAATTTCACAAGGATTCCAAAAAGTCCTCATTTGCTAATTTACGATTTTTCTACGATTTAGTATGAATTTCCAAAGTTCCTGCAAAATAATTACGAATCAGTCCCGAGAGCACTATTCATTTGAGCTATGATAGTGCAGATAGGCCCCTGGCTTTAGTCGAATTCCCGGATGAGGTCCATGGTCGCGAGCAAGAATAGAGAAGGGCGATGAAGCTCTCGGTTCCGGCCGTTGGGGAGCTCGTCGGCGGCGACGAAGTGGCGGCGGAGCACCAGGACGTGCGCGCGCACTCGTGGACGGCCTCAGCCCACCCCGTGATGGCCCGTGGCCTCCTGGCCATGTGCGCCCGTGACGCACGGAGGCACAGCTCGGGCGACGGCCTTCTACTCCAGGGATGAGGCCGAACGAAGGGGCGCGGGACGGAGAGGAGGAAGAGGCGGAGGCGTCGGTGCACGTAGCCGCGGCTGTGGTGGCTTGGAGCAGCGGGAACGGTAGCGGCGGCTGTTGCTCCGCGGTGGCCATGGCGTTCGCGCTCTCCGGCACTGAGCAGAGCGAGGAAGGGAGGAAGAGGGAGTGGGGAGGCGAGTGAGGAGCGTCAGGGGGCAGCTAGACGTCCATTAAGGAGAAGCAGGGGCGCGAGGACACGCGTCGGCAAGGGTGGGGCGAGCTCTTGCATGGCTGCCACGTGCTCCCCTGCTGCGGCATAACGTCGAGCACGTGGCGGGCGACGGTGAGACCGGTGTGGGAGGTCATTTTGGGCTGCTTCCGGGCCGAATTGGACCACGAGCCAAAAACAAAGTTGGAAGCCCACATGAAGCTCTACGTTTTTCATTAAGGAGTCAAGGTCATTAGAGCAACGGATTAGCGGTTAACTAGTTGTCAAAACTGCAGTGTCAACACCTTGACAACAGTCATGGAAACTCACTTTCGATGGTCAAAACTTCGTCAAACTGAACTCAACTTGTTGCATGCTCTTCGCCAACCTGTAAACTCCAACTTTTATATTTGGCTCAACCTATGTTACTTAGCAAAAACACGAGAACACGACGTGCCAACCGTCTTGTCATTGCCGGTCCAACTTCATGAACATGACGAAACTAGCAGCTTTGTGAATTGATTTTGAAGGTCCAACCAAGCTCCAAATCTGGTGAGACTTGATCTATTCTTTCCTTCACAAGGCGTACTCCAACTCGTATGAAGGACTCCAATTGAGCTTCCATATGAATTTGGAAGATAAAAGGTCACAAACATAGCAACTCACTATTGTCAATCCAGGACTTAGAATTATTTCTAGGGCTGAAAAATAGCAGCTGATCCAAACTTCGAGCCTCTGTTTAACAAGCTTACAAGCTGATATAGCTCTTGGTCCAAAAACAAAGTTTCTTCTACACAACATGAACTACAACTTTCATTTAATGTCCAACATCAAAACTGGTATAGAAACTATATTTCTACTTTGACTAAAGTGGCATCGCAATAAAGCTTGAATTGTCCTTCGTGATCCATTGGAGCATTTTCTAGGCATTTGCTCAACACGAACCTTTCACGACTTTTGTTGTAGAGTCCATCTTGAGTCTTTTGGGTAAGGTTAAAAGGTTTGGTTGATGACCTATATTTCCATTCACTTATTAGTGCAATTCAAGCACTTAGTAAAACCATTCCAACAAAGATATAACTTATCATTTCATGTGACTTTTTGACTCCAAACTTCATGAAACTTTTCGAGTGACCAATATAGATAGGTACTAAGGTGAGACACATGAAAATATTACAATAACACCACCCAAGGATATATCTTGAAAATGGCCTATATATGAAGCAATGGTGCAACATCCAAGTTTAGGTTAAGCTCATCTCCATAGGTTTGACCTTGACATCTTCATCACCACTTAATCTACCATGTTTGAGATCAAACCCACTGCTTAACTGGTGGCAAACACCTTGGGTGTTACAGCCCTCCCCCCTTAAAAGAATCGCGTCCCGAGATTCAGTGCGAAGAACTTTCCAAGGGAAGAGAAGCATGTTATCCAATTCCAACATCTGCAAGCGCATCAGGCTACTTAGCTTCAAGTAGTAGAGAGGCTAATTGGGTAAGACACTTTCCGATACTCGCTCTATGCAGAAACTTTTGTCTGAAGAATTTCCTTCACTGACTTCCATGAAGCATTGTTACTTTGGGAGGAATCCAAGACAATAAGGTACTTCGTTCACGGTGTACGAAGAGTACTACAAGCATGGACTAACTACTCATAGCATTTACTTTTCTAGTGGCATAGCATGTACAACTTCTGATAAAAGGTTGGATCCCTATACGAGGTAATCATTCTTTGAGGCTATCAGAAACCGTCTAACCAATAGACAATTTCCATACCGGTCATAGACTATTCACTCACTCAGATGCCAACTGATGGAAAACTACATATTGCTCCACGTGTGCAGTTCTCCTATTCTGATGCCAACACTGTATTATCTGAGTCTATTGAGGGAACAGTGAAAGTGATAGCTGACTCTGTCAATTCTAGATTTCTGCCAAATGTCACCTAAAAAGATTCTCTGATACAAAGGCAACAATTATCTGGGTTGAATCAGATGCAACCCCTTGGGTAAAAACACATATAAAGTACCAGAGCATCAGCACTAGAGAACCATTACTGCAAAAGGACGATAGCCAGGTCTGGAAGACAACAAAAGTTACAAGTATTCATCAATCTTCAGAAAAATAGTTCACTACTAAGCAGGTTGAGCACAATTTGACTTGTAGAACACCTTTATTGCTCACGCATTGCTGATCTCAGAGGTCAACAATAAGGCACATAGGGGAGCAAAGAGTCCTCTCAAGGGTATCTAAGGGTTGTCTAATAGCAAGATACCTATCAATTGTAAGTTCTTGGCCTGCATTACAAACATGACCTTCCAATGCAAAGGATGATCGCAGTTAACAGAGAAATTACCGATTCTGTACCCTTTTTATTTTCTGTTCATATCACACAAACTACTGCTCCAATATGCACAAATTTTGGTGGGCATATATATCCATGGGTCTTCTGATTGCTTGCCAAAATTGAACTCAAACGGACACCGTTTGACTATCCAACTACCCATCCACCAAAATAGCTCTATTCTGAAATGGCAGCAAACCAAGCTGACAAGACATCTCTCAAATTTTGTGTTTTACACAACCAATACTAATACCCACTTAAGACATTGAAGAGTCCTAAGCAAGGAATGAGGTTACCAAGTTTGGGTCAATCCAACTTCGTTTGAGTCACTAACCATCAGTTTGAAGATAACCGGTGTAGTGTCACAAAATTCTAGACAAATTTCGCGTTCTTCCTTTTCTTTTGCTTCACATGTTGAGGTGTGTGTTTTGCACTCTCTGATCTTTCTCATAGTAGCAGAAGCCTTTCTCTAGCTGAGGATGGAGGCTATAGTCTTCCTGACATGTTTCTCAGGGAACAATTTCAACTGTTGATCTAGACACCAATCTTGACGATGCACAAGCATTGGACTTATGGGCTGTTTTCACAGAGCACAAAGCATTATTCCACATGGGTATCCCTACGTAGATAAGGAACCATTTTTGAATATTTTCTGGCATTTCATCCAACAGAACCTTGAACCAAAATTGTTCGTGGTACTTAGGGGCACAATGATGCAGATCGAAACTATGGACATGCTTTCTCTAGTTCTTCACATGGCTAATACAACATCTTGTACTATATACGTGATTGTCCAAGATGGAATTGACTTGATAGCGCATTTGAAGAAGATGCAACACCTGCATTGCTGAACGGCTTCATGGCCTCTTTGCTTACTATTGTTCGTTGAGACATAACCATCACAGCTATTGAAGAATCGTTACTTGGCTGGAGATTAACCTTCTTACTAGTAACTAATCAGTTGTCTCACAACACTTAAGTTCTAAATCTTCACTCTTGATCACAACAATAATTGCAGTCGAGGCACAAACAGGTGGTCGTCATCGAAGTCTATAGATAAGGAGTCACACCAGAGAGAGTTGATTTCATCTGTATGACTGTCATCTACACAAGGATCGAGACTTTGATAACTAGGTCAAATGCACAATGTGACGATAAATTCTTATCCCATGGATAACTTGTCCAATAGTAAGTGTTATGTGCCCGTTTGATCTACAGGGATGACGTACGTTGCTCACTCGATGACCGACGTCATACAAGGACACATAGGGAGAGTCACTTGTCTACCACCTCTCGTAGTCTGTTAATATTTATGTCGGTGACTGTTCTTCAAAGGTCATCTTCTTAGCAACTTCAAGGGATATCTACTACATAAGGTCTAAGATATGAATCTTTAGATAAGATATAGGGAGATAACCAAGGAAAACGGTCACGATAAATGACACATCGGCTGTTGTTTCATAATGGATCATGACTAGCAACCCTGATACCAGTGCGTGCCGAGCAGCATAACCTTGTGTGCGCGCCCACAGGAGGCTCTCGGTTTCATCGCGGCACCATAGAATGCTAATCGTAACACCATTATTAAACACACAAACAAAGTGTGGCATCGATTGGGTGGTAAGAACAAGCACCAGACAAGGGAGGAGTAGCAAGCAAGGGTAGTTACAAGGTTTAGAGTCAACAAGGAGGTGATTTGAAGATTAAAACACAGCGCAAAGGAACATAGCTTAATTGCCGAAGACAACTGAGCAAGGGTTCTCGGTTATTTCCACGCACGTCTTGCGTCCACCAAGGTGATTACCAGACGAAAGGTTCCGGTCATGTTGGACAACAACATGAGATCAAGACTAATAACGTTGAGAGACGTCAGAAGTGGAGATGGACTTAGCAAACTTCTAGAACAAAATGATACACCGATCAGAGATTGGGTTGATAAGATAGCCACCTGATTTCGCAAGCAAAGATTTCTAGATCAGACGACAAGAGATTAGCATTGCTCGGATCATCTGTAGGAGAGACAATCGGGAGGTCCAACATGGAATTGGGTATGGTCTCCAAAACTTGGCAAGCAACAATTGTGGTTAAGATCGATGTTCGTTAGGACTTAACTTGGTTGGTCAATCGACAAGGGCATTCTCCAAAAGGTAGCGGATGTCCAAGGCCTAAGCAAACATATAAGGGGACTACGCTAGGGCCTATGGTTCAAGCAAGGCAGGGATACAAAAACATTCAAGGGCTAGCAACCACGTCTACAGGCTCTGGCTCCTACGAGAGAATCTAATTAGAGACGACAACCATGCGATTACGTAACATGAGCGTTGTTCTAGGATAAAGCATCTTCAACACTCATATGCTCACCGAGGACCAAAGAGGTGACAACTATGACACTACCTAGATAACAAGCATCTACACAACACCACAGTTTTAAGCGGACACTTGAGATTATTAGTCAGGTTAGCTTAAGCATCCAATACTAAGCAGAAGGCTCATACCAAACAAGAATTTATCCAACAAGAACTAACTACAAGTTTAGCCAAAACAAAACCATGCTAAAGTAACCAACTTAGTGCATGCACATCAATCACAAGTTACTTATTTATTAGGACAAAGGTGGGAGGAGCATAGTTATATGCACAAAGCAACAATCATGATGATGCATGCTTCGTCCTATTCGTCCTCACAAGATGATATGAACCCGCTAGGGTGAATCCTGATCTTTCGATGAGAGAAGGTGGATAACACGATTTGGGGATGGAGATGACGTTCAAGGCCTGACTACAGCCTTCTAAGCTGCGCCTTAGCAACCAATACACCACCTCCAATGGCCGTCGCGATCTTGTGGAGCACGATCAACCAAACCACAAGGGTAATTCCTGCAAGCAATCGAGGAACAAGCAAGAACAAGTAGAATAAGCAACTCAATTGCAAATATAGAGATGAGAAACCAATCTGAACTCGCAAGGTTGGGGTTCTGAATCAAGTAAAATGGATGGTCTAGTCAACACACGCGTCTACAAGGAAGCAGCAATGGCTAAACTTTCAACAAAACAAAACCCAATCTGTTTGTGGCGGCTCTAATCCTTATTAATACCTAGAGGAATGACCAGGGGGGTGTTGGGGTCGTTCTCCAACCCTAGGACACGTCCTTAATGGACCCAAATTGATACATGGACCATCGGCCCAAAATAGGGTGACGCAGCACCAAAGGCAGAAAAGGTCCCGGCGTTGAAACGACGATTGTGGAAGCATCGGATAAGATATAGCCATGAGTCTAGATCCGTTGGAAAATAGACTTGATAAGCTTTCCAAAAAGTGCTATAACGTCCCAATCGGAGTCCGTATGAAGTCGTGGTGACCGTCGCAATTTGGGACTATTTTGCAGTCCGAATTCAACTTCCAAAACGTGTTGGACTTGGACTCTTTCTGTCCTTGGAACCAAAGTGACATGGTGGCCTAGCGGAGGACGTTAGGAATACTTGGATTTGGTCCCCAATCAACTTCATTAACCTTCTATGCTTTCCATATGCAATCAAACCTTCCCTTGATCCATGTAAGTAATTCTGAAAATGAGAATGAACACACATCATGGTGCAGCATCAATTCATCAAATGCATCAATGATAAGCCTCATATAGAATGGTTGCACCTTTGGTATAGAAGTGGTTGGCATGGTCATCTTTGAGTCAATGATGTCCTCATCATTCTCCCCTTCTTGACAGCAAACCGTCCTCAGTTTGATCTTTGTTGGAGTATGTGTTGTAGGTAAAAGTGAATTGTGCTCCCCTTCTTGATATTTATCCTGTTGCATATGGGGAAAACTAGGAAAACTTTGCAAGACATCATTAGTGTTAGTGCAACCTCAATTTGATCATGGTATTGTGGCCCAAAAGGATATTTCAGATTAGAGCAAATATAAACTTTATGCACCAAATATTCTCCTTTGCTGTCATATTTGCCAATTGCATGAAGCGAACAATGATTAAAACTCGGCAAACCAGAATCAAATTTAAGTTTCTCTTTTAGACAATTTAGATTACACAGAATATCAAATTCAATATAACCCAAAGTATTTAAAGAGGACAGTAAATCTAGTTCATCTTGTGCACATGTAATAGGATGAAAAAGCTTATCTTTAGCACATTTGTATGGTTCCAAACCAAAAGTATCACATTTATTCGCTACTTGTGGCATAGGAGTAAAAGAATCATCAGCACACAACTCCTCTTTATCACAAGGAACAGTGAGTAATTCATTTTGTGACAAAGGATAATCAGTAGTGGGTTCCACTATTTGTTGCTCTTCATTAGCATGCAGAGTGGACAAATTTTGGACATTATGGGTCACATCATTCTGGCAAGTATTCACAGATAATAGAATCTCTTTTTCAGCATTGAGAGCCAGACAAAACAATTGACCAATATGGCAATATGATTTGCTAATTAACAAGGTTCGAATTTCAGAATTGAGCCCTCTCATGAATCTACTCATAACATCTTCAATGCATTCATCCAATCCACCAAACATGATACAAATCTTAAAATTATGATAGTATTGTTTCATAGTCTTACTACCCTGGTTCAAGTTGTCTAATTTTGCAAGCAAATAATCAACATAATATGCAGGAACGAATGCATCTCTAAAAATAAATTTGAAGTCTTTCCAAGATTCTGGAACTTTGTTATGCCTACAAATGTGTTTCCATTCTAGCAAAGCATTTTCAATCAAAATATTAGAGGCAATACAAATCTTTTGTTTCTCGGACAGGTCATGCTCATCAAATTCATTGTCTACTTTTAACTCCCAATCAATGTAAGCTTGAGGATCAAACTTACCATCATATAACGGCAAGTGTTGAATGACATCCTGAATATGAGGGTATAGTTTCAACAACTCAAAAATCTCCATATCACCTGCCATGATTAGTAGAAAACAAGAAACACAAAAATAATATGTATCCTCCTATCAACTACTAGGATGTGTCGGTTGTAACTCTCTCAAACTCAACTTGTTAAAACAAGCCCTTACAAGTTCTTACCAAGCCAAACAGGAGGTGATGGCAACCAACAAGTCTACAACCGTGGAGTGAAGTGTATCGGTGCCGTAGCAACAAAACAAATTGTCAAGCTGTAGTCGAATATGTGGAGCTGTAGGTGGGCTAAAGCAAGGAAGTACTAGAACCACGTTAGTTGCAAGCAAATTGAACAAACGCTCAACGACGTTATTGTGCTGGTCCTAGGCTAGTACGTGCTAGAGACGCGAGCCTGGACACAAATGAAGTCACTGAGCTGCAACAAAGAAGGATCACAAGGACAGGAATAACAACAAAAGGAAACCCTTCTCTTCTTTCTCTTTCTTTTCTTTCTTTCTTTCTATCTTTTTTTCTTTCTTTCTTCTGTCTTTTTCTATTTTTTTTCAACTAGCACAAAACTGAAATTTTGCAACAAGAATTAACAAGCTACTTACAACAATTAAAATGTTTCCTTGGGAAGGGTGATTCAGTAGCAAAGTCAAACAAGTGGCTGTTTTGCAAAACCAGCAAACGCACAAATCTCCAGGGCAATTGCGAAGCGCTCAGATTGAATTTGGGACCAAGCTCTGATCAGTTGAAAGAGGACAAGTTAAGGTTTCCAGATTGTATTTAAACTCCCTATTCAGACTCCTGACAAAGGAAATATGGTGCTTTTCTTTTCAGGATAAAACAGGACTCTGAATCGAATTCTATCTTGATCTTGTTGGATTTCCTTTTTGTAGATGGAAATATGGACGTGGATGAAACCTCCAAGGGCGTGGCTAGGATAATGGTGGTAAACAAAACAAAGGAATTTGGAAATCCACTCGGATTCGTTGAGAGAAACAAATAAACTCAAATCTGCGATGGTGACAGAAACGTGACTAGAACTCGAAACTCTAAATGACTAGATGCTAAAACCAGCAACTTGATACGACGATGCAACCGTTAATTCAATAAGCCCTAACTAAGCAGTAATAGTATTAAGCTCAAAGGGTTTTTGGGATTATGGAGAACTAATCTACTAATTTTGTTTTGGCTTTTTCTGGACTATAGGAGATTAAAAAAACAGCAAAGAACTAGAAGTCTCTCACCGATCAACCTTGCTCTGATTACCAACTGATATGAACCCGCTAGGGTGAATCCTGATCTTTCGATGAGAGAAGGTGGATAACTCGATTTAGGGATGAAGATGACGTTCACGGCCCGACTACAACCTTCTAAGCTGCGCCTTAGCAACCGATACACCACCTCCAATGGCCGTCGCGATCTTGTGGAGCACGATCAACCAAACCACAAGGGTAATTCCTGCAAGCAATCGAGGAACAAGCAAGAACAAGTAGAACAAGCAACTCAATTGCAAATATAGAGATGAGAACCAATCTGAACTCGCAAGGTTGGGGTTCTGAATCAAGTAGAACGGATGGTCTAGTCAACACACGCGTCTACAAGGAAGCAGCAATGGCTAAACTTTCAACAAAACAAAACCCAATCTGTTTGTGGCGGCTCTAATCCTTATTAATACCTAGAGGAATGACCAGGGGGGTGTTGGGGTCGTTCTCCAACCCTAGGACACGTCCTTAATGGACCCAAATTGATACATGGACCATCGGCCCAAAATAGGGTGACGCAGCACCAAAGGCAGAAAGGTCCCGGCGTTGAAACGACGATTGTGGAAGCATCGGATAAGATATAGCCATGAGTCTAGATCCGTTGGAAAATAGACTTGATAAGCTTTCCAAAAAGTGCTATAACGTCCCAATCGGAGTTCGTATGAAGTCGTGGTGACCGTCGCAATTTGTGACTATTTTGCAGTCCGAATTCAACTTCCAAAACGTGTTGGACTTGGACTCTTTCTGTCCTTGGAACCAAAGTGACGTGGTGGCCTAGCGGAGGATGTTAGGAATACTTGGATTTGGTCCCCAATCAACTTCATTAACCTTCCATGCTTTCCATATGCAATCAAACCTTCCCTTGATCCATGTAAGTAATTCTGAAAATGAGAATGAACACATATCATGGTGCAGCATCAATTCATCAAATGCATCAATGATAAGCCTCATATAGAATGGTTGCACCTTTGGTATAGAAGTGGTTGGCATGGTCATCTTTGAGTCAATGATGTCCTCATCACAAGATTGCCAGCCTAAGGTGGCAATCACGTTCTATGTCGGTGGCATAACACGCATTCTCTTGATATATAACTAGTCGTCAACTACATTCAACTTACGTATTCGTGGTTAG